>VZSR01003049.1:14888690-14965410 GCA_013398615.1 Brachypodius melanocephalos
GTTTAATAGTTTATTCCAAATTATGGCTGATTTCTCTCAGTAGCAAGAAAGCACAAAAAGAAAAAAAAAAAAACAAACACAGGATTAAAAGTAATCTCTAGACTATAACTATAAACAAAACATGGGAAAATTTGGGTTGGTTGTTTAATTATCATCAATTACATATAACATTTTCTTAGTGAATTAATTTTTCCACAAAAGCACAGGGTGTGTGAAACATGCCAAAAAGGGCACCCCGACCCCTTTAAGTTCTGCTATTAACCTAATAAGGATCTTGTCCTGGACAGCCGATGATGGCACAGTATAATTATAGAAACAAGGACAATTGCAATATACATAGGCAGTAGGGAATCTGCTGTTCGCAAATAATGGATGGAGCATGATGACTCTGCTGACTTCAGCTCTTAATTGATTTCAAAAAGGATTCAAAATTAACAGCAGATTTTAGAATAAACGTTTCAACAAGCAGAATTTTGGACAGGTGAGACAATCCAACACGTTTGACAACCAAATAATTTTGCTTCCACATATCTCATTATGTTCTGTTTTTTCAACTCTGCCTCTATTCCAAGAAAGGAATATGTTATGATTTGAACAGGCACATAAAATACAAAAAGTCTCAATGTTATGATTGGAACAAAATGTTGTATGAACAAATATATATGAATAAGTTAAATATCTGTGGTCTTGAAAGAGCTTTATCCACTCTTCTGGGACTGCATATCAAGTAAATTAAATAGTCAGCCACATCTGTTCTGTGTTGCAAAAACTGGGCCAAAAAAGAAAGTACTAGTTCTTGCCCAAGGTTTCAAAGTGAGAAAGTGGTTATACCTGGTGTTAGAGCTTTATTTGATTATGATTAAGAGTGCAACACATCTGAGATAGCAAACACACAGCGTGAGATGCTGAGGCTCTGCTCAGCAGCAACTCCTGTGCCCTGATAGGGGCACATGTGGCAGGAGACAGAGATGCTGCTCAGTAAATGTCACTCAGGTCTGTCTGATCTCGGGGCCAAATCCCTGCCAGCTGCTGAAGGCCAGTCATGAGGATTCCCAGGACAATCTTCCTGCTTCCACTTTCAGGACCTAGTTCTCTTCACTCCCAGACTATTCCAGGGTGTGAATTTAACTCCTGTTGAGTAGGGATAAATTTGATTCAAAAGTACACACCTCATCCAAACTGGGTGACAGGCACTTATGAATAGTGGGGCAAAAGAGTTAAATCCTCCAAAACTTAGGAAAACATAACTATCCAAGTCTTTGGAGTGGTCTTGCAAGTGTTAGCTTTGTAAAATATGTGGATTTAACCGTGAATGGCTTCTCTGTATAAGAATAGTAAATATGCCTCAATAGCATTTTAAATGATTTTTTACTATGTGTGTTCAATATTCAGTTTTCCAAGCAGTTTTGTGTTTCCATAGAGATGCACTGTGTTTGGAAGAAAAGTCTGCCAGTAGTTAATCTGATTAATAATATTAAAATTACTTAAACTGAGAAAAGTTAAAATGTTCTTTCCTGGTGAAAGCAACTCTTTATCTCACCTGGATGTGGAATAAATAGGAGAGACCCTGGCATGCATTTGGGGGAGTGTGAGATACAAATCTGAAAGGCAGCCAACCTTGAGGAAAGTCTAAAGATGGATTCAGCTTATGCTACCATGAGCTTTCTCAGTAAAGCCAGGCCTCAAGAGCAGATGTGTAGTCTTGGAGTCAAAGCAAATCAGGAAGGTCAATGAGGAATGCTGAAGGAATCTAAGCCTGAAAGGAACAGTCCCTCATTCCACCAGATCCTGGTCCTGACTAACAAGTAGTAAAATGTTGTTCAGCAGTAAGAAAGAAAATAGGCAACAAGATAGAGCAGAGAGAACAAATATAATGAAGAGCTGGTGCAGAACCAACCAACTGGCTCTTCAGGGTTTCACGCTGAGAGTGGTTCTGAACGTGGGAGGCAGAGGAAAATGCCTGAATGGCCATGAGGGAATGAAAGTAGAAGTAAATATGTAGCAGATGGAAAAAAACCTGGGGAGAACAAGTGCTGGAAACTTCATTTCATCAGGAAGGGGAATGCCAGAGGAAGAAAATAATTTTGCTGAATATATATTTTGTGAATATTAATCATTAATAAATTTTGGCCTTCTGCTAAGTGGTTTGTAGCAGAAAAGGGTTACTGTCCAATCAGGATTAGTAGAAGCAAAAACTAAACAGTTTTAATATCAAGCATCATTAATTCATGCAAGAAAAAAATACAGTATGATTACTGTGATAGCAGAAGCTGATTTTCAATCATCCTGAAATGAAAATTCAGGCCAGTATTTCCATATTCATGAACATAATGAATGATTAAAACTAAGATAGTTTCCTTTACAAGAGCACACCAGAATCCACCTAAATGAAAATCAGAATTTTAAATGAGCAAATTAATTCCTGTGGTTATGTTTTGTCTGTCTAGAAAAACCTTTTCATTTTTAAATTCAAATTTCTAATTGACTTTGATGGATGTAGCATAAATCACACATTCCAGTAACTCAGAAAACTGATTTTATCTGCTTCTGCTTATGTATGTGCACTAATTCTCATTACATTTTAAACTGAAAAAACTTAGCAACGAAAGCACTGGACACAATACACAGATATGATTTACTCTGAATTATTTTGTTGTTTTGTATAAGCTATTTTTTCCTCACTGGGAACAAAAAATATCCCACAGGCAAAACCAGTATTTCAATATAATTTTCCTTAGAAAAGGAACAAAAAAGCTGAAATATTACCATCTTTTTCAAAATGAAACGTTGCAAAATAATTCAATTTGGAAATGTCTATGTTTAGTTTTGACTTACTAAATCAAAATGTTTTATTTCCTTGAACTGCACCCAAACGCTGTGTTTCAAGTCAGTTCAGCATTAAGCTGTCTCAGCCTATTGTGCCGCATGGGAATCTGAGCAGTGCCCCCCGGTTCCCAGGCTCTCAGATGGGCCAGGCTTCTTGGCAAACTCTCTCCCATTGCACCACAGCATGTGACTCTAATGATGAGCCATATGGCTCGGACAGAGGGGAGCTCATGGTGCGTAATGGGACATAAACATGAGCAAAAAGACTCTGCGTTTTCCCTTAAAAAGCCTTTGACACGATTCCGAGCACGCTTTCTTCAAAAGCCATATTGCTAGAAAGGCTGGAAAAGGAGGAGTTGGTTCGCAGGTATGCTGCTGAAAATCCTGTGTACATGAAAAGACGTGGAATTCCAAGAGTTAAGAAACATGGCTGCTTTCATGTCTGTTATAACTCCTTTTAGATGGGGAGGAAAGTGGCCCCTGCATATCTTGACAACATAGTAAAGAGGACTGCAATCTACAGAAGTCAAGGGGAAAAAATGTGATAATAGAACAGATGGGGAATGTGTTCCTGTGGTGACTAGATACACTATATTTTCTGCTAAGATATACAAATGAAAAGTAACATGAACTCCAGCAAGGGAAGACCGAACACTGATTCTTCCTAGGTTGTAATTATAGTTGGGGTGCTGCTAATAGTCATTACTTAAAGCTACATATCCATTTCTGGTTTAATATTTACCAGAAAATATGAACTAGACAAAAGAAAGTGTGAAAATTAAACCATTTTATATTTTGCTTTCAGATTCCTCACCAAAAAAAATCAGCAGTAAAGATCAGAACTGTAGTACCCTCCGTTACCCACAAAAGCAGATGGAAATATCTGGCTTTAGAGACCTAGAGAGAGAGGGAATCTGTTATTAAGAGATTTCTCATTAAGTTGCAGGAAGATACATTGTCAAAGGGATCATACGGTTGCAGATGCAAGGTTTAAGAGGTTAGAAAATGTCAGAATCATCATTGACAGTGACCTAATTTCTATCTTTAGTGATATAAATGAATGACACTTTTTCTCCCTTTTATGCAAAAAAAAAATCTATACAAGCAAAAAGTTACAGCTGTGTCAAAAGTTTTCTCTGCATAAACCTTGTCAATTTATGTCTTCCTTGGAAACATCTATTAGACACTGACAAAATCTAAAAAGCCTTTGGATGAGAGCATGCTGCTTTTTTAAAAGATTCTCGACACAAGGGGGTATCTCTCCTTCTCGGGCTTCATTTCAGAAGAGAGAGGTTCCTTCTTCTCTCCTGGGCAGGATATCTGTTTCTGGCTTTGGCATGCACATGCAAAACTAGTTGCACAAAAATTGGTCATCTAATGTTCAAGGCTCTCTGAAGAACTGAGTTGCCTTTTCATGCTATTACTTGACTAGTCTTGGCGTTGTCTTAATGGCATTAGTAATGTTTTGATATATGATATGCAGTGATATACTTCCTATATAGTAGAAATAATAATGATGATATAATAAAGTGGGGAAAGATCTGTTTGGCAAGTGAAGCTAACTAAAATAATCTTACAATCACTAAGAAGCCTCTGCAGGGTTACAGTGGAAACATGAATAAAATTAAAAGACACATTCAGTGATATTTTCCTGGATGAGTCACTGAGAAAGCGTGTGAATAGTAAGGGACTGGGATTATTGGGGGATATCCAGCTATTCATTTTGCCATGAGTCTGAGACAGCTCACTTAATGCAAATGAAAGGCATGTTTGCCTCTGTGATGGTTTGTAACTGGCTTTACTTGCAAAAAGAACTATAAATTATGTTGAAGAATGCCAAATGTATAGCTCTGTGATTTCAATGGTATATGAGGGAAAGAAAGGCAATTGTAAAAATAATTCCCTTTTTGTTTTGCTTTCAGTGAGACAAGTATAGATGTAGTACACTCTTAAATTCTTCTCGTCAGAAATGCAAATTATTTTATCTGACTGCAAGGAAGGTTCCAATTATCAAGTCAGATTGAAAAAGTCACATTTTCTCTCCCACAACCCCTTATGTTTGCTTTCCTCTAAACCTGCCTCAGCTGCACTTGCTGGGTAGTAGTAAAGAAGCTTGTCTGTAATTACAAAGGTGTTAATTTCAGCATTGCGTGTACTTTTTCCTTTTACTAGATTGGCATGAACATTTCACACTCTAATGCGTGCTGTAATTGGAACAAACTGCAACACCTACTACTAAAAAGTGAGCTCTTTGTAGCCATTGCTTGTCCCTTCCATTTAAAATTCCCTAGCCACACTTTTGCCTCCCAAGCTGCCTTTGAAGGCAGATTTATGTGTTTTAAGTACAATTCAAGCATATTGCAGGCACAGCAAGAGATTGTAAACAATCAGAAACTGAATTGGGGGGAGTCCTCAGAATCTCAGTGTGGCAGAACCTGAGAAACACCTGCAGCTTAAGCATTTGCAAATGCAAACACCTGCAGCATTTGCAGGTATATTATGGATGATTCAGCATTGCCAGTAGATGTTACTGAGGAACATCAGGGAAAACACAGAGAGCAGCGTATCTCCATGTACATGAACCACCATTGTTGAATACAGGGTTTGACCAGCTCCCAGAAGATTCACCCTCTTCTTTATTATCATCATCTTTATTTGGTATGGCTGACTTCACAAGAGGTTATCTCCAGCCAATAGTGTAAACAAAATTCTGATTGGATCTAAAATTCGATGATTACATATGTATCTAGATGGATTCCCACTCGCTAATTCTGTATTAAACACCTATTATAAAAATACTGGATGTATGTATTATACAATGCTCATCTCTCTTGGAGTATCAGGTTCAAAATTATACAGAGCACCTAACCAGAGACAGGAAAAATATTGCCTCTTCCTGTGCAAAAACACTATTTTGCCCTTCTGCATACATCTAGGACCACCCTCCTACTGCAGGAGGAAACACTGATGCAGATTCTTGATATATTTTCAGTGTTAGTTGTTGACTAAACACTGCAGGCATTGCTTTGAACAGCAATAGCCTCAGGAGCATTTAGAACTATTTTCCCTTTCAAAAAATTTTCTTGAGCAATATAACACTGTTTAAAGACAAGGACCACTGTTATCAGGTAGCTCTCATTTCAGTAATATGTCCTAATAGATAAGTATTTGCTCTTGGTTGTCTTTATAATTTGTTGCATCTTTGGCATAATTCTGCACCAGGGGTTTGCAATATTTTTTGACATTGCAGGCATGACTTTCCCTTTCTCCTGACAGAGGGAAGTCTGGATGTCTTGGACTGGGAAGGGAGCTGAAATCAAGCCTCCCTCTTCCTGGGAAAGTGCTTTAATCACTAACTAACAGTCACTAATCATGCAAACAGTGAAGGGTTACTCTTTGTGAAATTATTTTACTTAGTGAAAGTGGCTCTGGTGCTCTGCTTTGTGCTAAGCCTGCTGCTGCTGACAAAGTGTTTTGGGATTCCTCTGCCAGTGTGTAAGACACCAGGGCTCTCAAGGGACTTCCAGATATCCTAAACTGTTTTAGAGATTGGTTCAATCTGACTAAGGTTATGATCCATTGTAGACATGAATAATAGGAAAATGTGGGATGTGTAATGATTAAGGTTGGTTGTTTTCAACATGGAAACCTAATCTCTGCCTAAATTGCATCCTAGACTCAAATGCTTTTCATGACTCGTAAAGTGAGTGTTTGGCAAATGACTATAACCACTATTATTTGTAGGGAAACACCGCTAAAGTAAGTCTGGTTTTCACTGGAGGAGCAGAGGGTCTCTCATTCAAGACTTCAGGCAGCTGATAAAACCAGGGATAAAGCTTCTAATAAGAAGGTTTCAACCAAGACAATGTTTCTATCTAAACCCTCTGGTTTTCTTCTGCTGTCCTCTAGTCTGATCGATAGGTCCTTCAAACTTAATCTAGGTGCATTCTGTAGAATATGATCCTGATTTTTTCTTTTCCAAATACATGAGCAGCTGCAGGCTTCCCATCTAGAAGCTCTGAGCTAGGGAACAGAATCACTGTAACTGCTGCTAGAGCTGGGTAAGTCTGAGATGGGCCTTTAAATTGTATACGTCCCAAAGAAATACAAAGTGCTAAAATCGACCTGGTTTTCTAAAATATTTTTGCCCTAAGAATTATTCATACCAGAAATGAGACAGGTGATACCATTCTTGGAGACTTCTAAAAGTTGACCTGTGAAACACAATACACAGGTTTTTAAACATGGTGTTGCAGAACTGGACTTGTTCTGCTTATCTTTCCAAATGCCTAACTATATCCTCTGAAATCCTTCTGGAAAATCTGTAGAGGATATCAGGAAAATATTGGCTATACCTGAAAACCTTCTAAAATGCTGTACTATTCAACTGAATGTTTATCTCAGGCTGTGAACATCACGAAGGATATTGTAAGCAGTTGAAAATTTATGGTTTCCACAGAAGAGGAAAAACATAATTTTTCAGTCTCTATATCTCAGAAATTAAACATGTAGAAGATGCGATAAAATGGTGATTAGACTGAAAAAAAAAACCCAGCAAATAAATTAAAGCAAATTAAATCCAAATATAAATTTAAAGAAAACAAAAACATATAACAGGAAAAAATTGACTTGTCCTGCAAGGCTTAAAAATAGTTCTGTATTTCAAGGAGATTAACAAAAACTTGTGAATTTTCTTCAAAAGCCTTTGACCCTATTTTAACATGCAGAAATTATTTGCAATGTGGACATTTTCTCTGTTATCAAGTCTAATTATAAAATGATGGCTTAACTGTTATTTTTCTTCAGAGGCTGAAGGATTGTGTGTCTTAATGGCAGCGAGATTCCTCTCTCTCTCCCCAGTGGTGGTGTTTCAGAAGGAGCTTTGACACCAGTATTTACACACATCACTGAATGGCAAAGGCTGTGTGCCTTGCAAATGGAAGAAGTTGCTTTATGGCTATTCATAAACGACCTATATGACTGATGTACGTGACAAGCAGTAATTGACAGCATTTTACTCTTGATATATTGTTCCTGGTTTAACTTTGTTTTAATTTTTCCTCGTGATTAAAATTAGATTATGTCAAGCTCACATTCCCATTTACGATAAAAGGAACCAACAAGAAAAGGGTTTTGTTTTTCCTCCTTAAACTCCCTTAAACCTCATAGGTTAAGTCATGGAAACCTATAAAACTCTTTTAGTGAAAACATATACACATTGCATGTTGCTGGATTTGTTGAGGTCATTTGATATGATCTATGTTCTGCAATGTGTGACTAGATCTCATATGAAGCTTTTAAACAGTATAAATGAACATTTTAAACATTTTAAATGAACACTTTAAAACAAATTAGGCTCCAGAAGCATGTATCTGTTGCAATCTTTGCCATTCGAGTTGATACAAAGAATGGATATTTGAGAAAAAGTTAATGTCAAATACAATGTTCAGTAAGTTGACCATTTATTCCACCCTTATTTTTTTTACCATTGTGTGGAATTTTGTCATAAAAACACGGGAAAATTCTAGTTTGTACTATATGTGAGCTAATTAGGTAAAAATAGACAAAATTAGGAGGAATATTTAGTTATACGGAATTGAAAAATAGGGTGAATGCAAATGCTGTCTGGTATTAAATTACCCTCATCATTTAAAGAACACCTGGATGGGTTCAAAAAGTAAAGTAAGGCTGAGCAAAATATGAATTAATGAATAACACATTTCCATGATAGAATGTTTTTGACTACTATATAGACCTATAAATAAAACATGCTATGTGCATAGTTGGCACCCACCAATTGGCTAATGTTAATGTAAGTAGACACAGATTTCTAAAGTCTTTTTATATAAAATGTGACTAGTTTCTGCTTTCTATGCTATGTTAATGAATGCCAGGGAGACTATTGGCTGTATTTTAACTTTTTGTTTACTTCATCAGACTCATGCTGAGAGAGCAGTAAGTGCCATTCCCATAGCATAGGGCTTGCCACATGTACTTAAAAGGTCCATACTTACACAATTAATCACATTTTAAAAATTATTTGCTTTCCCACATTGAACACAATAGGCCTTTGTTACACTTAACACACAAAAGAAATGCACTAGCTGCTAAAACGCTATGATCGCATAGCATTGGCTACAGTAAATCGCTGATTTTTAATATGTCTGGACTGCTACAGGCTCCTGATTATCTAAGATGGTAGAGGATAATCTCCTGGGAGAAGAGAGTAGACATTTTAGCAGCTTTTTTTGGGGTGTGGAAAGCTGCTGAGAGGTTACAGACAAGAAAATAAATCACTGGCAATTGAGAAAACAGAATTATCTCAAATGTTTCAGTATCATCAGCAAAAAAGTCCTCCACCATATAAAAATGGCAAGACAATGACAAAAAGCAATTGGACTGAATTGAGAAGTACAACAGGTCATGCATGACAATAAATAAATGCCAGTAGTTAATCCAGTAGTTTAGGAGTGGATCTTGGATAAAGAACCTGAAGGGGTTTCTGTGCTTGCTAGCATTCAATAGCAGAAGATGAGGACACACCTAAGCTGCATTCTTCCTATATTGGTGAGAAGAAGGATCATCCATACCTCTCTTCTTGAAAAAATAGAAAAGCAGAAGGAGATCATAGCACTATTTCCAGTATAAAAGAAATGGCATTGAGAGAACAAGTAGCATGGTGGAAGTAGTAGCTGACAATGCCACATTCTGCACCTGACTGCCTTTGCTTGAAATAGCAATAAGCACAAAGGGTATTCTTCACAAAGCAGTTCCTCTGTGCTTAGCCTAGGGAAAGGCTGCATTGGAAGAAATTGGATTAAAAGAGTGATAGGCTAGTGAGAAGCTCATAGTAAAATGGTACCACTGATCACAAGAAAGAACTCCATGAACTCTCAGAAAAAAAAAATCCAAGTATACATGGCAACATGGAAAGAACTCAATTTGCATGCCAGACAAAATATGTTTGTCCTTTTAAATAAAGTATCGGACCTCTACTGGTGTATACCTTTAGTATCATGGTGGAGCTTCTTTTTTAGATGTTACAGAAGAGTAAAGACACAACTTTCTGAAGAAGCTGTTGCTGCTGCTGCAGTTCCAACCAATGCTGGAACCTGCTTTCACCTTGCCCTCAAGGACTGAGACAAGTGCAGCGCATTCCGTTGTCAGTGCAGATATTTGCTACCCAAAGTGTTAAAGTTCTAAGATATTTTATTTACATTAGATATGTGCATGGTTAAATGAACTATTGAGATGTCAGCTTTAGACTGGATACTTACTGTTCCAATTTGGAAAAATGCAGGACACTATCACTGACTACTCAAGTATGTTCTAACATCTTATGTTTTTTTGTCAGAACCTATGACAGCAATGCCCTGTACAATGAATCATAGATTTTCAAATGAAGATGAATAACATAATTTCCAGGCTAACAGACTGTACACAAACTATATCCATGATTGAAATCTTGGGCATGTTCTACTGCTAATTAATGTGTAAAAAGCCAGTTGGATAACATTGCAACTACTCATTTTACCATGGTTTCATAATATCTGGGCAAAAACAAGGGTAGGAATAAAGTTTTCTAAGTTGTATTGAGAGCAGTTAGTTTTCCTTACAATGCTCCAAACTTTCCTCAAAATCTCTATTAACAGCATTAGGTGATCTTACATATTAGATGATAATGAGGGAAAATTTGCGCTTAGCTGCTGAGAAAAGGAGAAACAGTAAGGTAGAAGGCAGAGAACAGACACTACATGGACTATCAAGGAATACTGGATTAAACTGAACACAAACTCCTAACCCAAGCTGACAGAAAAGTTGTTTTCTGCCTTCTCAAAGTGGCAAGCAATCCATCGCATGTATTTGGAATTCCGTATAAGAAAATGTGGTGAGTGTTTGGATTTGGCTTGGTTTTCTGCTCTGTGTAAGTGAGAGGTAAGACTGAACGGCAAAGCAGTATTCTTTGCAAGGTTCCTGTGAATTTACTATGAAAGCGCACTCTAAAGGGTTATGAGAACTTTGGGATCCATTGCAGCATTGCTCACAATGACCCTTTCCATTATTTTATGGAACATATGGACCTGGCTGTCAATTTTAATAGGGACAACGACTTTGTTTAACACAGAAATGTATCTTTAATGGCCAAACCTGTAGCTGTGAGCCTTCTGTAACAGTTTCAGGCAGACATTTGTGGAAATACGCTTGAATTGAGTTCAAATCCTGGAAAGGATTGAATGTCAAACAAATTTTTAAGTTTATAAACTACCCATGTGCCCATGGATTATGAGATTTCCTGATACCATGGAACAATGGAGTTATAAGAAAGCACAAATGGATTTGGCCAGTAACTACAGGGAGAAGGCTTTTTTTCATATTATTTGACTGATTGAAGGATGGGATTAGGAAGCAGGACTTGGTGAATTCTATTTTCAGCTCTGCTGCTCATGTATTGTGTGACTGCACGAGCCACAGCCGTGTTAGCAAGACTCAGCTTTCTCTAGCTGTGTTCAGTGTAGACCCATAGCACTCTGAAAAGCCTGTGATATGGGCAGAGCCCAGCAATCCAATGAGCAGATTCAGGCTCTGCTGGTTCATTCTTCATCCAGCATTCTGTGGTCACCAGGGGAAATATTGCTCTTGGAGTCACAAGAAGCTTCTGTAGCTGCAGGTCCCCAGTGGCTCATGGAGTTTATTTTCTTTTTTAATTTAGTGTGGTCTGGCAGACATGGAGGCTACATTCACCTGGGTCAAGCCCTTAATGATGCAGGGAGTAGTACTGGATTGATTGGAAGCCATCGCCCAGAATTCACACCCAGTTTATTGGTGGTGGTGAAGTCCTCAGAGAGCAGTAAACCCAAAGTCTAGAGTGTTGTTTTGGTTCCCCACCAGCTGCATCAAATAGGCCATCAAATTACTCCAACTTTTTTCCCCCATCATTTTACAGTTTACTTCCTGGAAGGCATTATCTTCAATAGGATCTACACTACCTGTTTTAGATGAGTTTTGATATTTGTTACTTACTGCTCACAGAACCATTTGCACTTAACAGAGAACCATCAGTAGGATTTATTAACAGTTCAATAATGTAGGATCAGCCTTTTGGTTTACTTTGTTTGTTGTGTGTTTGATTTCTTCATTACACTTTGGTAATGCTGCAATAAAGAAAGCATCCTGGTGCTTTTTCTATTTGTTTTATTAAACCTCTTTGCTGCAGGGTATTTGGCAGTTGTCATGTAAGTTCCCTTTTAATATACCAGCTGTACTTCATGCTTATTCATTTCCTCTATCCTTAAACATTCCTCAATAAACTAACAAACTACTTATTAGTAGTAACTTAAAGTGTGAAATTTGTACACTGCCTTCTGTGCATTGGAAGCTGCTATGCCTTGGTTTTCTTTCTGATGACAAAATCCCAAATTTTGTAAACACTGTAAATGAGTTTTTCAAAACATCAAAATGTACATTGTTACATATGCAAATATGGCAGCTACACTTGCTTTTTTGGAACAGATAGACCAAAATATTTGGCAGTCCTTCACCGGTCTGTTCTTTCCTTATTTTCAGGATTATTTACATGGGTTAAGTATCAACATAGCTTCTACATGAATAAGCATGTACTAAATAATTTTGAATAGATATGGAGAAATATTTTCCCTTGAATTTATTTTCTAGTTGGTGAAAGCTCCTCCTATATAAAACAATTTAGAGTCCAAATAGCATTTACAATAAAATTCTATTTATTCTGAAAATAAGTGCAAATCTGGTTCAAATTAGTCTGGTCTTTAGGTTTGTAGGGAGTGTACATACTCTTTATATGGTATGAGGTGTATAAGATACTTGTGGAAACAAAGTAATCATTCCCATTATAATATTATTTATCTAATATTTGAAGTCTGTTCTATGAAAGTTTGTCCTCTGCAGAGGCTGAGCTTTAAGCCACAAATACACTGCTGAGGGCCACCTGAGCACCTGCCTCTCCTGCTGAAGCGTACTCAGATCCCATCTAGCAGCCCTATGTGCCAACTTAGAACTTTCCCAAACATACACACATGGACATTATATAAAGATTCTGCTATTTATTCTAGAAGACCATAAAGCATTCTGAAAGGCAAGTTGTTTGGCAGTCCTATCAAACACCACCCACAGTCATATACAAGGAGCATGGCCTGTCCTGAGCTATTTTTGCCATTACCTTCCAACACCTTCTAATAGGATGGGACCTTCCTAACCCTTTGCCTAGGTCAGCCTACAACCACTCTGAAGCCACCCAAAGCACTGGACAAGGTAGATATCAAAACTGGTCGCTGACTCTCAAACTTTTTCATTAAACTCTGCCACTCTAAACTCTTTAAACAAAACAGGACTGCTCTGATGACTATTCCCACAGGATTGTTCACCCACTGTTAACCCACCTGACAACAGTTTCAGTTCCTCCGTGTTTCACTGCTTTTAGAACACCACTTGGGACCATGCCAAAAACTTTACTATCATAAATCTGTATATCTACTGCTCGTTCCTATTCAATACCATTAGCAGAAAGAATCAGATTAATATTTCTTGACAGTATTTATTCTTGACAAATCCTTACAAGTTGCTTCTTATAATCTTGTACTTTTATTTCTGCTTACAGACATTATTGATTCTGGTATTTTCAGGAAATGGAAGTGAGGTTGTTTGGTCTATAAGTTTGTAAAGTCTCATGCTTAGAAAGATAGCTAGCATTGTGGACTTAGGCCCAGACATTGCAGTGAGCTTCTATATCCGTGAGGACTTGAGATGGACACAAAGTCCTGAAACCATAACCCACTTGTGTGATCAAAACCCAGTCTTTTCTCCTCACCTCCCACCATTCAGCCATGCAGACATTCCCTGTGCCTGTCTGCTCCCTCCCCTTTTTAACTTCCTCCACTGTACTCAGGAATTACCTTAAACCTCTTCCAGAGAACATGTAGGTTGAAGACATTGTAAGTCTCCATCCTCCTAAGAGGATTTTTACTATTTTTACTTCTGTATTTCTCTCTTCCCTTCCCTTCCCTTCCCTTCCCTTCCCTTCCCTTCCCTTCCCTTCCCTTCCCTTCCCTTCCCTTCCCTTCCCTTTTTTTCAATTCCTTTTGCTTTGTGGAAGACCAGAGGAAGCACTATCTACATATGAGCTGAAAATAATGACTCCTCATGTTGCTCTTCCTCCCTGCAAAAAGGAATTTTGTTGTCTCAGGCAGTCGGCCAGGAAAGACCAAGCTCCACTCTATTGAAAACCTCACTAAGGACAGAGAAAGCTCAGTTACTGAGGAACTGAGAACTGAATTGAGAGGGAGGGCATCAAGGGGGAGCTTTGAGAGGCAAGGCAGTCTCTTCAGCACCTTGGATCCATTTCCTCAAATTATACAGAAAGAGGGCGACTTAAAATATTCAACATTGTGCCAATGAAGAAAACAGAAAACTAGGGCAGTGTGCACTACAATCTGTTTGGGTGAGTAGGAAACAGAGGAAAGAGGGAGGTGTGGGATTAAGCTGCTCTTGGGCCAGACTGTTCATTCTGTAGCCTTGTTTGGGATCTTTCTTAGGGGTAAAGTCTAATGTATTTGTTAGAAGTATTTACGATAAAGAAGTTGCAGAACAATAACTAATATCCCTCTATAATCGTGTTATTAAAAACTAGTATATTTTTTGTTTAACCTCACTGCTCCTCAGTTGCTTCTAGACAGAAACAGGGAACAATGATCAATGAGTTGCTTTGCTAATCATTTAATAAACATCCTTAACCTAACCTTAAATGAATAAATGACTAGTGAAATGACTGGAGCAAATGTCATCAATCAATCTCATATACTCAATATGTAAGCTGTTTCAATGGAGAAAAACATATGGTTGTAGTTTAAAAAGAAAATCCTTTGCAAAACTTCATACAACGTTGCTTAAATCGAAGCTAATCTTTGACATAATCCAATATGAAGAGAGTGAGAAAGATTTGTTTCCTTCCAATGTGATTAGAGAGTCTAGCTTTGAAAGAGATATTTCCCAAATATTTTGTAAGTCACTGTAAAGTACTTTGGTGGGAAAAAGAGTAACAAGGGGAATAAAGTTAAATAATATGTAACAATTACTAGAGTTAAGAAAACTAGTGGGATTGAAAAATTACCTCCTAAGAAGCAAGAGCCCATAATATCTGCTATCTGCAGAGTTTGAGGTCTAGGAATACCAGTTATCACTAAAGATTTAGACCATCACAATGCAGGGGGTAATATAAAATTCTGTGGAAAGAATTACCTGTAGCTCGGGCTGCAGCATTGGTAGAAAGGCTGACATCAAGGCTTTCCATGTCACCACTGCCAGGACAGGAGTAGGAATATGCACAAGATAGTTCACATTCTCTCCAAAACTGCTTCTCATCGAGGCAGAGAGTCAAGTACAGCATACTGCCCATGGCACTTGCTGGAAAAGGCAGGAAAACCATTGGGAGAGCACAATTACAAGACCCACACTGGCTTATGAGACAAAACTGGAATTGCATTTTTCCAAGCAGATCATGCTGTTTTCATGCAAAAAAATTCTTCATATTAAGTGAAAGCATCAGTGTATGACTTTCCTCAGTTATTGTGCAATGGAAAGCATTTTTCATGAGCATCTGAACTAATTTCTGCTCCCTTCTGCTCTCAAACTTCATAGCTCAGGAGAACGATATGTGGGAAACAGCTTAAAATGTGGGTATTTCTTTTGTCTTTGCTTGGAAGTGGAAGGAGACCAAATTAGAATTGAAATATGTAAAAATGGATATGACAACTGCAGTTGTGATGTATGATGTGCTTTGAAAATGACCAATATTTATATGTGCTCTACTGAGAGTTATGCATCAAAGTTGATGAGGAAATTTCCTGTACTATCAAAGGGAATGCCTTTTAGGATAAAATCTCATAAACCAACTCATGTTTTCTTTTTAAAACTGCTATTCTTAATTTTATCGTAGCATTTCTTGGGTATTTTCCCATCTATATATATCCTATACTGATAATCTAAACAGCAGACCAATTTAAGTAGTTTAAATAAAAACTTCATTTATGAGAACAGAACATAAGAATTAGTACATAATTTAAGCATTTCTCTGAAAATATGAAAGCAAAGATATTTCAACAAAAAGTTCCTCTGTGGTGCTTCTGCTTCAAGTCCTCATCCTGCTGTTGACAATGTGTAGTGTATTAAACAGAAAATGGAAAGTTGTCACTAGTGTTAGTTCTGCAAGATTTAGTGCTGCAGTGAAACAAACAGCAAAGCTGATTTGGCTAAAAGCAAATGTCACTTCATCATACCAGATCACTGAAATCCCAAACAAAAAATGGAGGGTTTAAATCTCAACATTGTTACAGGCCAAACTTAGTTAATTTCCTGCTAAAACTTATTTACCTCCTAAGTAATTTGAAAATAAGATAGTCACACACCTAGACAACTCAGGCTTTATCTATCAAAATCAATCAACATCACTTTTTAAAAATACCCAATTAATTTTTAATGTGGTACTGGCTGTCTGGAAAAGTGTTCCATTGTCCCTGCCTTCAAATAGTAAGAAAAAGTAACAGTTTTGTTTTAAATAAATCAAATGTTCATCATTAGAGCAAATAGACAATAAACATTAGAGCAAACAGAGAATCCTCTTAAATAGAGCTATTTTTAAATGTGTAAATTTGGGAAACACAAAATTTAAAAAGAAGATGGAAAGGAAAAAGGTCTGGTGCTTCTAAATTCATACAACTGTGAAAAGCAATATAATTCATGTGTTAATTTACAGGTTTCCTTCCTGTCTCACATTGAGCTGGAGACACAAATTCTCAGTTGCTTGGGATTTCAGATTATAACTCTTCACACCAAAATAGGATTTATAGCTTTCTTACAAACAAGAATAACATGCAAATTGGATTGCTTTAGTGGAATACAAATACTTGTGAATGCCCTGAATGCTTGAACTCCTTTGGTGAACTTTGGAAAGCTCTGGAAATCATGATTAATGTCTAATCAGAGTCATTGTAAAGGGAAAACTGAAACCCACAGGCTCTATTCAGAATTTTCTGGCATTCCCCAGGTTGGGAATGCCATCGTAATTGTTGCTTGCCTAAGTGAAGAACCTTCTCAGGAGTGTTTGGGAGCGGGGCTGTCTGCCACAGCTAATAACTCACTCAGTATCTACCCCTCCAGGATGGTAATGCTGCGGCCCCGACCGCGCACCTGCTCTGTATGACAAAGAGGCTGATGGATGGTCAGAGCGGGCAGAAATGGTAATGAGCCCTGGGATTCGGGGGGACAACACCCACCTTATGTGTTGGAAGAATTTATGAAGATAACATGACATACTAATATATTTTTACAGCCCAAACAAGATATTTTATGCCAGCTGTGGGATCCACACATAGTTTATCAATATAACTTCCAAGACCTTTCCCCTTTTTTCCTCTGTGCTTGAACATTGTGTTATTATCAAAGTAGGTAAAAGCAAGTTGCTAAATAGAAAACTTGCTAGCATTTTGTTTCTTTTTCTTCTATCTTTTCGTATCCATTTTGAACAGTCACATAGAAAGTACAATTCTCTTCATGCATAAAATCTCTTTCTTGCAATTATACTCTCTTCACCCTGTATTCCTCTTCTGGTACATTGGTGCATGCAAAATATTCTGTACAATCACATCATTCTATGTTGCACAGACTCTTCAGTAATGTTTTTAAAATAGAGATAAACACCATCAGATTGATTTTTGCTATAAAACTGGTGCAGCTAACCAATCTGAAAAGCTTTTTGCAAAACTGTAACATTAAAATTAAATACTTGACAGTCCTTTGCTGCTATGAAATACCAGCCAGCTATCCAAGGACTATGTGAAACATAATGTATTTAATTTACTTTATGCTGATCAATGAGCTCATTTTCAAGTAGCTGACTTCCTGTGTTAATGGTTTACCAGATGTAACAATTTTTTAAATAATATTTTTTAAATGCAGAAAAACTGTTTGACCACGAGGCAATGAAGTACATAAAAAGTAGCCTGACATTTCTGTGGACTATTTTCTCTAATTCACAAAACACAGAAGCTATAACTGTGTGACAGTAAGGAATTCCAGATTTCAGAATAACCATCCAAGCAACAGTGACATAAAAATCCACATCATACTTTAAAATATGGGTTTACTCCAAAACCACATGCATGCCAAATTTAAAGCCTTCCTAACTGCCTCTTCCCGAACCCCTGATCATTCCACACCTCTGAGACAGGCTCAAGGAACTGGATTACACTGTAGAGGTATTTTTTGGTGTGTTTTGTAGACTTGAGCTCTGGGGGGGGGAGTTTTAATGTTTAACTAATACACAATCAAATAAAAAGAAAGGTGCAGAGTATAAAAAACCCTCCCAAATCTGACTAATACACTAAATTTATTTAAATATTTATTTCCATTTTCCTTTCCATTTCCCTTTTCTTCTATTATCTTTTATTTTCTTGTAGAAAAGAGACATTAATGAAAAGAAAAAAGAAAGCAGAAAAAGTTGCTACATTGCTTTTCAGGTGGATGACAGTAAACCCACAGACTGTCTTTGTTTGAGTTAGATAGAAATGACCCAGGATTTTAAACAGAGGAAATGAGTAATTCAACATGACCAGGAAAATGGATACTTTGATACATACCTAATTTTGTTTTATGGTGCTTTATAATGCATAATCAAATTCCACAATAGTAAATGTGGATTAAGTCAATGGTGAAAACAGATTGTTAATGAAAATATAATAGGTTTATGCTCATTTCCCATGAGATTACTCCTTCACTGTACAACAGGGTATAAATTTATAGTGATCTAAAGTGAAATTCTATTTCTTGGAATTTTCAAAGCCAACAATGGTATTCAGCCCCAGATTTAAAGGAAACCATTAGTCTTGGTCTGTCATGTGCATCAAGGTTTAGAAGGCAGTACACTGTTACATCACTGAAGCCCTGCCAGATATCCCAAAAGGAAAGCTAAAGAGCCATACATCTGGCCTGCAACTTTGCCAGATACACTGTCCTGTCTGTGGCCATGGCAGATATGGTAAAAGGCTCGCTCTGAACGCCTTCGCTCACACCGCAGGGGTGAGAATGTGATGGCAGAATTATACCGAGGCCGCTACAAATTTCCTCTGGGAAGAATTTCAGTCGTAACTGACCATGGCCATGACCCAAATCCCACATCAAGGACTTTACCAGTGCTCAGGAGTGAGGCTACACATTTCTTGGTGTGGGATTAGAGTCCAAATACAAATTGAAATTTGCTCTGTCTTCCTCCATAACCCGTATGTTTGAACCATATTGTCAGCATCTGTTTAGACGAATCTAGTGAGTCAGGAATGTTCCAGTGTAACCTTGTTTTACTAGAAAGACAGCAATTTATCAAAACTTAAATTTTGTGGCACTATGCCAGATTTTGTCAAAAAGCTTTCAGGTCCTCGATTGTTTTCAGTGAGATAAAGAACCTGCAGACCTGAAATCCAGTCCGTGTCAGCATTTCTACTGTAAACTGGGTTATCATACTACTGTATTTGGTTTACAAATCCTCCTTTTTAGTCTACAAATTTTATTTAATTGAAGAAGAGTTTGTCTGTTTCTTTGTACATTCTAGACATCTGGTACACTGAACAAAAAAAGCCTCAGTAATTCAACTGGGCTGTTGAACATATGAAAATTGTGAGCAAATGACCACTATGTGTAAGCAAATGAACTGCTTGAATATGGGTTTCTACCAAAGCATTCCCACAGAAATTTGCGGTGCCCAGTTCCCCATGGCAACATCTAGTATCCGTACCCGTGTGTGTTGCCTTTGGTATCTCTACGCATTGCCCTATTAAACCATATCATTCTTCCCAGAACAAAGCAACTGCAATTGCATGAATTGACAAACATATCTTGTGCTCCTGGATATCTGAGACTAACTTAGGGGTCCCCCATCCAAGTCAATGCTTCCAACCTGCAAAATCTGAGGAGCACTTTCCAGGCAATCCTGTGGGAGCTGTCTGCAGTGAGCATTGCCACAAGACACACCCATGAGTTAGGCACACCTGCACTTCTCCTATATTCGCAACTTATCAAACCTGCAAAGTTCACCCTGGCCTGCTTTCAGTAATAAATACCTACAAAATTAATTAATTTCCCTGATGTGGCAAATGTTCCAAGCAGGAAAATATTTTTAGCTCCTTCTAGTTAATTCTTTGGAGCAAGAATTATTCATGATGTTCAGCAATGCCAACAATGGTCTATAAATTAATAAAATGATAACACACAAAATAAAAAAAAACTTGAGTCTTATTTCTATAATAAACCACTTAGCAATTTAATATAAATCCTAATGAAAGCCTCTAATACCTCAAAAATCTTAAAGTGGCTCCCGCTGTAGGATAACTATTTGAGTGAATGAAGATCATTCATTCCTGTTGATGTGTGTTTGGCTTTTTTAGTGATACAAGCTTGTTGGAATAACGTGTCTCCCAGAAATGTGAAAGAAGTTCACAGATCTGGAGTAGCCTCATTCTATCTACCAACCCCTGCTAAATCTCAGACACATCCAGGTAAGTCCACATAGGTGCATTGCAATATTTAATTGGCAAATTTCCAAAGGGGCTGGAGCCCATACTTCCATAAGCAGCATTCTTGCATTTCCCTGTCCAAATTTCTCAGTGTATCAACAAGTTTAAATAGATATGTGGATTGTATCTCTCAGGCAGCCAGAAGAAGGGTAGCTGTTTCTGTTGTACAGTGATGCCATATGCAACCTCCATTTACTTGCTTCAAATCTTGTAGTTGAAGAAATTTTGATATTCTTCCTACATGCCCCCTTGATAACTTTGTCATCTAGTTAGCTTTTAATACTTTTTTGTTACTTATTCTACTGATGGCACAAGAGTTACTAATATTTCTAAGTTTTAAAACATTTTATACATATATTAAGGAAGGAAAAAAATTATCTTGTATAGTTTATCCAGTGTTTATACACAGGGTTTACTCTATTTAAACAGAAAAGGTAAATATGCCTTTTGATTTCGTGTGTAAAAGGAGAAAAGAAAATCAGCGCTAAAATACAGACACACTCTTGGTCTAACAGAAGAATATTGTACAGATAACTAGTTACTACATCTGACTGTAAGAAATCTGTGGAATTTTCTACCAGTCACTTGGCAGAATATTTTCTAGATTAATGGAAAGCTTTGTTTATTTTCTGGGGAGTACAGTTTTATAGTTGAATGTTATTGGGAGGAAAAGAAGTATGCACATTTTTATAGCTAATGTCAAGGTGAGTTCTGGACCCATAATAAGATCCAAAGCAGAGGAAAGAACAGACAAATATAATAAGAAATAATTTCTATACTCACACAATATGTATGTGAAGATGCTTCTTCTCGATTACAGGCAGAGCAGAGTTTGTATGTGTGTGTGAGTGAGTGGGTGCAGGCACTTTTGCTAGACTGTATGTAGGAAAAAAAAGTATATTGTAGGATGAAAAATTCTGTGGAAATCAGCTGATAATTGTATGAGGAACTAGGAAAATTTACCTTCCTGTGATGAAGAAGCTTTAGCAGCAAGGGTGGGTATGGAGCATCACCAAGAATGTCAAGGTTGATTGACATTATTTATTAAGAAACAGGAAAACACTGTGCTTTAACAGACAATACAGAGAATTACAAGAGGAGCATGTATGATGTGGATTCACAGCCTTGAGAAGTAGCAGTAAAGTACAGTGGAGTTTTTGTCACAGTATCCGTTAGAGAAAATTCAAGAGACACACCACCTAGAAACACCTAGATCACAATGCAGAATATTTTCAACAATTTTATAGAGGTGGCACTATATTAAACACAGCAGGAACTTCAGTTAAATCCAGATGGGGTTTGCCTTTAACCTTGAGACGAAGGAGAAATGTGGAAGTCTGTACTATCAGTGTCAAAGAGTGTTCCGGTGACACCAACTATTTGTCATGCTTCTTTTAGTCAGGATTGTCAAAATAACTTTTTGAGCTTTTGAGGCTCCAGTGTTTCTCAGTAAGAGTTGGATTGTGTGTGAACTCATTTATCTCCCCTGTACTTGGTTGCTGCCCTCTGATAACACAATTTGTTGTAGTATTGTGCTTTATTGGAGGGCAGAGACTTCTGCCAGTGTAGTGCTGGCACTAAGAGTACCATAAAGTTGGGACTGTTTCAAAAGAAATATTTCTGTATATATCCATTCTCCTTACAAGATTGGTAATTGGCCATTCAATGAAAAAGTAGAACTGTATCCTTAAGATTTTCAAAACTATTAAGATATCTCATTTATAGTCCTAGGCCAAGATTTTCAAAGGTCAAGATAATAAAAAATCATTGTTATCAGAATTGGATATATATACTATTTTCAAATTTGAGAGGCAGAAATAAAGCAAATTTTCTGCACAGCAACATTTGAGACAAATGTCTTTCAACGGGTGCTTTTGAAATAAATGTTTGTTTTAGTAATTGTTTTCCTATGGTAATATGAGAATGCTCTTTCAGGTATTTGTATCCTTCTGATACAATTCTGATATATATAGAAATATTCTGGTCAAATTTATGAACGTGAGCTGCACCCTGTGGATCCTATACCTGTCAAAATTTCAATCACCACATAATTTATTGTGATATTATAATTGTGTGAAAGTATAATATTAATATCATATCTTCTTATATCAATAAATGACAAATTCTATTTGTATATAGCCACAAGAAAAGTAAAATATAAAACATACACAAGAAACCTCAAAGGAACAACTCAAGGAAAGTGAAGAACCAGAAGAGACCAATCACCGCAATTCAATTGCCCTGTACAAATTTTTATTTTGCCTTTTTTTTTATGGCTTGTGCATCGTTGAATAATTTTAACTATACAGTAAAAACAAAGGTTTTCTTTCCAATATCAGCTCCCTGTCCTGCCCTCTGTACCTTTGCAGTCTATTACACCCAGATGGGTTCTCCTTTTCATTACAGCAAATTTCTTCTTTTTTCTTTATACTGCTTAAGTATGAATGGAAAGAAAACTAGTGAGGTAGTCTCTGCTTCCAGTCCCCATACTCACATTGTCCCACAACAGCCAGGTTTTGCCGTTCCAGGGAAAACTGTCAAGCTGCCAGCTCTGGCCTGGAGCATACTCAGCTCCAATGAAATACTCAGCAAATTAACTGCTAAACTCTAAGGGGGGATCCCAGCAGATAGAGTTTCTTTGATGCTGTTGCTGAAGTTGAAGGTGTTGAATGTGCTTAGCTTGGCCAAGTTTAGGCATATCATTAAAAACCCAGTAAAAGGCACTTTCTGAGCAGCAGATGCAATATTTTTCTTTTCCAAATTTTAAGGCTGTATGAGTTGGTTACAGGAGAGATTTTCAGTAAACTTTATTCTTTCTATTTTTTTTAAAGAGCTGACTCTCAAATGAGGTATATTCCACCAGAGGTGAAAAGAAAAGAAAAAAAAAAACCAAAAAAAAAACCAGCAACAAAGATGAATTCTGTGGTTAGCTTGGCAAAATCATATTGAAAACAGAATATTCTGTGATTCTGGCGTGAAAATGGAGCTACAGACATCACTGCCTGTTCTGTTGACAATATTCATGGAGTTACTTAGGTTTCCTACCTCCTGAACTATAACTTTGAGAGTTTTTGTCGTCCAGTCTCCCATGAAGAAAGTTTTAAGTTCCCTTTGGGATAATGTATATATGTGATCCCAGCTGATGTATTTCCAGTCTTAAGGAATGCATAGGCTTTTCTAGTAGCTAAAAATACCTTTATGAAATGACTTGTTTAAGTTGTGACAGGATCATAAAACCCCCAAAAGCAAATAAAATTTACCTTGAAACAAGAGACACCCACATTAACACTTTCTAGTTGGATGGATTCAGCCAGGTGCCTCTGAATAAAAGAGCAATCTTTTGCATCAAAAATTCAAAAATAAAGAAATATTCCACATGCGGCGTGTTTGGAGCTGACTTACTGTGGAAGCGCCTACAGCAGGATACAACTGCAAAACTGTGGGTAAAGGAACGTTGTTCAGCACAAGTGCAGAAGGCTGCAGAAACAAGTATAAATCACCTTTTCAGAGAGGTAAGGCCCAGTTGCCTCACTGGACTTGGGTTTCTAGCACAGGCTGAGGGCTGAGGTTACTCCTGGAGACTCTTCCAGCACCTTGCTCTGTGTGCATTAATGTGCAACCATGCTGGCAGCCCGGCGCTCCTCCTCACTCCTGTTCCACAGACAGACCAAGACCAGCGCCACTCTCAGGGAGAGGGATCTACTCACAGCTGTTTGCCCTTATTTAGGGAAGTAGAAATAAACTGCCTACAAATAGTTCCCAGCTCCTCTGGTACCTCTTAATTCTTCCTTAACCATTATGGGGTTCACACATCTTAGCAAATTTCCAGAAGGTAGAAAACACTGAAAGCTAAAAAAAAACACCCATTGCAGCTGAGGATTTTGCTTCTTATTTTTGGATAATGCCCATGTATATCTCTATTGATAGGTACCTCTAAAGACGGATATCTTTTTTACCATTTACCATGGGCATTAGAGTGAGGTTCTGCTGCCCTGGTCAGAGGAATGTCTTTACACCACCAGCTGCACAACAAACGAGAGCAAGTAGGAGCAGGAAAAGGCTTTGCTTGCCATTGCATAGCCATGTCAGGAGTTCACCAGATGTAAATGTACAAAACAGAAAGATGGTGTTGCTCCTGTGAGTTCAGCCTGTCAATATCTGGCATCACAGGACATCCTCTTCATGCTGTTCACCAGAAGATGAACATACTTGAAAGGATTTGCTGGAAACCCAAGTAAGCTGCTAAACCTTGCTGAAAGTCCTACGTGCAGTCTGAGCCTCTACCTTACTACAGCTAACCAGCCAGAGATTCTCACTAAGAGCAAAACTCTTCCAGTGGATGCAGGTTTATGCATCAATGAGAGCAAAAGAAAAAAGTATTCTGGCACTTCCAACAAGTGCTGATCCCTTGTTCACAATTCACAACAATGACTCCACACCGAGACATTCAGAGGGATTAAACTCCATGAGGGTATTCCAGTGCTTAGGGGCATTCTGCCAATACTCATGCAATCTACTGGTGATTTTCCTTAATTTTCAATTGTTAAAATCCAGAAAACAGGTAAAGATTTCCAGGAGACAAAAATAGACATTGGTTCTCTAGCCTGAAATGCACGCATTAGAACTGGCAGGCTCCATTCAAATCCTTTGGGAATGGGGCATGCCAAGTTTCATCTGGCACTCAACCACACTTGTCTATTTAGAAAACTGGTGTCAGGGATTCCTAACCATGGTCTCAACCATGGGTTTTGACACAAATCCATTTATACTACATAAATCATTAATTCATTCTTTCAAATACCAAAGTCAATTTTGAAATCTTATGTTTATAACGGTTCATCTATATTCATCAGTACTATCACTTAAAAAAAAAGAAAAAAAAGAAAAACAGAAACTTTTAATGATATTACCAGTGAGTGCAATGGGAACAGAACACGAGATTTTTTTTTTTTTAGCTGCAAGTCTGAAGTGGAAGTGAATGCTAAACGTATGCCTCATACTAAAACTTTATGAAAAATGAAATGCACAAAAAGCTGGATCCTTGCCATGACACCCATTATGGTGAAGTCTGAGACTCTGACCCTTCGTGTTATACTTATTGTGTTTTTGACACATTTAGTCAATTAAAATGGGTGAAGTGTAATTTGTTTTTCCTAAGTTTAATACAGCATGTCAATAGAAGCTAACCAAAATTTATAGTAGGAACACTAAAACTGCCACTTGCACTTAAACAAATGAACACAATTTATCATAGTTGAAATAAAAGGAACATCATGTGCATTTGACTCTATACTTCACATGAGCATGTTGCCAAATATAGGAAAGCATGTTACAGCTGACACTTCCAATGGAAAAGACATTTTACTTCACATTAAATATTGGTGTGAAAAATTTGGACCTTGTCCAATCCTAAGAAGTGTTAACGTTGGCACTTCCACTGTATACTTTTACTGTAAATTGTTGTAACATTTATTTGACATGGAATACCCAAAGGATTGATGAGTAAAGAAAGGAAGACTTTTTATTGTGCCATGTTCCCTTTTTCAGTCATGCATACTAAGCCTTTACATCTTCAGAGTTTAAACAAGTCACCACCTGTACTCAATCGGTGAAAGTTATTTTTCATGCAACTGGAGTTTGCCTTTTTTATAAACCTATAAAAGCACACATTTTCCATTTTATTGGTCAGCAAAGCAATGGCTGATTTAACCATAAAACTTACAAATGTTGTTTCTTTATGGATATCTATGTTTTTTTAGCCCTTTATAATTCCTTGGAATATAAGTCTCCTTCATTTCATTTGTTGTCAGAGAGCAAAAACACAAAACAAAGTGGAGTATTTTTTCTTTTCATTAAAAATGTTCACCTAACACTACTACCACTTATATTATTACCCACAGACTACTAAAGATTTAGGAGGAACAAAGTAGTGCTGCATAAAAATTTATCCGCTTCAATTAACTACCTGCACAAGAATTCTGTGTTCGTATTATGTGAACTATAACTACATTTATCTGCAGTAATGAAGCACTGTAAAATGTTGGAAAAGTGCTGAGGGGCACTTCGTATGATTTACTGAACTGATCTCTAGGTTAAGAAAGCAGGCCTAAGACAAGGGAATTACTCTTTTCATCCATATTTTTCAAATTAAGAAAATCCATAGCCTTTTGAATTATAAAATTAAATTTTAGAGACACAAACATGAAAATGATTGGGGCATTTTAACAATCTTAAATATCCAGTCCAAGACCTCAAGTTTTGATCTATTTAAATGCCACACTTCGAGGTTTCTGCATTTCATTACAATTAAAAGAGAAATTTATACGTACGAATACTGGGAAAATACTTTTTTTTCACACCAGACAAGCAACACAGATGTCCTATACCAGGGAGAAACCTCAACAGCCATGTGAAGCAGTGAAACAGGAGAATGTAAACAGCAGAAGACATGAGCTGGTGCCTAGGGTTACATCTGCTGGCACCCAGAACATCAGGTAGTGGCACCCTCAGAGCACCTCTGGAGAGAGGAATAGGTTTATTACTTAAATTTTTTTAAGTACTGAAGTGGGTATGTATCCATTAAGTGGAAAAAAATAAATCTATCCTTTGTGTGTTCTTCTGACCTACAACTAAGAGTGTGAAAACCAAATCTAAGTAAACGGAAAGTCCTTAGAGAGGCACTTTGAATAGATGATCCGTGTACCAGAAACCCACCAAGCCCCACCTTCCGCTTTGCTATTTCTAAATTGCAAACATGCCCTTTAGAAAAGGCAAAGGATGGAAGCACAGGAGGGTAGAAAGGCTTGGAGCAGAGATAAAATAAAATGTTTGGTAGATTTTACAGTGCTAACAAGTCACTCAAAAAAGGAATGTCAGCAAAAGCAGAGCCAGCTTAATCTTCTCTTGGCCAGGTATGATCAAGCTATGTTGCTTCAATGTCATCCTCAGTCTCATAAAACTATTTTTTCATGAAAATTTCATAACTCTGCTTAGTAATAGGGAGGTCAAAGAGATTACTTCTATCTCCTTACTCATAGTCAAAAAAAACCGAAAACAACCCACTCAACATCACCCCACTGGCCACAGGAAATCATGTGGTAGGAATGTTTCCAGATTGTGCAGGATCCATCCTTGAACATTTTCAAGACTCAGCTGGATATACCCAGAGTAACCTGGCCTGATATCATGGATAATATTGCTTTTTTCCCCCATTCTCTCTGAAGGAGACTACACTAGGTACCTCATGACATTCCTGCTTAATCTATGACGGTTTCATTAAATTCCTTATCTCAACTGAGACAAGATAACTTAAAAGATGTATTTTTGAAGACAAAACAAGAAAACAGGCAGCCAGCCATTTTATTGTTAAAGAATAATAAATTATAAAAAGTTGTTGTTTTGTTGTTCCCAACACAATGGGACCACATTTTCTACTAGAATGCAGAAAAAATAGAGGTAGATATTTGTATGAAAGTTTTCCTATTTGCATCCCCTGGTTTCGGGGAACAACTACAGATATTATAGAGGCTGCCTAGATGTTTTTCCAGGTAAAATTGTCATCTTTTCCTTTTGTGTGGATGTAATGTCAAACCTGGACAAAAGGAGTTTGTGCTACTCCAATTTCTAGTTGGAGTTAATGATGAGTGTGCAGGAGGAATACTCCATTTTAAAGTAGCACTACCTTTCCTCCCATGTCATACTATCATCTTTAATGGCAACAATAATTCACTTAAGCCAGGAAGACATTTTTTCTGCTTTATCTATAGATCATTAGAGCAGTCTGCCTGCTGCATTAATGTCTGCTAAAATGGCATGCCGCTTCCCCCTCTATGGCTCTATGTCAAAAATGTCTCTGATAGCTGGTTACTCACTCCACTTTGTTGGTGTTAAACAATCCATTCCTTACTGGATGAGCCACACTATCGCATGGCAGTTACTTGACTTCTATAATATCCTCTATAGGTGTCAGCTCTCTGGAGAACTGAACGTCCTCAACTCCCACTGAAAGCAAAGGTGGATAGCACCTTACAGATCAGATGTTGTGACTTTCTGAAGAGCTGCTTAAGATTTTCCGTTAAAACTCCACAGCTGTGTGAAATGCAGGCATTATTTTTAGCCATGCATTGCATTTCTCCGTTTGTGATAATTTATTACCATGCAAAATATGTTGCTATGATATTGCTCAAGAGATAACAGCAAGAGAGAATTAGTACAAGTATGCAATGAACCAGGGCCAAACACTTCTAGGGACACAATCTAGGTTTCCTACACTGACTCAGAGTGTTGAGCGTTGGGTTTTTATAATCTTTAAGCGTTGGTTTCTCTGCAATATAAATGATATTAGGAAGAGTCAGAAAAATGTTTTATGGCACTTCGTGATTCAATTTGGTTTAATCAAATTCAAATTTGTTTGTTCACTTTTGTTGTATATTGGAGGTTCTTCACCCAGCATGGTCACATTTGAGATAAATGCAGAAGTAAGGGAGAAAGAAAGAGAGGTAGAAGATCAATATTAAAAAGGAATGACATAAATTAATGGAAGATTATTATATATACCAAGTGAAATGAAGAAATCTGTGCAAGTACATACAACTGGCACAGAAGAAGTTGCTGCATTTATTGACTTGGAATACAGTAGGTAAATCATCATTCATCATTCTGTTTGGATGCCACAATATTTTACAGATTTTGCTAAGTAATATAATGCACCTAAAGCTTTGCACAGAAATAAAGACTCTTTATGAATTATATCCAACATATAGATAGACACTTATGTATATAGGTATATAATCTTCTCTTATTGGTCATTTGTGATCTACACAAATGAGTCTGCACAAATAGTTGTCTTCTCTGCAAATGTAAGACTCAAAGATCCAATTTCACGTAAACTCCCTAGAAAGAGCCTTTCACCATGGGTCTTTCAAAAATACTTTTCTGAAACCAAAATAATAACTTATGGTTTGATTACTCCCTGACTAAGAGGCTTAGAGTAGGCATGGCTTACCTGACGAGCTTGACCTGGTCAGATGCTCCAGTTGTAAGTGTGTTGGGCATCGTACAAACATAAAACACTTGATGACTACCTTATTCACAAGCGTGCATTGCACTCGATGCACACTACACTTAGAACACTACTCTCAGTAAGAGACTGTCACGCATTTTGTACTCAAGAGCGTGGTTCTGGATACTATATATGAAAGATCCTGGGTTATTTTTCCAAAGATGGAGAAATTTTACCCCTTTGCAAACCCAAATTTCCTTTTTGTTTCTCCAACATCAGCATCATACAAGGTAGTATTTAGCTGACTGCTTGTTATAGCCCCCTTGAGCAATGGCCAATACATTGCATGCTATTTTACAGATCTTTGAAATTTTAGACCTGCCATGAATGAAAAATGTTGAAAAGTATTCCAAAGCCATCCTTTAGAACCAAAAAACATGAGGACTCAGGGGCCTCTCATGCTGTGCACTCTGTATTCCTGAATCTCTTTGTCATTGTTACTACAGTTAGCTTACGGATCCCATTATTCCTTATAATAATCAGGGAGGATAATGCTGATGAAAATGAGAAGTTTACAGTGAATCATGCTAAGTGCTGCCTCTAAGGCTGCAAGCACTTGGGAAATGGTTTGAGGCTTCTCTTTTCAAGTTGGAGGCTAGGCTGTTACCTCCCACTTTGGGCAGGAATGTCTTGGCTCCATTTTGATGTTATATCTGCTAGGTGCAGAGTGATGAGTCTATCTCACTGCTGATTCACACCGGCTGTTCCAGCGGCAACATGTGACTGTGATTCCTCTGTGGCCCAGAGGATATTTTCCATCAGTGGTAACAGATGTTACTAATTCAGAAGGCCAAAAGAAAGAATAAAATTATAAGCACATAATACATATAAACATTTCAGTCATATTCTTTTGACGATAGAACCAATAAATGTAAAAGTTAAAAAGAAATTAATGCTGCTGCTGTTGATATTTTTGGAAGACCTGGATGGTCAGGAAAGAGTCCTACTGAATGAGGACTGAATGCAGTAAGTTAAATTGCTGATGGAAAATAGAAAATAAATTGTGGTCCTACTTTTCTGAAGGTCTCAATAGAAATAAATGTAAATCACCTGAAAGAATATATAAGGGGATGGTGAGGTGGTAACATCAAATCATCTTAGTTCTCAGCATACAGGTTGGGAAACTGAAGTGTGCTCCTCGGGGAAGTGATTTCAATGAAATTCTAATAATTTAAGGCAAGTCATTAAATTGCAACTAGTGCCTGGCCAATGCTAGGATCAATATGATCAGAAATTTGCCGATATTCTATCCATGCAAAGTGGCATGCACATTGGAGAACTTCTCCTACAGAAATGACTGGGACAGATCTCATCCCTTCCCACATTTGGACAGTAATTCTGTCATTTTCTGGTGGATCATACCCCACTTAAATATAATTTTCAGTTGGACATTTATTATTGAAAATTATCTTTCCAAAGTAGTCGTTATACTTTATGTAATCTATTGATCAACAAATATTTAAAGGGAGAAAAAAACCACCTGTTTCTTCAGCTCTACTTCACAGCTTTTTCATAGTTAGTCACCACTATAGACCATTCTACGGCTGAATTGTGCTGTCTTTGTCCTTGGTATAAATTATTTCTTCAAACAAAAAACCCAATTTGGTGCCCTCTTTCTCTTTTTCGTTTATTTTCTTGTCTGTTTGTTTTGGTAAAGCAATGAACTCTACATAGAAATAATCTTACATTTTGGTGGATTAATCAAAGGAAAATAGCAATCAATTCAGGCAACAGGAATGAATAACCTCCTTTTCATTATATTTACAAGGACTCTGTAAATTTTTCAGGACAAGGATCGTGTCTTATTCACTGGGTAAAGTTTGTCATTATATACACCTATGTTATTTCAAGAAATATGGGTTAAATAAGAAAAAAAAATTGGCCATTTGGAATCCAGCCTGAAACTAGCTGAAGTCAATGAGAATATTTCCATTAACTCCAGCATGAACTGGATCAGATTCAAGAGGTCCTGTGAACAAACATCCATGATAATATAATAAAGACTTCATCACTCAAGGGGACCAAATTAAGATCACATAGATGACCTAAACTGTTGTATTTCCTCATGGGTTTGAGCACTTGATTTTGCTCCCTTAAAATTTTAACATAGCTGTTTTGTCTGTGTTACTGGCAGCGTCACATTACACTGTAATGCAAATCATCAGATGTCTAGCCTTTGAATTTTTTCTTTTTTCCTTTTTTTTTTAGCAGGCAACAGCCTTTTCTGCAAGTCACAATGTAGTTACTTTTTGAGCAATAAAAGCATTATAGATACATGAAGCAAAGTTCTTCAAAGTCAGATATAATTATCCCTTCTATGTGGCACTTTATGTAATATTTACTTCCATTAATCTTGGAATTTGTGTGTATTGTTTACTGAAAAAATGAATGCAATGTCAAATACAGAACTACACAGGGGAATACATTGGAATTCTGGAAATTTTCAAACTAATTCAACATTTTTGCCATACATGTATTAGGAACAATCCCAAGTGTAAAACCTAATGTCACTGATGTAAAACTGTCTTCTAAAAGTTAGAAAGTCTGTCATCTTTCTCCATATACTCACTTCATTAAAGAGTTTACAGCTTGCAAGGGGATCACAATGCTGGAGTAAGAAAATGACTGTCCTGACAGATTCAGACAATAAAACAACCAGATTGTTATATGAATGTTTTCTCAGAGACTGTTGCTGCAACACATAATAAATACAAATATTGAAACACCTGCATGATAAACATAATACTTTTAACAGATGTTAATCCCCCTTGAATGTGACCAGTGGATTTAGATCACATAAATGCAACTTGCCCCATTCAGGTCTCCCTGGAAAATTGCCAATCATATGGTTGCTTTCTGACCAACTACTGCAATCTACATGCATGGATTTGCTTCTCAGTTCTCCTAATAGGAGCATTTTTAAAACAATACATAAATATAGCAGTACATGTTCATGACACTGAAGCTCATCTACAATTCAGGTTGTTTGTCTGCTGTCAGCATGAATTGGTTATATTATTTTCAGAAAAGAATGTTCCAAGTTAGAAACAAACCTATTTTCTCAAAATCCTGACATTCTGGCAAGCAGGGCAGAATGTTTTTCTCCCCTTGGTGGGACTTGTTCTGCCTCAATACTCTCTGATCATATGCAGCTTCTGTTTACTTCAACAAATTTAATGGAGGTTCAGCATATTTGAAAATTAGCTATTAACCCTATCAAAACACTACTGAGGTTTTGGTACCCCTAGGGGAGAAGCACACGCTTACAACCCGTTGGCTTAAACTTAAGTACCTGCTTATACACTCTGTTGGAAAAGAGCCTGAATGTACATCTGTCTTTTCACCTCCAGAATGCATCTGAATGCCTTTGGCTGTAACTTCAGTTTGTACAAATAGCTCTGCACCCGTCTGACCATGTCCTTGTTACCAAAGATGACAGTGTGCACTGGCAGGGTAGTGAGTGGCATGACTCAGTGGTGAGCTATCCAGCCAGCAGGGTCTGACCTCCTGACGTGTGTGTAACTGAAAATAAGCAACGCTGGGAGCAGAAAATAACTAGCAAGTGATTATTCATGGAAACTGAATGGCAAAGGAAAACCTGTACCCTTCATTTCATGCCTCCGATGGCTGTGTTAATTCAGAGAAAGTGGCACAAACAGAGGCACAACGGAGATCAGTGCAACTGAAAAATATTAATTCTTCATGAAAAAGCAAAACTTTACTCTCAAAACTGACAAGTAAACAAAGAAAACAATAACATAATTTGTATAAAAATTAACACTAACTTGCCACATCTCCGTGCACCTAGGGACATCTGAGTTTAAAAAATGTGGGATAAATATTTCAAAAGATAGAAAGGTTCGCCTAGTAAAAAAACTCCCCAGAGCAATTTGTGGCTGTAGATCAGGAGAAACAGATGTAGCTGAATAGGAAGCAATAAAAGTGTTTACCAAATGGCTCTGGTGAATCTCCAGATTTTCTCTTGGTGGCAAAGCAAGACATAATTATATCTCAGACGCATATTGAAGAATAACCATCATTATCAAAAATGAAGACTCAATTTCATTTGGTTCAGTTGTACTCTTGCTGAAATAATTGCAGAAAAAAGATTGTGGTTGTTCATAATAAATAAGAAAAACCACCAAGAAGATGTATTGCTTGGGATATGAGCAGCTACAGGGAGAGAGCTGCTTTAAGACAGAGATAGACCAACAAAACTTTCCAAAATGCTACTATTTATTCAGACATGAATAAATAGATCTATTTGCTTAACGGCAAAGAGCTACATTTTCTCACTTCATCTAGCTGGTTCTGCAATTAATTGCAATAAGTTGAGGACACAGAACACAGGAGAAACCTTTTCATTGATTATAAAATGAAAAATCCAGCTGATGCTCCCACTTTTTAGGATTAGTAACTCATCATAATTAGAAAAGGATAATATTGCATCAAAATTGTTCCAGCTGAGCCAATGTGATCAAAATGTGAATACCCTGCTTGGACAGATGTACAACAGGTTAGAACAGAACAAGGACTTTTCTGAGATAATAATATTCATGATTATGATGATGGCATTCAGCGACTGTAGTAACCACAGCAGTCATGTTCAAAACATTTTGAAAGGCTATCGAAGAACTAGAATGGGTTCATTAACAATTCTAAGTGCTGCTCTTTACAGGAAAACACTCATATAAGGAGGAACTGGCAAGATTTTTGTGTTATTAAAAGATAGTAGAAAAATGCTGAAAGAAATAAGTAAGATTAACTAAAAAGATCTTTTGGTCTTGTCTCAAATGGTATAACAGCTAGAGAAGGCTCAGTGAAAACAAAAAGGAACAAATTTAAAACTGAGGGAGGGATTGCTCTTTTATTCACCCCATACATAAGACTGAGAAGTAATTCTAAAATTTAAAAATCATTTGGTCTCTTCTATGGTTTGCAAGAGTTTCAAGAATTGTTTACAAAGCCCATTGTTTTTCAAAGAAATTTTGCTTTTGGGGTTTTTTTTTGTTTGTTTGTTTGTTTGTTTTTAAACTCAAACACTAGGTTCAGAACAGGGAGAATAAATTTTCTTCAGTGTGGTTTGTTCTAACCATTTTAAAGAGTTCATCAGATTCAATAACTATTTTCCATGGCTTCAAAACTAGCTTCTGGTTGACTATGTTTATAGCACACATTTTCATGCTTCTATGTGGTGGTGTCTTGGCCCCTGACTGCCTTTGCTGCTGTTATCAAAATGCAGAGAATGGAGGAGAAGCCTGGATGCAGACACATCTTAATTTTGCCATGACTGTTTTTCTAGTCATTATAATGCTGCACAATTTACCTGTGAAACTCTGAGCACATTCCAATTTATAGCTGCATGAAAATTTTTCTATAAATTAAGAGAAACTCATAGCAATTAAATATTTTTTCACAACTACCTAGTTTATAAAGTATTTGTTCTCCCTTCTCCCCCTGTAAATTTCCTGTGAGACCTTGAGAGCCCATGCTCCAACCTTATCTGAGCCTGGGGTGCACCATCTCTTGCAAGGCAATAAGGTTTTAGTGTCAAGCCAGGGATGGTGGAGGGGTTTTGCCACTGCCATGACACAGTTTGCCATTGCAGGGAGAGATGGGCATGGCCACAGCAGGGATGGGGATGGCTTTGGGGGCTTTCAAAACCAGATCCCATGAGAGGGTTGTTCCCAGTCCCCACAAAGCTGATCAAAGCAAGCTGAATGGAGAACACCTGAGTACTTAAAAAAATCTGCTACAAAAGTAATTACTGCTACAGCCCCAAAAATTACTGCTACAAAAGTGTCCTGGGTTTGTGTTTTCAAAAATAATGTCCATCTGCTATACACACAGATTTGCTGTAGCTTCTGTTGTTGCAAACAGCGCTATCAGCAGACTGCAGTTCTCTGCTTAGGGCTGTGCATGGGCTCAGCCTAAATCACCTTCTCCCTCCTCTCCACTTTACAGCAACTAAAATACTTACCTGGGGAGACCAGAAGTGACCAGCATAAGCCAAAAATATCAAACCTTCACTGCCCTCAGGTGTGGACAATAGATTGCTTGGGCCTTCAATTTCTAAGCTCATTCCTTACTGGCCCTCGGGGGGCTCCTGCTCGCCCAAGACACTGAGGTTGCCCTGAGCCTCATTAACCACTTGCATTTTAAAATTAAAGCCTTGAAGTCTTTCTTGTGCAGCTCCTCACCCTTGGCAGGATTTCCCTGTCCAAGTCTCCATCTACGTTCTCAGTCTTCTCAATGGCGATTGCAAACTTTCCCCCCCTCCAGACCCAGGCTCACACACATTTATCTATTTTCCATCATCTCCTGCACCAGTGTAAAGGCTTTCAGATGATACTTGAGAGGAAGCATTCCACTGGGCAACCATACTCCCAGACAATGTGATTGGAGTAAACCACGAGTACTATTAACAACAAGCAAACAGCTTTAGCATGTTAAAAACAACCTTAACGATTCTCATTCTCAAACCTTCTTATCCCATGATATTTATGTGCTAAGGTTTCAGCTGAACCCAGGTTATTTAGCCATTTCTGAAAAGTATACACTTTAATGGGTTCAAATGACTAAGATGAAAATGAAATTTCAGTAATTAAAGTTCATGTAAGGGGAGGTGTTTCATTTAGTTTTTTGTTTGTTTGCTTTCATCTATAGGCCTCCAGTGTTTTTGTATCTATTCTATAAACAGGATAATATAAAATCATCTAGTTACAGAAGAAATGAAAAGTTGAATGATTCGTTATATTTATATGACCTTAAAACATGTTGCAGAATTGCATTTATTACACACACAAAAAAAACCCCAAAACAATAAAACATCTTATTGAGTAGTTGATTATATGGTATTACAAAAATCTGCCTTCCAGTGGAATCCTTTGGCCTGCATATGTACAACACTATAAATCTTGCTAAATATTTGTTTCAGAAATTGTCCAGAAGGATGAACAGATTGATTTTCCAGACCTAAATCACTTCAACACCAAATAGTACTCTGGAGAAAACTGTGTTTCTCTTCTTGTTGTTTGCAGACACATTAAGATCACACACTGAGTACAGCAGTACAGCTTTCTGGTCCTTTTGCTGTTTCATAGCACCAAGATGGAAAAGGCACAGCTTGGAGACTACTTAAATACAAGGAGTTAATGAAATCCACAGTAAAATTATGGAATCATTGAATGCATTTCATTAATTCTGAATTTAGTAACAGGCTACATTTCTAGCCTGTGGATTTGCATGAATATGAAAGCTTGAAGAAAAAAACCAAAGTGACTATAGGACTTTTTCACAAAATACCTTATAAAGGTTTTGGGTTTTTTACAACATATTTTCCTACATTTTTACAAAAAGTCAGCAAAACATTTATTTTTCTGTTAAAGTTGTTGACCCACCAGGTCAACATTTTACAAAGGAAAAACTTTCAACTAAGACAATTTTGACTTGCAAGCTGTTTATAACTTAATACTTCTATTTAATGGTGCTCTGATTAATTTCCCCAAAGAATTTGCTGCTCCCATTTAAGCTCACTGTTTCAGTTTTTATTCCATAGCTGTGATTTTTAAAATGTTATAAAATGTATTTCCGCAACTGAAAAGAATATTCTTTCCAAATATGAAGAAGGATGTTGCACATCATATACCTTCCTGTCAAAGACAATGCATAGTTGTAAACTAGGAACTTAGTGCTGTCCTTAATTTGCTGGTGAAAATTTGCTTTAATTACATGTCTTTAATTTGCTGATGCCATCCTTCTCCATTTGTACTGAGGGCTCCTGCCCAAAACACCATGTTTGCCAAAGACGTTCACAGAACTTTGATTTTTTTTTTAATTACATCAGAGCCCATTAAAAACTGAAAAGTAAGGAGCGCTCTTTCTCACTTTTTCATTCATAGCATGTACCAAATTCAATTATGTGTGCATGCATTCATCAGCAACGCTTCACATTTGCAGTTTTACCAGACTTCTAAAACCTAGAAGGACTGATTCAGTTTAGGCTGGTTTTACATGGGTGATCAGTTTTAACAAATCTATTTTTAAAATATGGAGACCTGAAGTGTGAAGAGTGTGGTCAAAGATGAATGCTTTGTACAGCTGTTATGAGACCAGCTTTAAACTCTTTGTCAGGTCTGCTAGATTATAGTCTCCTGAAAATCTACATAAAAAGTTAGGGCTCATACATATTTTCTAGATATTTACATCCCTTAAAGTGTACAGCCAGCTAAATTACTATGTAAAGGACACTGTCTGTTTATGTATGGTATTGCTTAGTATAAACAAATTTTGGTGTGAAACATCTTTTTCTTTAACGGAGAAAAACCCGTGCCTTCACTTGGCAAGTCGTTTTTCTGTCTTCAGTGTGTTTTGGGGGTTGTTGGGGCTTTTTCTAACAGGCTTTGGTTAAGAGATTATTGGTAATATATGCCTCATGAGAAGTCTCCTTGAAAGTACAGTATAGAACTGTGAAATCTATAGAAAAGGGAAGAGAGAAATTTCCCAAACACAGCCAGAACCTCTCTCACTTACACTCTAAGCCCCATTGAATTTGCAAAAGACTCTTGCATTTAGTGCCTAATTCTGAAAAAGAATTGAAACATTTCAAAAGACTCTAAAAGCCATATGGAGAGGTAGATTTTATGCATATTAAAAAAAATACCAATTTGTCAAAACTCTCATTTCCTACTAAGCAAATGAAATTGAATTTATGTTTAGTAGTTTAGTCAGTTTCTCCTCTGCTAAATGAACACAACCTTCTGGATCCAGCAAATTCATTAAAAATGTGCTTTTACAGGATAGAGGGCTTTAGGAGCCGCATAAACCCATCAGACTTTATGAGTTTTCAGACCAGTTCTATGTACAGGGTGTGAGTGAATATCTCCCAGTTTCCAGAGAGCCTCCCTTCACAAATAAAAAGTACAGAGATAAGGTGAAAGACACGCAAGGTGCGCATAAAATATGATTAAAACATACTTCCATTTTCAGTCTATTGCAGCTGCCAGCCTTACTGTTTAGCAGTTCTTCCATCTATGAGTCATCTCAGAAATCTATTCACAGTGGGTCTGAGCCTGAAATCACTTTTGTTTCAAAGGATGACAATGAGCAAATATTCAGATGTAATTCCATGTAGGCTGAAGACCAGTAAATCTGTGAAGTGAAGAAGTGACAGTATGAAGTGACAAATCATGTGCCAACTTAAGAGCTATTATGTTAATTGAATCATTTTCATATGATAATTACATAATTATACATAATATGTACACTCTCTGGGTCAACAGTCCTTTTCCATGCAGGAGGTTCAAAAACCAAGACAAGCAAAACAGGCTGCTACACACAGGTTTCCTCCACCTGATATCTGTAAGATACTCCTTAAGGCCAGAATATGAACATAAAAAACAGGTAAATTTTGTGTAATCACTAATATCAGACAGCTCATGATAATTTTCCCCTACATCGCAGTCTGCACAAGTGTTAAATATAAGTTCTGCTGGTGTTTTATGAACACCCATAATGATTACAGATTGTACTAAAACCAAGTCCTCTGTTTGGCTGTTCTTTACACTCCTTTACTTGTACTTGTGGGTTATACAGTTGTAGGAACAACAGGCCAAGGTGGAAAACATGCCAAGGTAAAAAACTCCTAGCCAGAAAAGCATAGAAAACAGGTGCTTCAATATTCTAAGAATGAGCTGAACATGTAGTACCAGATGCTCCTGAACTCTCAAGTTGTCCTCCTCTATCTCAGCCTGACTTTTCTGTGCTCTATGAACCCATTGTCCCACATTAAGTCTTTCTAAGTGAAGCAGGTCCCCAGCCAGTTCCAGGAAAGCTCTCAGCGAATCACTGCCCCAGTTGCCCATTCCACACGATGATGGGCTTGACAACAGTCACCTCCTTCCATACATTTGGCCCATCAGCCCAAAATTATGGGCTCTTTTGTCTCTGCTTATGGAGGCCTGTAGCAGGTCGTTCCCTTCATATCCTCAGGGTGAGTGTCTCCCATCCTTCAGAGAAATGCACCTGATCTAGGGAAAGTTCCTTGTCAGCATTGTGAAAGGAAGGGGCAAAGAGAGTTTCCCCCTCCAGACCCAGGTCTGATATTTCATATGTTAAATTACTCAAGTCTAAAGCTGTTTGTACACTCCTTTATGGGCCATCCTTCAAGAGAAACTGCAGTAAATGCCTGATACAAATGCAGCTATATGGGAAATATCCACAGGGGTTTGGCTTGTAGTTGGGATCACCTGCTGTTTTGACATGTTCTGTTTGGAGGAGGCAGACTCTCTCAAAAGGATTTTGTGCTGATGGGCGTTCTGCCTCCCTGGTGGTGATGTAGCTGCCATATCCCACCACACTTTGCTATCCAAGGCTGGCACTTGCACTTTCCATGCAATAGTCACCTGGTGACATGGAGACAGCTTTCCCCCTGTCTATCTCCAGCCAGAAGACCTCACTGATGGCTCTGCCATCCACACTTTCCAGAGATGAGAGGTGGGTGCAGCTAAGACATGGACTGATGGATTTCTGTGTGATTTCAAGAAATTTTATCCCAAGTCTTTTTCACATTGTGAATATATTTCAGAGGCTGTTAAAATCAAAACCTCACAGATAAGAGAATGCACACAGCCACCAGTTTAGTTAAATAAATGCCAAATGCAGAGATCTGTGCAGGCATTCTGGGTACTAGTGTTTATTCTTTTACACACACCTACCAAAGAATGTTTTGCATTCCCAACTCTGAAAGCCATGCCTAGCTATTTTTTTTGCATAGATATGGTCATGAAGGTCTCCACAACATAAACATTTCTATTTGCAAAAGGGGCTTGGACAGTAAAAAGTTTTATATCTCACATCTTCTCTGTCATAAGCTATTTAAGATTTAAAAGTTCATGGCTAAGTTCTTAATTTTTAACTACTGTACGAATGACTTAATCACTGTAGCAAATGTTTCCAGCATTTTTTCAAGCCCAAATCCACTAAAAAATCTTTGTATTTATTATGTTTTCCTTTAATACATAAATCAAAAGACAATAACAAGTCTAATGTCAAAGAAAATTTTTGACACTTCATACATTAAATAAAAGCAGCTGATAAACAGTTTAGATAAAATTATGGCTTGGAATGTAGTTCCCAAGAGGACTGTGGTTCATAAACTGATTTTATACTGCCTCTGTCATTGTTGATTTGAGATATGCACAAGACACCCACAGCCATTACCAGTGCTACCATTACTTAGTCTGCCTTTGCTCTGACTGATATTTAGACACATGGAGACTACCAGCCATCTATTTCTGTGAAAAATGCGTTGTTTGGTTGTCATCACATGTGTAGCATGTTGCCTTCTATTTGAAAGCTTGACACATAATAAAAAAAATTTGGAAGAAAATCAACCTTTAAATTTTGACCATGCCTAAATCCCAGAAACTTCTATAGCTACTTTGGGTATTCAAGGGGGAAGTGTTTTCCAGTCAGAAAAAATGAGGTAACATTCGATCGGTAATTGACCTAATGTCATTTAATCTCAAAGGTAAACCATTTCAAGCTCATGGGTTCTTTATTGTATCCAACCTGTAAAATCTCCTTGAAAAAGATGCTTCCTCTTTTCTTTTGCACTTCATTTTTTTCTGTAGCTAAACATTACCACAGAAAGCACTGCTTCAAAGATTCTAGTCTGTTTATTTCTAAAATACTTGTAATTATTTGGAAATTACTACACCAGTGTTCATTTTAAATATGGGAAGTGAGAGATTAATTTGTGCGGAGCAAGCAGTTAATTTCTCATTCCCTTCTGTTGGAAGAAAGTGGTTTTCAAAGCACCTGAGATTATGTAATACTGTGGCATTCCCATTAAGGTCTTGATTTTCAAAACTGCACTCTTAAATATTTTTCTCTCATAGGAACAGAACAATTCCTTGAGCTGTGCTGTCTCCTTTCGTCAATGAGTGCTTCAAAATAGTGTTAAGGGAGAGCTAAGAGTTAACTCAAGCATTCATTGTAGAAATGTTCTAATAACAATGAATTACAAATAAAACAACCATGGGTGGACTCATCTAGCAAATGATATATTTATTAAGTGTACCACTTGGGTTTTTTATAGGTCAAGGTACTCCACCTCTACAAGCAAAGGTAGTAAGCTTCTCAAAGTGCTCTTAATCATCATGCTAACTATGTGACAGCACATTTGCTGAAAGCTATACAAATGGAGCATTGTACCTGAATGGCAAATATATGCTTTCAGCACAAACAAAACTAATAGATTTTAAGAGTGACTTTATGCCTTCACTAGCAACTAGTCTTTAAAGAGTACACATCCTTAGCACAAATCCTGATGATAAAGTATGTGCAAGCAGAGCTCTTAAAAAGAGCACATTTGAAAGAGAGTCTACACAGCCCAGCAGATTTCCTATTTGCATGCTTTCAGTTCACTCCTCCAACACCTCCACACAGAGATTTCACAGCAATATGTGTTCACTTGAAGAAAAAAAAGTGGGTCTATATGAAATAAACCATAAATATATTTCCACTGCTCTGCTCATGACATTTGTTGCCATTGTTTCATAGGGAATGGCATAGCTAATTGATAGCACCATTTTTTTTTCCTTCTGACAATTTTTACTAGTGAGTGCCACTGACATTGCAGAGAATCCATAGAAGCTGGCTGGCAGCTGGCAAGCTATATTTGTAAAGTGAACCTTAGGCAACTGTGTGCACAGTGCTGTGGGGCCAAACTGAGAAGTACAAACACCTATTGAGCTCATACGAGTCATGAATTTTTCAACAAGGAGATTCACACCAATAAACTGGGCACATAGTCATAAAACATACAATTAGCCTATTAAAAAAAATTAACCAGAAGTGAAAAACACCTAACCTGTACTATTCATCAGTGAAGGTTGATGTCGCCTTTCTTTTTGTTTGTTTTATTTCCTTATTTAAGTATAATGGAAAGGCTACTGCTTTACTTTTAATGTCTTTAAAGCCTGTAATTCATTCCCCTGAAAGCACAAGGTTTTCTTTTTTTTTTTCTTTTTTTTTTCTTTTTTTTTTGTTGTTGTCTGAGGGTGTAGATGTAAAACTAATCATCCAGTGAAGGCTTTATCCTTGTATGGTATTAGGAGCTGAGCTCACCTTTGGGCTGTGTCCAAAGAAAAATCTACGGGGCAGAAATGTATTCCTGAGAGGCCATTAAACTTGCACTAGGCATTAACATTGATAGTATGTTGATCTAGCTTCTGTCCTCTCTACTGCCCTCATTAAAGTGACTAAAAACCTTTCCTTCATCAGATCCCACTCCTTTTTACTGAAATCCCTGCTACCTTCAAGACGTGGGAACAAACTCTGACTCTTGAAACTGTGAGCTGCTTGAAACTTCCTTCCCTTTTATCCCCTATGGCTGAGTAATAATGCTTTCCTCGCTTTCTCCTTCTTTTTTGCAAAAGGAAATCCACAACGAGACTCAATGAATATCAAGACCAAGGTTCTCTTTTACTCTCAGGACAGAAATCAGGAGGACTATAGATATCTCATCTCTTAGTCAGAGATTGAGAAATCCTACTTTTGAGCACAGCCTGATTCTGGAGGCTCCTGAGTCCTACCAGCACAAACTGCACTGTGGATCAGAGAGTTTCTCCTCAGACAAAAGTTCCCCACTTGAATACACCCTACCTTTAGCTAATAGTGGCTATTTGCCCTCTGCCTGGCCTTCTGGGCAGAGCAATCAGTGGCAGCTGCTCAGGGACAAGGCACCAGCCTTTTCCCTGTCAAAAAACCATCAGCATGTGTACAGGAGTAGAAGAGACATCTGAATGAGACCAATAGGTCTGAGCCACTCTGCTCCTGACCTCTCCAATGTCCCTGCCCTGCCCTGCACTCTCAGGCCTGGTAATGCTGGTCAGGCTGTGCTGTTCCCCTGCACTCTGGCATTGACCTGTCTGGCAGGAGCACAGGAATATCCCAGAGGGAGAAGCGTTGGGTCTGCACGCACCCAGACAGAATGCAGTTGACCAGGCTGCTAGGTGGCTGCTGGAACTAATCATGGAACTAATCATGGGCAGAGCAGTTCATAGGATCAAGTTTAATGTGAAGCTTCCCTTGCTTCCAGCAAAAGTAGACGTGTTCCCTCTCTATACTCTCCCCTTAGCTTTGTCATTTTTCTTGCTTATTCCATTACATTCTCAGTGACTTATCCCCCATGTTCTTTCTCTTGTATGAGTTTCTCAGGCAAATCCTAGCCCAAAACTCAAGTCCAATCCCTCCATCTTTCCGTGTGACTACCTGAGGCTTTCTCCAAACCCCCTAACCCCACCTCCCTTCACTATAAAGCAATGCACGCTGAAAATTACCGTCGTTGCCACATCTGATGTTCAGCTCTTCCAGGCTGGCCAGGTTGACCAGCACGGCATTTTCTAGGCTAGGTTTCTAACATCAGGCAAAATTAGCAGAGCATAACCCTGGGAAGGAGTGGAGCTGAACTCCTCCAACTGGCATCATCCTACCATGGATTAGAGCAGCCCAGTTGGCTCTTGGCTCAAAAGGTTAAGATTCAGTTGTTAAGATGTCTTCTCTGCACACTTAAGGATTAATTATTGCCAGTGGGCTAAAATAATATTAGCCACAGAAGAGGTATTCTAGATTGTTTTCTTTTGATGTCAGTTAATGATTTAATTTTTACAAGGGCTTATGAGAAATGGACTGCTTATTCTGGAACAGGTATATAAAATGACTTACTTGTGTGTGTAACACACAAAAAGAAAAGACTTTTCATACAGTCCAAGTACAAATGTGCCTGACCTACATTTGGTGCTCCTCCAGCCTGTTCTTCCTGTGTAAGTCTTAGTGGGGCATTACCTACTTTTATTTTTAAGATTGTGGGGTTTTTTGTAAGAAGAGCAGCTGAGGGGTGTAGAGACATTCACAACTAAAACAAACTCTTTTTATTCTTGACTGCTTTAATCCTATCCTCTGAGAACAGTCCCTCAAGCCAAGGTTTATAGCCAATCACCAAAAAAAGTGGGGGGTCTGTTACCTTCCCCTTTTAATTGTAGGGCAGGGGCCTTTAACTTTCCATGAGACATTACTAAAATTTCTTCTGGGCAGAATTTCCTTGAACCTGGTAATTAAGACCACAGGATATGTGTTAATTGTCTTTGACATGCAGAATTATCTGCATTTACCCAAGCTAATAACATCACCACAGACATGCTGTTTTTTAAACACATGCTTTAAAATCATCTATAAATTTAATTACTCTTCACATAATACAAAAATTGACAAATGCTAGAAAAGCTGAAAGAAATTAAGGGAAATACACAACTTGATCCTTGATTCACTCTGTTTGAATTCCATTTTCTGAAGGAATAATAAGGCTTGGGAAATCACGCCTTTTTATAGTTTCAGTTCTGTTAAGGTACAATTGCACTGGTCAAGCATCAAGCTACAGTCTTAATTTTGAATGGGCTTGTTTCTCTGGGCCAAAGTCAATATTCTTAATAAAAACAACATTTTAATTGCCCTGAACACATTTTTTTCTTGGTGTCTAGCTATACATAATGTCAGGAAAAAAAAAAAAACAACATAAAAGAAACACTTTGTAGAAAAGTAAAGGTAGAAAACATTGGGCATAGATGTTCAAAATAAAAGCATTTGCAAGCATCTTAGAGTTTTAATAATTTTTAAGTGTTTGTATAACTTCTACTTTGAAAGAATATCGTAGCTGATAAATCTTAACTAGATATGAGTAAGTAATAGGTGAAAATAATTTGACACAATTCAATTTAATTTTTCTTTAAAATTAATCCACAAAATAGGTATGATTGATTCAATCATATTCATTGCTCAAAATTACTTGGCTAATATTACTTAATATTCGTAATTCATTTTCTTTACCAATTACTTAGCAGGTTTTCCACATGTAGCATGTAAAATACAAAACTGGATGATATTGTGGTTATGCACCAACCTTATTTTTGTGACCAAGCTGAATGATTTGATAAGATTAACATATCTTTCTTTTCTGATTTATTTTAATTTTTTGCTTAAGATATTTATTTGTCTTTGTTTCATCTTCTCATTCCCAGGCAGATCTTAAGTCTTGCCTTACACTATTCTTGTGATGTGGAGGCATGAATTTTCCATATTTTATACAGCAAAAAAGGCTTCAGTTAGTAGCACAACTGTGTTTTATTTGTTAGATAGTAATAACGTGACCTGATAAGGTGATTATGATTTTCTGAATTAATTTATCCTGACAGAATTTTGCATTCAGTTCTAAAAAGCTGTGAATATCAAATAATTTTCACTTTAAAAAGCCACCTTTCAGGAAATGTTCTTTGTTAGAACATGGAAAATGATAGTTCAGTGTGGAGGCTGTGTGGTGGGTCCGTGTATCTCTCTGGTCACAGCTTCCATGCAGGTTTAATTGAAGGAGAATTAACAGTGTGATGTTTATTCATGTAAACATCAAAGACAATCATCACGAGGGGAAAAAAAAATGCAATAATCGTTAAACTTTGTTAATAATTATGGTGCTGCACTGCCCTACCCAGTGTCTTTTCCCCTGCTCTAAACCAGCTGGACAAAGGACAGCACACACTGGCATTTTCTTTCCTGCGGTAATTCTGTGCCTACCACACTGAGCTGTGCCATTTACTGTGGCAGCAGCTGAAAGCCCAATTAATAGCTTTCCAATGTGTAATGAAGATGATAGTAGGAAGATGGCAGAACACTGTAAAGCTGAATGTAACAGGACCGTGAATTTAAAAAAAAAAAAAAAAAGAAAAGAAAAGTTTAGGAGTGAAGTAATATTTCTAAGATAACTTTCTAATCAGCAAATTCTACTTCTTGCCAAAATTAAGTGGATTGTTAGGTAAAAATGTGAATAGGTTTGGGCACAAAATTTGATCACAAATACAAAAGTACCTAAATACCCCCTTAATGTTCTGCTGGGGTTCTGACCTTGGGTTAATCAGCCTCACCAGGAGCTGGTTAGGCTGGAAATTCATAAGTCCTGGTATGGATGGGTGCCCTGTCCTGCCCTGTGAGCTTTCCATTTGTAGTGCTGTTCTATGTTCTGATCCTTCCTCACGTTTAATTCATAACAAAAGCAGACAGAATGCCTTGACAGGCCTGCCAGTGAAATTGGTAGAGCCTGCTGGGAAAGAAGAGGGGTGGGAAAGGGAACCAGTATGGGCTGACACGCTTTGCCCTTGGTCTTCTTTCCTCATTTTTTTTCCTTCCCCTTCCATGATGGAGCTGCCTAACCTGACAGCTCCACACTTCACTGCCTTCAGATGTCTCTAAACTTTCCTTTGAAGCTGTGAAAATCATGCCATGAATCACAGCAGTGATGAGACGTGAGTGCAGACAGACAGAACAAGAAGTCTGATTGCCAGTCCTGTGCAACAAAAGACCCTCCCAGGTCAAAGAGGTGGAAATGCTTTTCAGCAAGGTAAAACTAATGGGTGAAACCTTCAATTAAAAGCAGAGATAGTCCTCTGGATCACAGTGCTTAGGGTAGTAATCATCTCTTACAGTACTGGCCCCTCTCTCTACAAAAATTTAGACTTTGGTGCCTAAAGTGACCTCAGCAGAAGGTGACAGTCTTCACTCACTGACAGAAGCCCAGACTTTACTGCTTTTGTTTGGCCAACTTTTCCTTCAGCTATAATCCTGGGGCTTTATCTGTCCTTAAATTTGGTAGATGCAATTAAGAGGTTGCTTTAAAAATGGCCACAGAATCATCTGCATCTTGAAGCTTTTGTTATTTCAGCACACGACCTTGAAAGGGCTGGGTGGCAGGGCCCGGGTTTACTGTACATAAAACCTGTTGGGTTTTATATACAGCAGTGCATGACTTTGTACTGTGATGACTAGTTATAAATAGGGAACTGAATATCCTAAAGACAGTGGAAACAGGGGAACAGGCATTTGCAGAATATATTTCTACATGCAAAGTATAGTTTTGAGGACACACTTCAAACTGTGACTTCCTATATCAATTACTGCTCTTCATTTGTATCATAAAGCTCAAGGATAAAACAACTGGAAACAAACCAAGCAATGTTTACATTTTGCCAGAGTTTTATAATCAATTAAACATCTTTGCTGCTATTTACATAGTTGAATGGCACTACATTTACACCATGCAATTTTGTGTTATTTCTACGTAAATATTTCTTTAAAGCCAGATGTAAGTTCAGATTAGTTGTGAAAGAAACACTAAAATAAAATAAACTTCCATTTGGGGCTGATCACAAATGACTCTAAAACTGAAGAGCAAGCTTGTTAAAATGCAAAGTGAAAAGCAAACAATATTAAAGCAAGCTGAATAAAGGAGGAAAAATAACACACCAGGATGACTTTAAAAAGGTTTGCCTTATTGCAATTGATTTTGAGGATTACAGGTAAATTAAAATTCAATAGAAGTTTTAATTTAAGCAACATGAAATGACACAGGAGTTTAAAGTAAAAGGTTATTGCATACCTATACAAGGTCTGAAATTCCCACTAAAACAATCAAAAGCAGAATTTACTTCTTCTTCCTCCAATTCTAAATTGTAAATGATAATTACATTCTTCCATCCTGTTTCCTCCTTGAAACCCGCTGCCAAAGCACACACTCCCTCAGAGGAAACCCTGCCAAATTCTACATCATTTAGAAGCAAACCGTAAAAGAAAGAATGAAAAATCACAATCTCAAAACAACCAGCTCATAATCTTCTTTCACTCCTGTTTGTGTGACATCATGTATCTCTCTCAGATTTAATCTCATACCTGATTTAGACTGAAAAATTCCCAATGGTAACCACAGGTTTACAGCTACTGCATATGATTCCATTCCACAAATGACGTTATTTACAAATAACTAGCCAAATCTTCCAAGTTCTATGCAAGTCCTGGGGAACTGCAGGGCTGAGGAATAAAAACTGAGCATGAATAATCTTCTTCAGTTTGAGCTTTTTACAGAGCATGTTTTCAAACCACTTTTTCTGGAAGTTTTCATTAATCATGTGGTAAATGGGTGCTCATTTCCCTGCATTCCTGACTTTTAGGTTTCAGTGGCTAGAAAATAGTATCCATAGAATAGTTATCAATAGTTTGTTTTGCAAACAGAAAGATGGATCAAGTGGAATTCTGAAGAGATCCATCCAGGAATTGATTCTTGTCAGTCCTTCAAGAATTATCCAAATTATGAACTAAAGAATATACATACGCTTCATGCATATATTTTATACACAGAAGGTGACATTGAGCTACCAAGAACTCAATGTAGATGAAAGAGCAAGGCTAGAATTCAAAATTATCCTGATAAAATGAAAATGTGGTTGGGGGAAAAATGGAAAGTAATTACACTTTTCAGAGTAACCAATTGCATAATAAGAAGGTGATATCGCAGACTGGGAGAACCTTTTAGGGAGTGATTTACTGGTTCTTGTGGAACACAGGCTGAACATAAACCATCATTATCAAATTACCATTTTAAAAAAAGCTAGTAGATACTTACAAACATGCAGGCTACAGGACAGGTGAGGTAAACCTCCAATTCTGTTCAATGCAGGAGAGGTCTGGTTGCCCTAGTCTTAGCTACACTATTTCAAAAAATACAAATACATCATAATTAAAGGGCCAGAAACACACACTAGATATTTAAGAAGTATAATAATAATAAAATAAAATGTTACTTTTCTTGTGTTCTGGTGTAGAGAAAAGAATGCGAAGGAGAAACATGCTAATCAAATATGTAGAAGGCAGACATAAAGAAGAAAAGAATTAATCATGCTCCATGTTGAAAGTAACTAGAATACAAAATGAGCTTCACTTGCAGCAGCAGAAAACTCAGTGAAGATTTGGGAGCAACTATGGCAAGAAAGAAATAAATACTGAAATAAATGTCCTGTAGAAGAAAGGAATAATCTCTGGAAATCTGTGAAAATACAAGCCACTGCCAGGAACGGTATTCTTTAAAGATGAAAATATCTTGCAGCAAAAGGTGAAATGCTTCTCTCCTCAGTCACCATCCAGCTTTCTGTTTTCTCTGACTACTTTTAGGCTTTACAGTGTAAGCTGAGATATCTTGTCAAATCAACTTTAGCACTGGTAACTTTGGAGTTTAATCTTTCTTTCTGAAAACACTTTAGCTTTGTTTCTTGAAAAGAGAAGAGAAGGACTATTTTGTCATGTCGATAGCATAGTCAACATTTTCATAGTGAAGAAAAATAAGTTGGTCGTAATTTTCTGACCGTACATCCAACACACTCTTTCAGCTACCTTTCAATACCTTTATTAGTATGAATTCTGAACAGGCTCTCTGCACAGGGTCATCCCCAGCTCAGATGAAATTTCTCCAGCAATAGAAATCACTTGATTTCATTTTATTATTAAGGCGCTCTCTCAAAAAGGTGAGGGGTTAATGACACACACCAAGCTATACAGAAATATCTTTAAGGAAGAGATTCATCTTAAACCAACAGCTACAGAAAAGAACAACAATGATTGATCTTCTCACCACTCAGCAGCATCGGCAAAGCTACAAACATATATTGTTTTTACTCCTCTGGGAGTTATTTATTGAGCAAAGGGAGGATGGATAGCACTTCCTTTGAAGTCAAACATCTTGCTTGGATAAGGAGATATGTTGCATGAAACGAAAGTAATAAAAAGACAAAATGCTTTATTAAATCTTCTTTATCACAATATTGTGTTCCAATAACGTGATCTAATTAAAGACGTATATGAACCTCTTTTCATCTGAAGATTAGTTCAGAGGTCTTAATTTACTCTGGAACAAACATGCTGCTGAAATGTTTTCAAGATTTCCAGTGATGTATTCTTTCCATGTTCTCTAACAGGTGTTGATGCTTTAACTACCTCTTCAAGATTTGTTGTACACGGAGGAAAAAGAGACAGCACTTTTCAAAAGGCAAGACAAATTATTTCTTTATTATCAAAGCAGCAAAAAATGTACTGTTTAGCCATTTAACACAGAAAACCTTCATAAATTGAATAGATCTAACAGTGGATAGCTCTGAGAGTGGATCTCATTGCTTTCAAATTCACTTCAGATCTCTCCTTCATATGCAAGAGATGAAATATCAGATGTTTTAAAGGCAAATCGCACAAAATCTGTTTTGGAACACTGGGTTCGTGTGCAATTCCCTTAAGATCAGCATGTCTCACAAATAAGATGAATGAAGGGCAATATCAATTTCTCTTAGAATAGTACTAGCAGAAAATATTTTGCAGGCTACAGCCATTACTTTTCTCTAGAAGTACTCTACTAATTTTCCCCTAATACTTGTAGTTGGCTTAGCCCTGCAATAGTATCTGCATTAAAAAGGTCTTGTTTTACCTTCAAAATCAATTCCAACAAAGTTTGTTTCCATTTAATGGCAGTTGTGGCTCTGCCATGTTTGGTATAAAACAAGAAGATAAATCTGATATATCATAGTCAACAAAAGTTAATTGTAGGAACACCATAAAATACTGCTTAGGTGTAGTATATTTCAAGTCTGTAATAGTAAAAATTGAATGACAAATAAATACACCCATTGCTACATACAGTCATACCTATATCTCAGTAATTTTTATGCTGTAAACTGGAACTGTAAAATATTCATGAGAATCCTGAGTATGTATTCTGTAGTAACAGCTTTCCAGAGTGTTTGAAATATGTTTTGTATTGCTCAGAACTAGATCTAGAGGAGTTTATTGCCTAACTGGAAACAAATATTTAGTCTCTTTTTTCTTCATTTTTTTCCTCCTTTAAAATATTCTTTTCCATATGGCACACATTTCTCCTAATTGGGAATTGTTCTTTTTTTTCATTTGTTTCTGCATTCAACAGTCATTTGTATTTATCTCTATGAAGGTTCTTCACTGAGAATAAAACTTTGGTGTCGTTTTTGTTTACTTATACTCACAAGTATACTCCCACTTTTAGCCTTCACCAACTGTCATCAATCCTACCTTCAGTCCTTTACTTTTCCTTTGTAATCACATAGAAAATGACCATAGTAAAAAAAAAAAAAAAATCTTGTCCTACACAAGTACTTTTTTTCTTGTTGCTATTAAATATCCATGACCTCTGTTCCTCCCGCTAAGCCTCCTCAGTGAATTCCTTATTATTGTACTTTGTACTTCTTCTTACAGTCAAGCAGAGATCAGATTTGACACACTTAGGATCTCATCCAAGACCATCTGTTTTATCCGGTCTTTTATCCAACCTTATTAAGCCATTATTTAAAAACAGAAAATGGGGATGTATTATTAACTTCTGTAGTAGTCTGGAGGAAGACAAAAACATTTTCTGCTTGAAGCAGTTTAATATACCCATGTGCTAAGGCAGTTAGAGTTATTGCAAACAGCTCTTACATAATGCAAATTACAGCTTACCTACAGAATGCGTGAAGCAAAACATTTTAGAAGAAAAACAGACTTAATGGACAGTAGAAGTCAAAGGAAGTGGTATATTTTTGGGATGATGTGTTGGTTATTTGCATTTCAAAGTAGATTTTGTATTTGTAATAATAAATAGGCTACACATTAAAATTTTGGGGAGAATTAACTGCAAATGATATCTACATTAGGCTAAGAAAGAAGATAATTCTACAAAGGAAAAACAGAAGTATGAGAAGAATGGGTCTTCAATTGTATTTTATGTAGTTTTGCATACTACAGAATAACTGAAAAAAAAAAATAAAGCCCAGAAATATTTATAGTACTGAAACAAATGGCAGATTTAACCAATGATCGAACAGAAAGCTACAGAAGTAGCAATTTCATACTGTTAACTTTTAAGCAGGTGAAATTACAATAAGTCACTGTAGGAACTGGGAGATTGCTCTTGCAAAAAAGCAAGTTCACTGCCACCTCTGAAAAACAGCTGGAAGTTCTGGTATCTTTCTTTTAAATACATTGTATCCACATGTAAGTTAGACTTGTATTTTTTTATTTCTTTTCCCGTGTCCATTACCCAATATATGTTCTTGATTTAAGCATATGCTCTTGTTCTTAATGAATCTCTCTATGGATCCTGAAGCATGCACCAAAGCTAGTCTCCAAAATTCTACAGAAGGTTGTTTTCAGGTATGACACTAATAAATTGATTCTTGGTCATCAAGATGGATCATGCAGTCAAAGACTGGTCAGGTACAGCCATCACTGGGTTAAAAACTGGCTGGATGGCCCAGCCCAGAGAGTGGTGGTGGATGAATTCACATCCAGTTGGTGGTCTGTCATAAATGTCCTGTTTAATATCTTACTGAGGTTCAATAAGGAAAAGTGCCAAATCCTGCACTTCAGTTGCAACAATCCCAGACAGAGCCACGGACTGGGGCAAGACTGGCCCAGCAAAAAAGAACCTGGGGTTGCTGGCCAACAGCTGTCTGAACTGAGCCAGGATGTGCCCAGGCGGTCAAAAAAGCCAGTGGTATCCTGCCCTGGATCAGAAATAATGTGGCCAGCAGGGCAAGGGTGGGGGGTTTCTCCCTGTACTTGGTACTGCTGAAGCCACAGCTCGATTCCTGTGTCCATTTCTGGTCCCCCACATTGCAAGAAAGACGTTGAGGGTCTGGAGTGAGTGCAGAGAAGGGCTATGAAGCTGGTGAAGGGTCTAGAGAATAAGACACACGACAAGCAGCTGAGAGAGCTGGTGTTGTTTAGCCTGGAGAAGAAGAGGCTTAGGGGAGACTTTAGCACTCTACAACTCTCTGAAAGGAAGTTTAGCCAGGTGAGCATTGGACTCTTCTCCCAAGAAACAAGCAACAGGACAAGACAAAATGGCCTTGAGCTGTGCCAGAGGAGGTTCAGTTTGGACATCAGGAAGACTTTCTTCACTGTTAGGGTGGTCAGACATTGGAGCAGACTGCCCAGGAAGGTGGTGGAGTTACCATCCCAGAAAGTGTTCAAGAAATGACTGAACATGACACTCAGTGCCATGGTTTTGTTGACATGTTGGTGTTCAGTCAAAGGTTGGGCTCCATGATCTTGGAGGTCTTTTCCAACCTTAATGATTCTGTGATTAAAGGACACTGTACCACATACAGCAATTCTGTCTGTGTCACCTCTTACCAAACTGACACACCTTCACCCCGCTGGCCTGATGAGCCATCCGGATTTAAACAGAATTGCCAATTTATTTCTGCAAATATTTTACTGTTTTCTAATATTAAAACATTGTAAATCTCAGTCAGTGGAACATTAAACAATCCTAGCACAGATAAAGAGTTCCCAAATGGTACTGATATACATCAGAATGGCAGGTTGAAAGTCATGGGAGAACCTCAGTACATTTGATCTGTCATATGAGAATAGTGGTTCCAGGAAAAATCATCCTATCTCTTGCCAGTAGAATATCATATATTTATTACAGCCAGTGCCAAATTTACATTGCATTTTACAGATATAAGAAGAAAAGCAGTTAGTGTCCCAAAACTGTTCCAGCTGTAGAGGAGTAGAGAAATATCTTTTGTCAGGGAAAAAGAGAATGACCTAGGCCCAAGGACAGCATAACAACAGGCACAAAACTGGCAAAAGATTGAGCAGTGGATGAACAAGTTCTGAGCTAAAATGAATGCTGAAAAGAGATTCCTTTGAGTACATTAAAGACCTCAGCAGCACCTACAACAAACCAGAGTAATTCAGACAGTGGTTAAAACTCAGGAAAAGTAAATAACCAGTGTTTCTATTTGTTGGTAGATAAGCATAGCCTAATAACGTCTCACTGGATTTTCATCACTGAGTTAACAAGAGGTGCAGGACAGTGGAGAGGAGTCGAGTTTATAACTAGCCTAGGAAAAATAAACATAAGCATTTGTGTATGTCTTTATGTGCTCAGCTCTCAACAGATACCTGAAATGTCACTTATATATGGCAAAACATTGGAAATTTGTACAGACACAAATTCATCACGTTTCTAAAAGCTGAAGAAATGGAAGAATTTCCATCAGGCCACCTGAAAAAGACAGTGCAGTTTATCCAAGACTTTAAACTATTTTGAAGAAAATACTTTCCATCTAGACTCCATGAAACGTTCATTTCTCTCTCAGTGAGAGGGGTGGTAGGTCATCTTGCCCAAGAATAGACTAATCCTCTAGTTTACCATATCCTCTTCTTCTTGCTCTCTGAGTGCTGTTGTTTTTCCAGCAGTAAGATGGATGCTGGTCAGTCTGCCTTTACCAAGCTTTCAGATGGTCCACCACCCCATTTGCATGCTCAGATCCCTAGAAACAGCAGCCAGGAGAGCAGAAAAGCAGGGCAGCCCCCCAGCCTTTAGCAAAGCCAAGGGAAAACAGCCTTGAATTTCCAGGGAACCCCACCCAAAAGGCTCGATGTCACCTGGTCATCAGTGGCTGTTGGAGGAGGTCTGAAGTGCCTTGGAAACTGAAGTGAAAAGCCATAACAGAATCGTACTTCTACAAAAATACAAGTTTAATATAGAACAGATTCCACAGGAAAAAAAAAGGGTTTTTTAAAAGTCCTATTACAAATTGTGTCTCTTCTCCATCTCAAAACCAGTATTCATGTTAACAAATGAGCTTTTGCTTTACAGAAAATTTCCCATTTAAATTGTTATTTCCTGCATCATTTATTGTGTTCTTTGATCTTGGACTGCACCTTTAAATCTATGTCATCTTCTAGGGCTGTCTAGATAAATGTAGCTTAATAACTTCACAGTTTTATCTTTGAACAGAGATAACTATCACACAGTCAGTTTGCTGTTCAGTTGTGAACAACCACAAGACGCTATTTTTAAAACTTCGTAAAAGCCCTGCAAATAGCTGAAAGCACTAAAAGGATAACACTAGGGGCTATCACTGTGATTGTAAAATATATCTATAAAACAAGGTGAAACTTTTTTTATTATTTCAAAACCAGATATCAAAGAAAATGTCATTACTTCCTAATGTCTCAGCTATTAAATAACTCCACGTTTCTTGCACATTCAAATCTCAGATTTTATTTGTCAGACTTCAAGTGACAAATTAGGTCCCTCTGGTATTTACATATGACTTCTAAAAATATCTTGACCTGTAAATCTCTTTACAAACAGTAACAAATATCTGAACAGAAGAAATAATATATAGCAAGGTAATTTTAAAATAATGATGCATTAAGCATTAACTTGAATGGTTTATTTTATAGCAAACAAGTTAGAGAGGTTATGGGTAAACTACTGAGTGAAGATGAAGCACCAATAGTCTTACACTAGAGACAGGATTTCACAAAGAGGGAAGTGTTGGTGGCTTTATGACCTAAGATTTTCTGACATTAATCCACTCCACAGATGCATAAGAATTGAAAAAGAAAGATTAATCAAAGCTTAGGTGTTTAACCACAGGTTGGAAGATTCTGCTTTGTGTGGTTTCCACACATTCAGTGCCTTACACAAAGCTCTTTCATATCTTTTAAAGACATTCCATGGCACACAGGAGAAAAAAAAAAAGTTTATTATTTTATAAATTGGGATCTTTTGTTCTGAGCTTTTTAAAAATCACATCTGTGAATGAACAGATTCAGTTAGTTTCAATTAAACAGGGTTAAGCTCATATTTTCCCTAGCATCATTAATCATTCTTCCTGCTACAAATAAGACCAAATTTACCAATCATGATATAGGTAGTCTCAGGTGACAGTACAGTTTGGGGAATATATTTGCTGTACTTACAGAGTGAGAGAGATGCCATCTAGGTGTCCTTTCTGACAAAACTAAGGAAGACTCAGTGTTTTTTCTATAATGTTGGGTACTCCACAAAACAGCAACCAGCAAGTTGAGCCTGCTTCCATTCAGAGTGAAGGAAATGTTCACCTGCAGTAAAGCACCTTCCTACTACCTGTAAAGCAGGATAGAAAGTCAACATAAACACAATGGTCACACTACTTTGTGAGATACTCCTCTTCTTATGCTGTAAGAATTGAAAAGCTGGCATGATGGAGATTCATGGTTCTGTTCACCTTGGTCACAACTTTCATTTAACAAGTTGAGTGGTAATGGTGTTTCCTGGTACCCTCTAGGTTGTTACGTTCTGGGTTTTGAGTGAGAATAAGCTGGCTAGATCCAGCAGCTGAGCAATTGGCAGAAGCACAGGGCAGGTGAGAGAAGAAAAAACACCTCTCAAATGAGCTTAGGCTGACCAATGTATTCAAGTTCAATGTATTTCAAGCTGGTAAATCTTATCAGTGGCCATGCAGAAATGAACAGGAGAAAACAGCACAGCCAGTGAACACACATCTGTCCAGCAAAAGGCCACCAGACTGATTCTTGAGGAGGGCTTGAGGACTGAAGCACAGGATGCTCTGGATGTTGTGGGGGGAAAGAATGATATGAAGAGAGTTAAACAGTGGGATGTGTCGAGCAAAGAGGATGTGCAGTCTGTTCTCAAGAGTTTTCAGACCCAAGTGGACAAAGCCCTGAGCATCCTGTTCTGCCCTCATAGTTCACTCTGCTTTGAGACAGAGTTTGGGCTACAGATCTCCGTAAGTTTTTCCAGCCTGCACTATTCTGTGGTTGCAGATGACTGCAGATAGCAGCAATCAGTAGCGTCTCAAAAATACAATGGTCATGAAGAAATCTCAGTCATTTCAGACAATTTATAAATTCACTTATATGGGAAGCTAGGAAACAGGTCAGATGTTTCACAGATTTTCCATCACATGCCAGCACCTCACTTGTATGTGCAGGAAGAAACAATAATGCCCTGAAAAAAATTTAGCCTTGAGAGTATTTGTCTATTTGTTGGCATACTATTCCTTCTCTACAATGACTACAATTTGTTTACTTTTAACAGGACACTAAAATTCCCATTTTTAAAGCATAAACTAACAGCTGGCTTTGTAGGAGTGCTGTTTGATTTTGAAATGGAGAACACGCAAGAGATGAGAAAAGAGCAGTTAGAAATTATTTTTATTGTTGCTACTGATAAATGTTTGCCTGTAAAAGGAGGCATTGCACAATGAAAAAAAAAAATCAGATATCCATGAGTCTGCAGTGAAAAGGTCATTTCTCAGTCCTTTTAGCCTCAGCTTTATGGTAGACATTGTGCCATCCTTATTCCATGTGCAAGACTGCATCAAAACTACTGGCATGTTTTCATATCAACGGAGGAGAATAAATAAATAATAAACAGTACCTTTTTTTAGTTAATCAATTGTGAATTTTAAATTTCACTGGGATTAAGGAAATCCTTCACCAAGGATTTCACTAGTCCTTCACTGAGATTAAGGAATGCTGCTTGACAATCTTTTAGGAAGCTCAAAATATACAGCAATGGAAATATTCCATAATAAATACATATATGGACTCATTATTTTCCATCTGCACACACATTTTTCATTATTTTATCATCTTGATAATATCCCTCTGTCTTACTTCAACTATGTTTACTGTTGTAAAAGGTGATACTTTTGCATGAGATACAGATAAAGCCCTCAGTTATGGCTTGCATAACACAAAAAAATCAGTTTTCAAAAAGTCCTCATTAAATCAGAACAATCTAGTCCACCCTGAGAGTCAATGGAGCTTGGTCACCTGCTCCACGGGATTTTTTGAGAACTTGATCCTGTCTGTGATTAGACATGCAGAAAAGCAGCAGAACTACAGCTAAACTTATCCTCTTGTCTTTTAATTTTTCTTTTGTACTTAAATCTGATTCTAGGGGGTTTTTGCACTCACAAACACACATACATACACATGTAGAAATTAGTTAAACTGTGTATTTGAATAGATTCGTTTGCTCCACTCACATTGGTATACGACTGTGGTTATTTTACAGTTCCAGAAAAGTCACATATCTGGTGTCTGCACACTAATTAATATATTTGTCTCCCCTTCCAGTGTTACTAATTGTTCCTTGGGCTTAACCTTAGACAGTGACTTAGTTAAACGCTATATTGAATTTCACCATTTCCATTTGAACTACCTTTCTGGTAGTTCACTGAAGGGTTTATAGTTATCATGAGTGACCAAAGTACTTGGATGTGCCTACTTAGGTCAGTGTCTAGGCCTATACATGTGGGATGGGGGTGAAATCTTTTAAAATAAAACAGCTGTAGAAGAAATGGTCAAGCCATTGAAGGCAATATGATAGCTGCTATTAAATCCCACTTTGAGAAACTTCCTTTAGCTTTGATGATTTTTTTTCTTCCCAAAAGTTGCTATCAATTTTTCACTGACCTCAGCTCAACCTCAAAGAATCAACCTAACTTGTAGTCTGCTCACATTTTTTTCTGATCTGGGCACAAAAATAATAAAACAGGAATAGTAAACTGTACTAAAACTGAAAGTGATCAAAAGTTGGGATGGTTTGGGTTTAAAAAAATTTATTTTGCTTTTGTAGAACAAATACCCTGAGGTGGCTCACATCAGGATCCCTTTTTGTCTGAAGTTCAGGAAGGTAAGAATTAGTAGTTTGAGACTTTCTCTTTAATTGTAACCAAATGCTATCTTGTAATGGGTTGAGGATTACCGTAAAGGTGTTCTCAGCTTTTCAGGGGTTGTTGCTGTTCTTGAAATAAAAATTATTTGCATAGTGCCTACTCAGTAGAAAATCTGAAAGACTCTTACTCTTTATTTATGTTAACAGCATTTTTATTAGGCATCCTTATTATCGTGAACCCATATATTCCTATTCAGATGGGAAATTTACCCATAAATGGATCAATGCCACAGAGCAACACAAACTCTGCATCTCCTATAGCTGCAATACCTGCCTGATAGGGGAATCTGCCAGTATGAGTGAGGCACTGAACATCTTTTTCTCAGTGCACATGAAGTACCTTGCAACCAGGTCGACAGAAGCACCATGCCAAGCAGCAAATTCCTTGTGGCATTCATGCATAACAGATCTTGAAATTTTGCCCCTCATCAAGGCTTGAGTGTTTGGCCAGTGTAGAAATCCCATATTTCAGCCTGAGAAATCTGTGCAGCGTATGTTCACTCCACCCTACACTTCAGGAAGCAACACGTCCTGTTGCACATGCAGCATTTCATTGCTCTGCCTACTCACAGTAAATCTGACTTCCAGAGGCTTTTCTGAGCATGTTCCCAGGGACTGGGCAGCACATGGGCAGTAGGGCCATCAGACAATCCCCAGAAGTGTAAGTCTTACTGTGCAGGCATGCGGTGACTTCATCACATGTGCATAATAAACACGATGCTCTCTCAAAGTGTTGGCCTGGCTGGGAGGGGTCTTGCAGTCTTGTGGTTATCACCAGGCTGTATACAACCTGTTGTAGAGCATCCTGGGCAGAGAATCCGACCTGCCGCGGCTTCCAAACAGCTTGAAATTGTAACAAATGTCTAAGTTTACCAACATCTGCCCAGACAATGTTTCTGGGCTGAAAAAGAGAATGTGTTCAGGAAATTCCAACTGTTTGGTAGCCTTCAGACTACAAAGCCTAAATTTATGAAGTTGTCCCTGAAGTTCACAGTCTCCTCTTGAGCACTTGCACTTGCACCTCTTTCCTCACCATGGGATAAGTGACCCTCTACCCCCATCTTCATGGTCCAAACGTCACCTCAGGTAGTGAAGGAAGCTGGGTTTTTTCCTAGTTTGGATGCCGTTTCTGAAAAATATGGGATTTCTTAACATCAGTGGAAGGATTGGCAACCACTGCATTCAAATAAATACCTACAGCACTTGTTCAGAGCTCTGACCAATTATAAAGTAAGAATGATTTCCAGGCTGATAAATATTGGTTTGACGATTTAGGCACTTGTATTTTGGCTTGTCCAAAGTGACACATCTTGCCCAAAATGGCAGAGAACCTCTGGAGCAGAAGTGGAGTATCCCAAGCTAACAATTTTGTTGCCCAAAAGACCAAGCCATTTTCATGCTGTTTCCTGCATGCATTAAACTTTTCACCAGATTTTTTACACTATTTTTGTTTCTAAGGCTACATGTATTAAGGGCTTTGATCTCAAGGAGACAAAAAAGAAGAAATTTTTATGTGTTAGAGCTGGTGAGTTCATCTTTCTGATGGACTTGGTAGCTGTGGAAACAGTTACAAAACTGAAAAACTCTCTCAGGAGTCTCTTGCCCAAGAAAACTCTGCCTCTTCCACAGACTAACTTTCTCATCTTGACAAAAATTAACACCTCAAGTGAAGGACTGAACTTGCCCGGCAAGCTGTCTGTGCTGGAGCTCCAATCAGTGGTTTTATCTGCAGTGCCCAGATGTCTTTGGCCATCATTGTGCTACTCCCCAGGAAGCCAGCAAAGGCTGTGCATGGTGAGTAGGAGGTACTGCTGGAAAGACCCGCTGGTACGGCTTTATTTCATGTGGGAGACAGCAAAGCTCTGTGTGGTTGGAGGGGGACCACCTTCCAAAAGATCAGGCAGCCAGAAGAAATGTTAAATGCTTATATTGGGCACATTTTTAGTGGGTCTGGGACTACTCTGAGTCAACAGCACCAAATGTGGTGGATTTTCCAAGGACTGAGGAGTTCCACCACTGGGATTGGAAAGGGGGACCACAGGAGTAGCAGTGGTGATTTTTTATTTCATCACTAATACCGGTTTCACGGCATCATCAAAAAACAGAAGCCAGACTGTGGATGTGTGGTTCTCAAGATGGGAATGGTCTTTGGTGTCCACAGTGGTGACCTTTTTAGAGCAACCATGGAACTGATAGAACCTACAGTAAGGGCCAGCCAGGCTTCAAACAGGAAATGCTGCAAAGTAGCTGCCATCAACCAGGAACACAATAATCAGGTGGATACAGAGACCAGAGTCTCAGTGCCCTGTGGCAGGCACTGATGTGAGCAGGCTGGCTCAATATGCTCCTACTGGGCACATCCCAAGGAGGAGCAGCTTAAGCCTTAACTTCAGCTCTGCAGTCACTTCCCCAGCAGTTTTAACACCATATCCTCTTCCCATGTTTCAGATCTCATTTAATTTTTTCCTGTCCTTTCCCTGTAGTACTTTTACTTTTTTTTTCAGTCTTGTGTTTTTGCTCTTTTCTCTCTTTAGTCTTATATCCTTTTCCCTTTTTTTGAGTCAGTTTCTGTCTCTGACTCGCTCTTCAAAAACTACCACTCAATAAATCTATTATTTTCTGTTCCTTTAAGGTTACACTTTAATTATAAGTTTGGATTTCACCAAAATTATTGATTTCTATCTTTTGCATGCCCAGGTCAAATTTTTAAAATTCTAAATCAGCACACTCTACCCAGTTCCAAATGTCACCTTCTTCTCTACCATCGTGGTATCTCTTCATCTGATGATGCCTCACTCAAAACCTGCTCTGCTACTCCATCCCCTCAGGTCTTGAGGTAAAGCAAACAGCATGCCATGATAAATTTCTGCAAAAAAAATCAAATTTCAAACTGTTATAAAATCCTCTGCAGTTTTCTTCTGTACCTTCCCAATCAGGAAAAATTTATTTGTTGCCTGCATTTTCTAACCTGCTGGTAAGCAGGAACACTTATTGCTCAAGAAGTCCAAGACAAAGGCAATTTTTTCATGGCACTGCTCAGGAATCCTATCCATTTTCTGTCTAGAATTGGAAGGGTTTGATTACCACAGGTATTTTCCGCTAGAAATGTTCTGGAATAATCATTCGGTCACAAAATTAACAGTAGATATAGAACTGGGAAAAACAAATATTTTTCTGACCAGATTGTACAAACTTAGGAAAACAAAACTTTGAAGTATAAAGGTGCTTGCAAGAAATTATCTGTAAACAAATTCCAAGTCTGCAGCTTTTCAATTGCATATCTTTCCATGGAGGATAAGAAAACCACCTCTTCATACACCTGGTGTTTTGGAATCCCTCCTCAGAGATGCTATGTAAAGTGTTGATTCTTATACTTCAGTCTATCTGCTGGTAGCAATGTGATATGAATCCTGGAAATGTTGAAAGAAGCCAAGTACTTGACTCCTCATCCTGACACAATCTTGAGTGCACTCCTTGCTTTCTAAATATCATTCAATAGATCGGATGTATTTGATGGTGTCCCACAAAACTCCTTAGGAATACACTTTGTCAAGTCTTGTGGGTGAAAAATGTTTATTTACCTATGTCATATTCAATGACAAAAACTTACCCTTTCTCTGCTCCTTCTCTCTGATATCAAATATTTACCTTGGGCTGCCATACATCTTCTCTAAAACTAGAAATAAGGAGAAAAATCACTCATCCTTCCTGGATTTCTTGCAATTTGACGAGAAATTCTTCGATGTGTAAGAAAACCCTTAATCCTTGGGGTTTTTTGGTTTTTTGGGGGTTTTTTTGTGGGAGAAAATTCCAGCAGAGTGTAATTTCTGCATTTCTTTCAGATCAAAGCCTGATCAAGAATTAAAATTCACATTCCTTATTGAAAAGAGCAATGCCATTTCTGTGCATTTGGACTGCTTGTTAGAAATACAAGCAGTAGATTTGTCCGGATAGAAGATACACCTGCTTACAGGGGAATGTGAATTTTATATTTATTTATACTACATAAAAATTGCACCATTAGCAATGTAAATATGAATGATATTTTTCTGTCTTAACTATATAGAGGGTAAAGTGAAAACTACATAGAATGTGCAAGTGTAATCAGATGACTGTTTCATAGTGACTATAAGGATCTTTTTTATCTAGAACTGTGTGTCAGGAATAACTGCAGAAGCTGCTCACAGTATGAGGATTAAGAAAATGCTAGATTATCAAGAAGGTAGTTGCCTATTTGCAGACCAAAAATCAGTCACAAGTTACAAATAACAGTTCTCTGCTTGCAAATGTCTATCTTCTCTTTCATTTCCATGCTGCAGCAAACAGAGCGTGCATAGGGAATAACAAGACCGAAATTCGAGGAAGAGTGGGGAAAGGCTAGTATGAGGTTGGCATGCATACCCAGATCTTTTGCTGTTTGCCAGGGTAGGTCCTTCAGCAGAGAGGAAGACTGGACTCAATGGCACAAACTTTGTTCCCTGCTCAAGAAGCCTGTACACACAGCAAATCCACCAAACAGACTTGACATAAGCTGGTGGGGACTTGGAATAGCAACACAGAAATGAAAGGCTCCATTGTCTGTTCACAGTCTCATAAATGAGTAACTCCCACTTGAATTGTTCCATTAGATTCCCACTGTAAAATCTTCAGCTTTCTTTCGGTCTTTTCCCTTCACTTTATCCAATTGTTTGTGCAGGATAGCATTTTAGACATGTGGTATTTTTAAGCTGAAAGGTCTCTTCCACTGGAAATTTAAATAGATTGTACTGTAGGAAAATATCTCACAACAAGCAGGTGCTGCATGCTACAGGGAGTGCAGTATCTGTCTGAGTCCAAATTATTACTAAAGATTTGTATGGACACCAAGTAACAGAAAAAAATATTTAGGAAAATATTTCTTAGTTCTTATAACATTGATTCTTTGGTAGGCAACTTTCTTGGTTTATGAAGTAATTTAGAAAGTGCTGTGTTGTAAATTACAAAGTACAGTACATAACATTCAGGGTAAGGGCAGTTTTGTTATGAGATCTGATAAACTATTATATCTGACTTTATAAACACTTTATTAAATATCACACTATCACAAACACAAGAATGTTGTATAAAAGTAACTTGAGCAATTCGACATCCACTTTTTGTCATAAAAAAAGAAATATTCCCTTGATTAGTTTCTATGAAGCATAATATCTGTAAAATAAACAAGATAATCCTTGTGTAAACAGGACAGGGTACATAGAGCACAAAAATGGACAGAGGCACAAAGAACATTCTTGGCTCTAAGGCCTGAAAGCAAATTTCTGCTTCATTTAATCTAGTTTAATAATAGTTTTAATTGTAATGTTTTTAAGTCATTGCAAAAAAACCCCTTTTCTAACATTTTTTAAATGTATCTAAGTTTAGGTTTTTTTAAATTTAATCTATCCTCCTGGGTAGCATCCCCATGACTGCAATAAATCTGTGTACTCATGTGCTATTTCAGACCTACCTCTCGATTTCAACAGTAGAGTTTTGCCTGGCAACTCTTTTTCTGTTCTTCATATATCAAGGAAACAAAGTGTGGATCACCCATCCTCAGAGTAAGCGTCTAGCTTATAGTCCACTGGCAACACTTCCTAGTCCAGACAAGAAAAGCAGCCAGTGTTCATAGACATAGATATAAGAAATACATTTGTCTCATACTCAGCTGATCCCCTTCCATAAGTTCTCCCTTCAAGTCAGATATAGCATATGGATTTTACTTTTTTTTTCATTATTGTAATCTACAGTTTTGAAGGCACAAATCATTTCAATTTCTACAGTGACTGATATTGGAAATACTCCATGCAAATGTTACTTAGTGAAACTCCATGCGGCCAGATGGAAAGAAGACACTTGTCTCCACAGACAATGATCCATGACAATACCAAGGAAGCAGCATCAGATGTTTTTCAAGAGCTGTATGGTTTGCAAATATTGTTAATCCTGCCAGATCCACACATGTCTTTTGAACTAGAGCACTAGTTAAGATGTAAGTATTGAAAGGAAATATCTAGATCCTGGTTTGGGGTTTTTTTGCAGATTCCTACATATATGTATACATGTATGTGTTTGTGTCTTTATCAGCTTGTATAAGATATAAACAATATTAAAATTTAAAGTCCTGGTTTCTTCTTATAAATAAGTTCTTAGTATTCATCCTATAAATATCAGATTTCCTTCTGACAGCAACCATGGGAAGTTGTAGTGACAGTCAGGATTTTAAATGGCCTGGAGGTCTTCCAGACCACTGGCAGAGAACCTGTGTCTATACTCTCCTACATATTATCCAAAGGAAGAACCAATTCTTCACAAAGCACAAAAGTATTTGAACTCTTTTTTAAAAGATAGATAGGCATTGAGGTATTTGGGGTTTTTTACTTAGTTTACACTAACAGATGTTTTGTCTAAGTTTCCATTTATACATAATTTCTGATACACCCAGAGTTACCCAGTGGCAGATTTCTAAGGAATCTGAGTAAGAAAAAGACATCAACTGCTATCATTCTGGGTAGCACCATGCACACTCCTATGTCACACAATGCTTTCTTAATCCTGCACCACCTACATGTAGTTTAGGGAAAATGTCCTCCCCTGGATTATGTTCCATTTTTCTTTATTCTCATGTCGACAAAATCAATACTTCCCATTTGCAACCCCTCGTTTGGTGTTTTTTCTCTATTTAGAGTCAGCCTGACTAGCAAAAGTGACAAAATATCTCATGGAAATACCGCAGTGCTCCACCTCTGATATTGGTTGCACATATGTCATTAGCACAGCAATCAGTGTGCTGTGTGGTAGTCAATACACATCATTACTCATTCTTAAACAAGCATGCCCAGCTCAGCTCCAGTGCAAGAGAAGCTGACACAAGTATCTCAAATACAGTGATTTTTAAGGGCCGTGCAAAAACGAGCAGCTTTCTCTCACGTGGCTTTGCAGAGGAATTTCTAACCCACGGTGCCTTTAATCAGGATTAGGCGATAGCATCTGAAACACAGGCAGCTGGGGCTCCATTCTCTGCTCTCCTCAGCTGCAAAACTGTGTCGGTGAACTGATAACAGACAAGCACTTAAAAACCTATTGCAGGCACAAACTCCTCTCCTCAGGAGCGTTCTTGGTGAGACGGGGGTGAACCCTGCCCAATATGCAGGGCAATAGGACTCCCATTACCTACAGAGGTATTAGAAAAGTGTTCCCAGATGAAAGCCTTTATCCAATTTCAATTGTCCACTGAACAACAACAACATTAAGAGCAACATTGTTCCATTTGCTTCTGTGTCAAACAATACGACGACTGTTTAGCATTACATTTTGTTTCCCTGAGTAGCTGAAACTACTGTGGGAGTAGAGAAGTATTTACATCCAAAAAATCTGCATTCCTCAAAGCAGATGTTTTTAATTTTAATAACATTGGCCTATAGAAATGAATATCTGAAATATTCTGATCACTGGGTGCATGTTGCTGTTTGGGACTAACAGTCCATCTTAGTGGGTTTGCAGAAAACACCAGGAGGAACCAGGAGAAAAAAAAATTCTGCTAACTGTGCAACCAAGAAACTATTCTGCTTTTTTTTTTTCCTTTGAAAGCCACTTAAATGGAGAATGACATTTTCTGCACCGTAGATGTGCCATATTATAGACCTGTAGACCCATACTTGGAAAATTGCATATGTAAAATTTCTGTAGTGTGTGCCTTTACTTTTCCGCACATGCAGCCCAGATGTGTGCATACACATATCACACAAAATGGGCATGTACTGTTTTTACAAGCTAGAACATATCTTTATGAATAGCACACAAATGGAGTGAGGGGAAGCCCTTTGTGGACTCCAGGGTATGCAGGGCAGAGTCCCTGGACTCCAGGTAAAAAAAGGTGTGTGCATGTGCAGCACTCACTTTTCCCACTACGCAGGCTACTGTAGCTGTCCTTGAAGTGACTGCAAAAAACTGCTTGTAGTCCTTTAGTGCAACAGAATGGAGCTCAGTCCAATCTGCTTTTCTCAGTGAAAAACAATAAAACCAGCCTGCGCTGTGGTCTGCCTCCCTGGGCAAGACTGGTAATGGCAGATAAGCTAGTTTGACTATTTGACAAATTTTTTGCACCAACAGTAGGGACATTCAAAACTTCCACTCATACAAATAGGTGCCACTCTGATGAAAAGTTGGCTTAAGCAGAACAACCTGTACTGATGAGGTTTGTATTTGTGAGGTTTGTATTTGTATTTTTTGGTATGTCTTTTTCCCATGGATGTCTTTTGCAGATATTGTTCCACACATTATTTGGATTGACATATTCGAACTGATTGTTCTACAATCTTTCTTAATAAAATCAGGGCTCTGAATCCACTTGCCTGTTTTATTTAAAAAAAAAAAAAAAAAACTCTCACGCACAGGAAAAAAGGAAAAAAAAAGGCAGTGTGAGTTTCACTTAGCTGTCTGTGAGAAAAAAAAATCAACTAAAAGGATTTATTTGAGAAGAATATGTTTAAGTGCATATGCTGCATCTGTGTTCTGCTTTCATAGCTGTTGGGCTTCAAGTGACCAATCTCTTAGAGTGCCATACTGCATGTGTATGTGTTTACCGAGGTAGGAAAAGCTCAGCACTGTGTGATATGTGAAGCAAGTGTTTCAAAATCTAAACTTCCAGATCACTGCAGCCCAGCAGCAGACCACTGGACCTACCAGCTATTTCTTGATCTCTAGGTGACTTAACCTGGATCCAGGTAACCTAAGCTGGTGCTCAGGGTAAGCAATATCAGGACTTGGTCATAAGAAAGAATGAAAACAAGGTGTGGACACAGATAAAAAGATATGCTTAGCACCTTAGATGCAAATATGTTTGCATTACACAAAACAGTTTGAAGATGTATGAATGTTTGGGGGCTTTTTTACAGTGGAACATGACTGAAAAAACTGATTGGGTTTAAATCCTCAAAGTGCAGAATCTGCACTTCAAGGGACGTTAGACCCTTCACCACTTGCAAATCCTCCCCCCATGAAGTACCTATCTTTATTTTAGCATGCAAATCATTCCTAAAAATAAAAGAGTCCCTTCAAAACTAAAGCTGTAGTTTAGCTCTATGGATGGATCAATCATCTCAAACTTTAATAGTATTAGAGTAACTAGAAAGAAAACAGCCTAATGTGTTTATTCTGAGATGGAAGGTGGAGCATTCTGAGTAAAAGTTTTGTGTATCAGTAAACTATGAAAGGGTAATGCCAGTGGCACCATAAATAATCAAAGCATATCTGTGAAGTGGTCAGATGTAATCTCTTGAGCCCGCATTGCTGCCATGAAAATCTCAGGGAATTTCGTCATTGAACTGAGGGGCACAGGGTTGGATTTCTGTGTTCCAGGGAGAGGTGGGAGGGGGAATATGGCTTATTCTTCTCTGTGTAGCTGTCTTTAGATGTACCTGCAAAAGAGTTGAGTCATAAAACCGTTGAATCCTTGTGTTTTGCTGCTAAAGAGAATCCATAAAAAGAGATTTATTGTCATATTTCCTTTTTGTGTTGCACTGCTCCCCTCCATCATAAAATATTCTCGTCGGTTTATAGCAAAGCAAATATAGCAGCTTAGTTCATAAACGCCAAATTCTTCTCTGTTACACTCCGGCTTTCAGACGTAATCGAATTAGCTCCGATCTGTGTTGATGCCGCCGCCCCGAGCCGCAGTTCCAGGGCTTATCGAGACCTGGTGTGTGCAGAGGGGTCCTTGTGCCGTGAGGGGTCCCAGGCGGAGCCGCACCAGCCCGCGGGTCTGCAGGAACCCGCCCAAGCAGTTCTGACTTTTACTCTTCCTGACGAAGATTTAAAGCGGCTCTGTACAGCAGTCAAACAAGAATAATCGGCAGTGGAAAATATAACAAATCATAAGAGCAGTTTAACAGAGAGAGAGAGGGAGCGAGTGCCGCAGACCAAAGCAGCTGCTCGGACTGCCCTGCTTGGGGACAGGCGGGTCCCCTGCCTGGTCCCTGACCCCGGCATGAGGGGGCAAGGCGGCGCTCGGGGGAAATCCCTTCTGCTGGAGGGAAGCTCGTGGCTTCTGAAGTTCGCGGCTTCAGCGCGGCTTCAGAACAGACATCGAAAAAAAAATAATAATAAAAAAAAAAAAAAAACGGCATTTGGCCGGGGAGATTCCGTGTTAATATTTTAGTTCTGACCGGGATCACTCGCTCAGTGGTTCCCGCGGGCGGTCCCGCTCCATTCCCAGCCCAGGGAAAGGTGTCTGCAGGGCTGTACGGCAGAGAAGGGAAAGGAGGGGCGGGCGGGGGGGCGACAAGGGGAACTCACCCCAGCGTGCAGGTAGCCACAAGCCAGGCTGTAATTACAAAGCAAACAAGGGTGAAATATTGAATCGGCCTCGCCCGTGACAAGATCTGCGCTTTTTGCCGCCAATTTGTTTGTGGAGCTCTATTTAAAGGCGCTTGATTGAGGAAACGTTGAAAATAGCAGTTAGGGTTTCCCTAATGAGACCTCTAGAGGAAAGCAGTGGCATTCAGGGGGCTACAGCAGGAGGAGGGAAAACTCTTAACCCTTTCCAGCCGCCCCCAGCCAGCCGGGGCTGCTCCCGTGGGGTGCGATGGGCAGGGGGCCAGCCCCCCGCCTCCCCCTCGGCCTCTGGCAATTCCAGCACCGTAGGGAGGGGTGCCGGCCGCCCCGCCCTGGCAGCGCCGGGCAGCGCTGAGCATCCCCAGCGGCTCCCGGAGGAGCATCCCACCGCCCCTTTGATGTATTGGGTCGGATCGCCGTGTGGCTACAGGTTGATGCTTCAACCCAGTAGCCCAAAAGCGGGGGGAGAATCAAAACGGCCCTTAGAAATCCCGAAAAGGCAGGGAACGCATTGAATTAATAACGAGATGTGTCACACCAACACACACTGCGCGGCAGCCTGTGACGCTCCTTTCCTTCTATCCATCTCTCCCATTTCTGTTGCTGTGTGAGCCTGCCCCCACACTCATTCTCGCAACCTCGCACACGCTACGTGCTCAATTAGCACCTGTCTGAGCCTCCTGTTACACACGAATGAGACCTCCGGCAAAAATGTCGATAATATTTTGAAAGGCGCTAATGCCTGTGACGGAATGTGGATCTCAGTGGATCTCTTCTGCAGGCTGCTTTCTCAAAGTGCTAACACTTGAACGACATTGAGATCTCCCCATTCACAATTTAATAGAACAACTTTAATTACGAACAACGGGGTTCTGCGGTGAGTTGCCTGCAGCATGTAGGGCCCTGGGATCTCACCTAGAGCATCTGATCGCCCCTCTTCCCGGTCACCGCAGCAGCCTCTGCTCACACATTTACCTCAACCTGTTGATTGTGTGTGTATATATATATGTATATATACCTGGACGGGGATCAAAATAAACTTTTAGGGAATAGCTAATAAAAAGTGAGCATTGTCTCTCCCTAGAGGAAAGAAAAGGTGAGCTGCAGGAAAACAAATTGTTGACTTAGTAAAATAAGTTCTGCAGGGTGATGTATTTATTTTTGTTGTCGCATTTACACCCACTCCTTTTGGCCGAGGCTGCGTTTCCCTCCAGGTCTGGGGAGGTAAACGACACTCACTTCTCCATTTTTTGTCTTCTTAACTTTCCTGAAAAAAAAAAAAAAAAAAAGAGTAAATAATTTTTTTTCAATCTAAAGCGCAGCAAATAAACATTTTTTTGTATCCACAGATAGGCTGTATCATCTGTACGAATAAATTACGGTATGCGGCGTGCGTTTCTAGTAAAATCTTTTGTATTCTGTTTACATTATGCCATTTCTGTTTGTAATTATTTTATTTTAATTTTATGTCACTTTTAACACAAGCCAGACCGGTTTTCCCTCCGTATTTTGTACACAATGCTCTCTTTCTCGATAAGATGTTCTATCCTATCTTTTCGCTTTTTTCTTTTTAAAAATGTTTATAGTTCCCCACGAGCAATTCTCCAATATTTCACTCTTGCATTTTCGGGACTTGTCCCTGTCTTGCTTTATTTGTTTGTGTGAAATTTAGTTTGAAAGGAGATCAGAGAGAGCAGGAGGGGTTTGTAATAAGAGAATGACCAAGTGACCTAAAGGCTGATTATATGTCATTAACTGGAGACTTGGTGTATCCAAATTACCAAAAAGACCTCACTCAGCCAGATCAATTACACCGAGATACACATACAGGAATTGTGGTAGGGGCTGATGCTTGCAACAAGTGTGCAGCCGACATTTGTAGGACTCAGCTGCTGCATTTTCGGACGAGCCCGTGTGCTGCAGCCGGTCCCGGGCAAGCGGGAGCGGGGTGCAGAGCAGCAGGTATACAGGGCGGGGACACCGGCAGAACGACATCGACATTTTGGGGCGTGTAGTTAGGGCCAAATTGCACCTAATTTTCACTGCTCCAGAGGGATTTTTCTCTTAAGGCAAGCGAGGTTACCTTTGATCTATGAAGCCTTCTTAAATCCCAACTTCGTTAAATGGAGACTTTCCATGAAGAATGACAGTAGAAATGTTGATTTTTGTTAACCTAAATACAAAACGATGCCAGCTTAGCCTTCTTCTTCCTCCACTGAACTTCAGATGCTGGAGGACAAAATATTCATTAATGAAGGCAATTACGTTCGTGAGCTATTTCATCAGAGTCGAGCTCAAGAGCAATTTAAGCTGTTCTTTCCCGGGAATACAAACAAATACTACATGGGAAAACAGCGTGTTTATCTGTATGCGTGTGCGTGTTTATACATGCATGCATGTATAGGAGATGCATTTAACAATTCCAGTAAATAGAGACACACTGTGTTCACTGCAAAATTTTGTAGGTTCTTTGTTACCATTTTTCTGATAAAGAAGGGGTCTTGGTTGGAATTCGTTATGTTTTTCTTTTCTTTCTCTGATTCCTGTCCAGGGTCTAAATGCAACTCTGGATGCTCAGTCACAAATATAAGCAATCCTAGAATAATTGCTTGCACATGCACTGGTAAAACGCGTAGGGTCCCGCGCTTACTGCCAATCGTTGCGACTTACGAAATGGTCAGTGTCTTGGGTTTTTTCTCATCCCTGATTTTTTTTTTCTTTTTTTTTTTTGTATACACAATGGCTGCGAGATTATCACGCCTGAAATATGTGGGCGCTCATTACCGATAACCGTAACGTAAACCAGGGTTCCTGCACCTCCAAGGGCAGCGATTAATTCGGGCCTGCTGGGCCCGATCCCGCCCTCTGCCCTGGGCGTTGAAATACAGGTTATGCGAGCACAAGAGAGGGTGCAATCCAGGCCCATTAGGCGCAAGTCCTTTTCATTAACCCACACTGACAGGTTGACCTCCAAATCATATTTCTCCGTGCCTCTTTTCAAAAATCCCTTTTCTCTCATGTTTATGTTCTTTCACGACCTCCTAAGCAACGCTCCAGATACAGGGTGCGTCGCATCCCTGGGACACGGGATGCTCCAGCATCCCCAAATCCATCCGAGAATGATACCCCTTTCTGATACGCTTGGTCCCAGGTCAATGACATCATGCGCTCTATAAATTCAAACCCGTCTCGGCTTTTCAAGCCGTGCACCGGGCAGCTGAACGATGTGGTGGGCAGCAGGGAAAAAGGAGAGGGAATCAGCACCCCGTTACTTAGGGAGCTGCGGGAAGGAGAGACGCCGAGGGGGCTGCCCAGCCAGGGCAGCGCCTCAAAAGCAAAGGACGGGGTACCCTTGGGGTTCTTTCGTGTGTCTGATTATTTCTTTGCTTTAATAAAATTATGGAGAGAGATCCCGGTGCCGCCGCATGGAGCAGGGATAGGTACGACTGGCGTCAGTACCGGGGAGCTCATGATGACTGCGTCTCCCGCCGCTGCCCTGTCCCCATAATCGCCCCACCGATTTTAGACGCTCCTCAAAAGAAAGGTGTGGTAAAAAAGAAAATGAACAGGTTCGCTGCCCAGGCACCGGTGAGGCGCCTCTCTGCCCCTGGCCTGCTCCTCACAGAGCCTGGCCCGGTGTGGCCCCAGTGCTCCCAGCCAGCCAGCCCGGGAGTCCCCAGCAGATGTGGGTTTCCGACCACCCAGCGTCGGCATCTCTTCCTCGTTTCCATACGGTTTTCCCCGACTGATTCGGAGAAATTAGCTTAATTTGCAATTTAGCTTAATTCACACAAGCCCGGGAGGGAGGAGGGGGGAGCACAGCTCTATTGTTCTGTTATCCTAACTCCCACCCTAGTCTCGGCCCGGAGGAGAGAAGCGACCTGGCGATAAGCGGCCCGGCGGCGACGCAGCGCCGGGGCAGGGCAGCGGGTGGCCCCGGCGGTGCTGAGCGGGCGCCCGGCCCGCCGCCCCCCGCCGCGGGCTCCGGCACCCACCGGGGGGCAAGGGCAGCCCCTTCCTCCCGCTCGGCCCCGCGAAGGGCTGAACGGCTGGAGAGGCAACAATCGCAGGGCATAACCTAACGATACAGCCCCGCACACCCACTTCCGAAAAAATAAAACAAAATAATTTTTTTAAAGCGGGTAGAGGATGAGAAAACCAGCCTCGGCACGGTCTCCACCAAAATTTCTTAATTATAGCAAGCTAGGAGAGTCTTATTTGGCAGCAGAATCCAGATAAATCGCCGCCTAACATGCAACTTTTTTTTGGCAGGGAAATAAAGTGCCATAAGACTAGGGTTCCTTTTTCTTTTCTTTTTTTTTTTTTCACTTGATTTTTTTTCCGTATGATTTGTGTACAAAAAAAATCTAATCAAATCAATAAGTGTAAGATTAGCAAAATGCTGGTGCTTTTTAGCGGACTTCGAGCATAATATTGGGAAAGGTACTTTGAGTTGCAGCTTTTTTCAACGCGTGGAGCAAACAGAAAAGGCTAAAATCCATGATCGGAAATCCTGAGTATTTAAAAGCTGAGGGAGGACAAGAGAGTTGCATTTGCTCTAAAACTCGCTTTATAAAACTCGTAAATAACTGCAGGAATAAGAGGTAAATATGCATATATATAAGATCCTCCTGGGTGCTTTATCTAGAGATCCTCTTTCTCCAAACTTAATTAAGCAGTCATGATGCTAGCTTTGGAGACTGGTGTTCTGATCGATATCTCCTGTATATTTTATTACTTTTTCTCTGTCTCATGTTTTCCGTTTCCTTCATCATTGGAGATGCTATCGGAGCGGCCGTAGTGTCTTGTCACAGAGGCTGTCACAGTTGCAGTCTAACCTGCGGTGTATCGGAAAGCTCGTACACAAACAGGGAGAGTGTAAAGAAACACACGCCCGTTTGCAAGCCAATATAACTTTCTGGCCTTGACAATGTCCACTCCTTCTTCCCATCAAGAATATACCGCAGCAAAACAAAGCTGGAGAACCTCCGCAGAAACTGCGTGGATTTCCGGGCTGCGCCCTGCAGACATCTTATCCCGAGCAGAGAGGGCACGCTGCCTGGCCGCTCTAGGGCTCTGCCTGCACTGCCCACGGCCTTCCTTACGTTTAAAAATCCACACTGCAGACACATCCTTTCTTTGGGATAGCACAATATATATACGTGTGCTTGTGCATATATAGATACAGATATGCATCAGCTGGTTACAAGCATGTGTGTGTACGTATAAGATATATGTGTATATACATCAATTCTACATCTGGACTAGTTTTTCACTTTCGTACTCGGTTTACACCCAGACGCTCACGCATATGTGTATATGCTTATAAAAACCTAGCCTGCATGTCTGTGCTCCGTGCACATCTCCTCTCTAGGTCCGACTCTACACTCCTCGTCCTGCCGGGCCCCGGGGCCGGCACTCTTCTTCGCCTTCAGTATATCTCCGACGAAGCCAGCCCCCCGGTACCGCAGCAGGCTGCTCCTTGGCGGACGGCCTCACCCGCGGAGACCGTCTCCTCCCTGCAGGGCATTCCCCGCCGAGAGCCGGCAGACCCACTCGCAAAGCCCCCGGGTCCCAGCGAGTGGCCGTGTACCTTCGGCAGCCCTCTCCACGCCGAGACCGCCCAAGCTCAGCCTGCCTCCTCTCCCTGGGCATTGAGCTGATTTTCGCCCTCTTCCCAGCACCCAGCGCTTCCCCCGAGGTACCCCCACCGCCTCTGCAGAGGGGCCGGAGAGCGCATTAAGCTGCTGCAGAAATTGGACCGCAGCTCTTGCTGCCTCCTTTCGCAGACTCCTCCATCTCTATCTTTCTTTTCTTTAATTTATGACCTCTCAGCTCCTGTTGACACAGTTTTCCACACTGCCTATATTGTAGAACTGCATTTCAATACACACCGAATCAGCCTAGGCGTCAGCCGCCACGAATAAGGGTGGGTATTTGGTATTTCGCAGCTATTTAGTAATTCTCGGCTCCATTTGAGGATGACAACAAATGCACCTCGCCTCCGAGTTATTCATGAGTTACATCTTGAGATACATTTTTTCTTTTGTAATATCTTCAAGCTTACTAAAGCAAAGCACCTAAATAGCTACAGGATATTTCCTCCTTGGCCTGGCCGTTAAGCAAACATTTAACTACTCCCTTTCGATAACTAAACCTGCTTTCCGCAGATGCTGGTCTTTTTTATTGCAGAAGCAGGAGTGCTGAGAAATATTTATATATTTGTTAGTAAAAGCTAGAAAATTACCTCGGAACATGCTGTAAAAAATATTTGGTTACTTACCCATCATACCAGCTCAAGAAGCATGAAACAGATTTCAGGCGCGTGAGTCACTCGGGTGAACGCTGGTGGAGGTGCATAGGCTCAGGCAGTAACCTGGAAAAGAATCAGAGTTGGATTTATTGTTCATGTCTCAGAACAATTGTTTCAAAGCCATCCCCGTCCAAGCTCCGAGCGCTCCTCTCCCTCGGTCAGGCAGCAGGCGCGCAGCCGGAGCCAGCCCGTGCTAGCCCGGGTGACAGGCAAGAGAGAGCGCGGAAACCAGTGATCTCGTGGTGTGTATTAACCAGCAATACGAGTATAAACCGGAGCGCTGCTGGGGCATGCCTGTCGCAATCGGGCATCGATGGAGTGCCCTCCGAAACCGGTTTTGTTCCTCTACCGGACCGGCACAAAGTACTTTGCCAAAGCAACCTCAGAGCCTATCAAGCTCTCACACAGATTTTTTGCCAAGAAACTCCTTGGATCCATACTGTACCTGGTTTGGCATTATCCGATATTTAACTTTTAATGACTTTGTAGGGGGGTTTTTGCTGTTTAGGTTTTTTCAATTTTTTTTAATGCAGATTTTACTGTAAGGCATCTGCTAAACACTTGCATTAACCTCTGCCTCCATGATAATTTTTCCCCCCTTGTTTTAATTACATTAGGGATGCGGAGGGGTAGCCAATCCTAAAAGAGGAGCTCGGCAATTAGCAGAGCGAACATCAAAAAGTTTTATTGCGGAGGGCGGCGGGCCCCGCCCCCGCCCCGGCCATTGGCGGCCGCCGCTTCTGACGACATATATTAACCCGAGCGGCCCTAAACATGTAGCTGTACATGGAGATCGGGCCGGGGAGCCCTGCCAGTGCCCCGCGCCGCGCCGAGCCCCACCGCCGCCCGCCGCCGCCGCGCCCGGCCGAGTGGCGCGGATGCCGCAGAGGAGCGCCGGGGCGCTGAGCAGCGCGGCGCGGCGGGCAGGGATGAGAGCGCCCGCCCAACACTGACGGCCCCGCCGCAGAGCAGGGCAGAGCCAGCGCCGCCCGCCCGCCCGCCCCGAGCCGGGGGCGCATGGAGGGGGGCCGCGTGTAAGTACCACCCGGCCGGGCAGCGGAGGACTTGGCGAGAGCAGAGGGAAGCAAGAGGCGAGGAAGATCTCAGGCTGAGAAGCCAAGCCATTTTGTTCTGGTCGACATCTCTCCGTA
>VZSR01003049.1:14965694-14977305 GCA_013398615.1 Brachypodius melanocephalos
CCGGGGGGGCGGGGTGGGGTGCTCTAGGGAGCGGGGATGAGTCTAGTGGGCGGCTTCCCCCACCACCCGGTGGTGCACCATGAGGGCTACCCTTTCGCTGCCGCCGCCGCTGCCGCTGCTGCCGCCGCCACCCGCTGTGGCCACGAGGAGAACCCCTACTTCCACGGCTGGCTCATCAGCAGCCACCCGGAGATGTCCCCCCCCGACTACAGCATGGCTCTGTCCTACAGCCCTGAGTACGCCAACGGGGCGCCGGGCATGGACCACTCCCATTACGGGGGGGTGCCGCCCGGGAACGGCCCGCCCGGGCTCGGGGGGCCCCGGCCGGTGAAACGCAGGGGCACGGCGAACCGCAAGGAGCGGCGCAGGACTCAGAGCATCAACAGCGCCTTCGCGGAGCTGAGGGAGTGCATCCCCAACGTGCCCGCCGACACCAAGCTCTCCAAGATCAAAACCCTCCGTCTGGCCACCAGCTACATCGCCTACCTCATGGACCTGCTGGCGAAGGACGACCAGAACGGGGAGGCGGAGGCTTTCAAGGCAGAGATCAAGAAGACAGACGTGAAGGAAGAGAAGAGGAAGAAAGAGCTGGTCAGTGCTTCGGGACGGGGCGGGACGGGGCGGGGGAGCCGCGGAGGGGAGGCTGCTCGGATGGCCCGTCGGCGCCCCATCCGAGCGCACCCGGCTTCTCGCTGGGCAGAGTGGCCGGGAGATGTCCGTGAGGGTCACCTCGGTGCCACCGGTCACTGACCGTAGCTGAGGGCCAAAAGCAGGACTGTGCACAGCCGCGAGCGGCCGTCGGCGTCCGGATCCGACCCGGCGGCTGAGAGCAGCCCCGGGAAAAGGGCTGCCACATTAGGGCCTCCCGGGGAGATTATTCCCGGGCTGCTGCTTGTCCTGTATCCCAGACCGGGATCTCGCAGGAGGCAAGCCTCTGCTCTCTTAAATGAAAACCTGGAGGCATGATTACCTGCTAAGCCCAGCCCAGCTTTAAGCCCTCGGCAAGTACGAGGTTTGCTGCGAGAGGCTTTCCTGCTTCTGCACTCGGCCTTCAGCTTTTTTTATTTTCGATGCGAGAGTCGGTTTAGGCGAGGCAGCGCAAGCCCAATTCCGTGTAGGCCCCATGGCGTGCTCGCGTGTGATTGATTCCCGCGTATGTTCGAGGCCGCAAGTCCGATGTTTTACCATGGTACGTGCCGGTGCCCAGCTTCTCCCTGCAATCAGGGAGGAAATGGTTTAGGGGGGGATCTTATCGTAATCCCCATGGATGGCTGGCGCCTCTCAGCCTCCAGCCCCGCGCTCCGGCAGCGACAGAGCAGCGGGGTGGCACGGAACTGGAATCGGGCTCCGCCGGGCTCCACGGGCGGTCGCGCACGACGCGAGGCCGCTCCCACGGGCAGCGGCTTCGCCCGCGGCGAGATCCCGTGAAAGTCTCCGTTATGTCTCTTGAAGCCCGCAGGCCGCGATGAACCGGGTCTCTTCGTAGTTTTCGACCTCGAAGCAGAGCAGATGAGACCTAGAAAGGGGAGGAATATATCTAACCTTTTTTTCTCTCTTCTTCCCCTCCTGTTTCTCCCCTCGCATCCTGTCTCCCCAGAACGAAATCTTGAAAAGCACAGTTAGCAGCAACGATAAGAAAACCAAAGGGAGGACTGGCTGGCCGCAGCATGTCTGGGCTTTGGAGCTCAAGCAGTGAGCACGGCAGGACTGGAGGAGCCGTCCTCTTGGTCTCGGTAGTGAGCTCTCCTCTGAGGACTCTTTGTATTTGGAATCATCCAGTTTATTTATGTGCAATTTCTCCCCCAACCCCCCAAAATGTGGATATTTGAAGGAGAGGGAAAAAGCATTCCATATATGAAGAGGAAACTCCAGCTTGGTAAGGGGTAATGTCTCTAAATGTTTTGTGAATGTTATTTGCTCTGTATAAAACACGTGGGGAAAACAGAACCATAGAAAAGGAAAAATCATCCCTCCCTGGCATTAGTGTGTATGTGAAGTGTATCTTTAATACTTGGCCTTTTGGATATAAATATTCATGGGATTATAAAGCTATATTTCAACAGAAGCAGTTGCACCAATGTTTCGATTGACTCGGTATTTAGTGTTGTAATTTTGTTGTGGTCGTTCGGTATTTGAAGATGTTTTCAACAGTTACTGGTTATGTGCACTTCCGTCCGTAAGGGAAAAAGTGGAATCTAATTAATATTGAAGGTGTAAACGTTGTAAGTACTCAATAAACCACTGTGTGTGTTTTTTACAAAACAAAAGAAAAAAAAAAGAAAAAGAAAAAAAAAGAAAACCCAAATCTTTTTATGTTTTATACCTCAAAATGTTTTGAATAACAGCGTTGTTTATGGCTTTTTTTTCATAATATTTAAAATATTCGGAAGTAAACTAAATTATAAAGACGGCTGCTAATTTTATTTTTAAACAAGTGACTGAATGAAAGGAGGGGTAGAGGGAGGGATCTCTCAGCCCCGTGAGTGTTGAACAGAAACCGGCAGTCCCTCTGAATAGGAATTCCTTGTGGTGGTGTTCTCCATGCAGGAGACCTACTGCGAACGGGAAATGGACAAGGGTGCAAACCCCGGGCGGGTCAGGAATAGCAGGGATGCGCGGTTTTCGTGCCGCCGGAGCCCGGGCGGCGGCGGTGCCAGGCGCGGGCCCGGAGCGGGGGCGGCTTCCCGGAGAGGAGCCGGAGACAGGCGAGGGAGGCTGGTGAGCTTTGCTCGGAGTGATTATGTAGCAGGTAATTTTACGTCAAGGAAGAAAGAGCGAACAAGGCAAGGGATTTGCGGGGGTCTGGGGGGGAAGGGGAAGGGAGGGTGTACTGTAGGGAATATGTAAGATTTACAATGAGCTACGGTGAACTTAATATTAACTTTGTGGTTCCTAAAACTCTCCTGGGTTGCACGTTTCCAGTAGGCTACATCGAGTATAATTATTTTTAACCTTTTTTATCCAGATGCAAACTGCAGCAGCTCATGCTCTGGCTCTCTTTAGTACGTTCATTGCTTCCCCAACAGGATCTGTCTTCCCTTTAATATTTCGCCCTGTCTGTCGACTCCTTTTACAAGCGTCCCGGTGCCGGTCTGGTGACTTTTCTTCTCCCCAGTACCAGGGCGAGCTGCAGAGTTCAATGGTGGGAAATGCATGGCATCCTTCTGTACTGTAGGCACGCAAGGAAAAAATTAAAGGTTTTCACTAAAGGAAGATGGTATAGATATTTTTTGTCCAATCCTGATTAAGGTTTTCCACCTATTCCATAATAAAGTTAGGGCTCATATTTTAAACTTTTATGTAAATCACTTCAACTTAAACCAAGCTGGCTCTCTCTCCAGGTCCAGGGCTGCGTACCTGCCGGCCTTCCCGTGCCACCGCGCCTAAGGAAGTGGTTCCCAACGAGACCCAGCAGTAAGCGTAGGTAGATGTGCAATTGCCCATAAAAAGATAAGGGAGCCCCTGCGCCGTTTCGCCGCCCCTGCTGACAGTGGGGAGGTTGCGGGGTTACAACAACCAGACAAAAGTGATGTGCCCTCCCTCCCGTCGGGTCAGGCAGCCCGGCTCTGCTCTCCGGCGTGAGTCTGTGTTTACAGACACTTGCCTCTGTTTATAACACTTGGAGAGAAGAATCTGCCCCCTTGTTTGCTTTTCCTTGCCTATTAGTTGCCCAGCTGATGAACTGGAGCTTCACGAACTCCGCATTCCCTGTTCAAATTTTGTTGGTGGTGGTTTGTTCTGGGGGGTTGGTTTGTTTGGTCTTTTGTAGTGGCACAGGAAAAAATAAAAGGATTGAGGGGTGGCTGCGAATGCTGCAGTGGGGCGCATCCCCTCTGCAGATGCTGTGTCTTCCCTCGGCCGAGTTACCCGGTTGCGGCTCCTCCGGGGGAAGCGCGGTAGGGCAGGCGGGCGACTCCGATATCCAATCTCCGAATCGCCTGTCCAATATTTTTCCCCATGAACAGTTTTCCGGTTTTATAACGTCAGTTTATCAGAACGGAGAGCCCCTCCGAACCCGCTAAGGAGAATCTCTTTTAATTGCTCGCTAACGAGGATGTTGCTATTTTCTCAGGAGCAGCCATTCCAGCAGCTAAATCACAGGAGCCCTAGACAGACCGGAGCCAACAAAAATGTGGGTTTTGACGTTAAAAGCTAAATGGGGAAGCAGAAGGTAAATTGATGGTAGATGGGGATGTCAGTGCCCTGGCCTCAACTCTCCGCCGGCGGAGCCAAGGCCTGATAACAGCGGAGCGCTGCGCTCCCCATCCTTCCCGCACCCGGGGGCATCGCCATCCCGTCCATCTGTCCGGTAATTCCTCGAGGCCAAAACATTTTTGGGAGCTTTTACCGAGGTTAAAGGCACGTAAGAGGAGGGATAGCAGGCTTTCCCACTCTGCAACTTTTCTCTGTGGGTGCAGAAAGGAAGAGAGAAGGGAGGGCAGGGTGGAAAGCAGCCGGATCGCTGGAGCCCTGTCCCCTCAGATTGACTCCCGGATCCGTGATTTAGGCTTGTAGCCTCGTGTCATGGCTAAGGGAGCGAGACCCTCTGTTCTCCCTCAAGAGAACACAACATTTTAATTTTTTTTTCTCTCCTTGGAAAGGAAGAGCAACGAAACTCCCCCGCCTTCCCTTCCCTCCCAGGGAGGGCCCCTCCGTTCCCCGGGGTGCGAGCCCGGCTGCACGCCCGAAACAGAGCGGTCGCCCCCTCGCAGGGAGGCAGGACCTCCCCAGCGGCTGCGTGTCCCCTGGGGGCCCCGAGGCAGACAGCAGCGTGGATTTTTAGAGCTCGTCCGGATTTTGGAGTGCAGAGACGCAGCGAGGGGCTGGCTCTGTGCTCCTCTGCTGGCAGCGTGCCTATCAGCCACTGGCAGTACTGAGTTTTGGGGGACTGCAACATGCGGGACCTCGTTGCTATCGGATATGCATGCCATGCCTGCACTCGGGCAAGCAAAAGAGGAAAAAACGTGGCGGGGCTTTTTTTCCTTCGTTTTGCTTTGTGTTGTGGTCTGGGGATTTTATTTTTTTCACACGTACTCCCCTCTTCCCCCGTGGTTCCCAGGAGCTCTTCTTTGCCTCAAAAGATTATTGCAATAATTATTTCTCGTTTGATATCTTTGTCAAAGAGGTGCAACTCTTTGTCAAAGAGGTACCTCTCGGCCAAACCAAAGACACCCCCAGAACAAGGGCCGGCCTGTACGCGGGATATAAACAGGACTAGGGGATGCCGTGGAGACAGCATGAACTTGAAAGGTGGGCAGGGAGGTGGGGAGAGAAGCTTAATAATAAAACCTCTAAGCAAAATATCCTCCTCTTGCGCTTGGAAACCTAACCTTAATCCTCCTTTTTCACACGTATTCGCCGAGCAACTCACAAATACCCCCAGAAGAAATCTCCAAGTAGCGATGGGAAGGAAATGCATTCCGCACGCCTACAGACATAATCCCCTCTGCTGTAACGAGGGGCTTATCAATGTTTTATATATTTTTAATTTGGGAATTTTTTTTCTGCGGGCCATGAAATATGTGCCTTTGCGAACCAGTTCCGATCTTTGCTATTTCTAATTGGCCAATTACTGTTCGGCTGTTTCAGCTTGTCACATACAATGGAGAGTAAAACAGAGTTGTTATCTGAATTATATATTCACATAAATTCTAGCAAAGCCGAGTGATGCGCGAGGCCGGCAGATTTCTGAGGTTCCCTGCACCTCCCTCTTCCCTTTCCAAACCAGCGTGGTGTGTGTCTCCCGTCAGTTTTCCCTCCCCCCAACCCCTATTTTCCTCTAGAAATACCATTGCTTTGATGATGCGATTTTAGAGCATTGATTACAAATTTATTCTCAGACACTATATAAGTCTTTATATCTGCTATTAGAGACATCTGGGAATGATTAGAGCCGTCCCTCCCCCGGCTCTGCTCCCTCTATCTTGCAGCGAGGAGCTAGAGACATGTTGACGTCAGATCAGACGGCTCGGAGCCATCCTGCTCTGCACTTGGGTGTAATCACGGCGACGCTTTCCAAGCCCCGGCCCGGCCGCGGCCGCCAGCTGCGATGCGGGTGCAATGGGACGCGGCGCTCCAGCCCCGGGGTTCCTCGGCACAGCCCGGTTTTGAACCCCGAAGGCTCCGGCTCTTCTGAGTTTGCCGCCGAGGTTGTTTGTTTATCTGCCTGTTCGGGACTCCGAGAAAGCAAAAGCAGAGAGGTCACTCCTCCACCCACGCCGCTCCCCACAGCCCCCGGCCCAGCGCTTGCTTTATCTCGGCCCGATTTCTGCCGGCGCATTCGCTCACAGCGCCGTCTTCCAAAATAAATATCGAGCCAGGCAGATTTCCACCTTATGTCTTGGCAGGGAGGAATTAGCCAAACAAAGTGCAGGGCTTACGTGCGGGCAGTCGCAGGCGCGCCGACACCCCGTTATCCAAAGTGGTAGTCAGGTTTAGAACGAGCCGGGAGAGTTGGAGGCTGCTGTAAAACAAGACGATTCCCTACCCAAAAGGCGGTGCTGCTGGCAAGGAGATGGCTTTGCACCTGCTATTAAATCCTAATGAATCGCCTCTAATTGAGAGCGCGGGCTGGCTGACGGTAACGCTGAACAGCCAACGTGGAAACCTTGGCTCAGCGGGACCCGAGACCATGTCGTTTGATACGTTTATTTTGACTAACTTTTTACTTTGCAATTTTTAAAAAATGTTTAGTATCACTCTATTTTTTACTCCCAAGGAGATTAAAAAACAAATCGAATAAATACAACTTAAGCCTCCACTGTCTGTTCGCAGCCTTGGACGGCTGACATTTGTCCAGCTGTACATTACAGTCAGTGCTACTACCAGGAAGGAGGGGCGGGGGGGGGGGGGGGGGGGGGGGGGGGGGGGGGGGGGGGGGGGGGGGTGGATGCAAAAGCAGTTGATCTCGTCTCCAGAGGAAAAAGATAATATTAGACAATTTATCTGAAGGATTAAATTCTCGCGGTAAAATACGCTTGCCAGGAGGAGGGAGAAAAGAAAAACGAAGGCCCGTATGACCCTAAAAATAAATTCAAAAATACTTCAATTTCTTTGTTCCAGCAGAATAAAATAAAATAAACCCCCTAAGATACCGCAACGCTCCTCTGTGTCTATCTGTAATCTCGAAAGGAAAAGGAACATTTCCTTTCTGAATCAGTGCAAACGGTATGATGTGAGCTCGGCTTCCCACCACAGCCACCCACCCAGGAGAGCGGGAGGGAGTAAGTGAATTTTTTTAAAGTTGTTCAAGTAAAGGGGAACCAAAAAAAGCTGCGAAAGAAGCCCTAAAAAAACAAAACAAACAAACAAACAAAAAATCTATTTCTGTCCTTTATGGGAGACCTCTGACTGGTGACTGTTCTGTGGCTGTCGCCCTGGCACCTCTCCCCGGGGAGTCCACTGTCCTGAGGCTGGAGCCGCGTGGATCCTGGCGGGGAGCGGGCCGTGTCCTGCGGGCAAGGAACAGAGCTCTGCAAGCCGCGGGGCTGCGGGTGAGGGACGGCAGCAGCCCGGGGTGGCCTTCTGGGAACAGCAGAAATGTGTTAGAGAAACAATGGAGATCAGCGGGCCCGCGTCTCGGAGGCCTTCATTTGCCAACCCTGGGGGCTGTTCAAAGCAGAAGCAAGCCCCTCCGTTGCCCAAAGGACTTGGGTGAAAAATGTACAATTCTATTTTAATGCGGAGCAGTAGAATCGTTCCGCCTGTCCCGTCTGTTGAGCAAACATGTGGGGGTAATAGAGAGGCCGACTCTCCTATAGGGGTCTCTATTTGCATGCCGTATGTGGCTATAGGCTGCAACAGCTGCTTACGATGGATTCTTTAAAAAGACAAATGCGTGTACAAACCCAGAGTTTTCTAAAACTGGCCTAAAAGACAATGAAATGTCCTGCCAGAAAATACAGGAGGCGCAAAAGATTAAAAATAATAATATGTGTTCCCCCCACAAGCCTCTAGCCTTCGCAGAGCTGCTGGCAGCTCTGCCCGAAGGAGGACCCCGGCACCGGGGGGGTGCGGGAGGCCGGGGACGCCCGAGGGTCGGGAGGCGATGGGGGGAGGTGGTGTCTGGAGCGGTCTGGCAGCGGCGAGCCGGAGCACACGGCTCGGCCTTGACTGCCTCTCTCCCGAATCTGGTTTTCATAGAGCCGCGCAGTAATTACCTAAAGCCATAACTGTCTCCGAAATTATTCATTAAAGTCATTCCCGGGAATCTAGCGGCGCGAGAGTCTACATTTATGGCCTTTGCGCCCTCCGAGCGTGACATCGTCTCTCGCCTTGCATCCTCGGCGGCCGAGTGTTCAGCATTGCGGAGAGGGAGGGGGAGACAGGGTTGTTTTCTCTTGCCTTCCCCTCGGTGTATTTGTTTGCGGGGGCTCATGTTGCTTTCCCCCTTTTGGCAAAGGAGCGCGATGCAACCCGGCAGATACCTTGGGAGCGAGGAGGGTATTTTTGGGGAGTTGCAGTGTTGTGCGGAACATCATGTCTGTGCCCTGCGGTGCTGTCAGCGGTGACAGATCCCAGATGCAGCCGCTACTGTATGGCAGATTGAGTTTCTCAGCAGAAAACTCTCTCCCTCCCTCCCAAACGTCTTCAAAAACCTTCTCCAGATACTGCGGGTCACTTCGGCTCAAACGGGAGAGAAAGGGGGAAAAAAGGCTTTTCCTCTCTCCTCCCTCTCTCTTCCTCCCGCCGGATCTCTCTGGGGTGCGCGGGGGGCCATGACCGGGCCCTTGTGCACCCGGGCGGCCGAGGCGTCCCCTCTCACCCTCGTCCTGCTGCGAGCCCGTCGCCGAGCACGGGGACCGTCGTGCAGGTAAGCGGGGGACGGCGGGGAGCGGGGCCAGGGCAAGTGGCTGAAGCCACCCGGAGCTGGTCCCTCCTCCCCCGGGCGGATCTCGCTGCCTGGAAGGAGTTGCCCGAAGCTGGGTTGCTGAGGTGTCCTCTTGTCCCAGACGCGTGGATGGAGTGGGAATGGGGGGACAAGGCAAGACCCCTGGCCGTGCCCCGCCCGCCGCGGCGGGAGGCAGCAGCCGGGACCCGGACCCGCCCAAAGTACCCGGCCCGGCGGGGCTCGGGCTGCCGGGGGTGGTAACGAAGCGGCGTGACTTTGGGGGCTTTAAACAGGGCAACGGAGGAAGAGCGGGAGGAGTAGGGAAAGCTGGCCGGCGGCCGCTGGGAGCACACCCGGCCGGCTTGCCAGGAGCCAGGAGGACGGGCCAGCTGCGAATCCACAGGGGCCGGCAGCCGCTGTCCCCGTAAGCGCCGGAGGTCGGGACATCGCCCCCTCTTCCCTCCTCCCAGTTTTTTTCCACCTCTTCACGTAAATGTAAGAGGCTCGTATTTTTTACAGCCCCGTCTCTCCGAGATATATAATGAGTTTCAACATTCCTGTCCTCCCACCTCCATAAAATATCGGTGCCCCACGAGTGCCCAAATCAGAGGCCAGTCGGCTGTAGTGTCTCCTGGAGTTCTTCTCCCCCTCCGTACAAACGGGTCATGCTTGAGGGCTCGTTGTGGATCGTGGTTGTGTAGCTCTCTCCTCCCTACCTTAGAGGAGCAGTGCCCGTGCAATGTATAGCACCAGGGAGGACTGCTGTCCGCGGATGAGCCCTCAAAACCCTTCGCAGGATCGCGGAGAAGGCTCACTGCTCCCGATAGGCGATGCGGTGTGGCAGCCCTGGGATCGGAGCAACCCCTTGTGAAGCGTCCCGGACCTCATTCCCCATAATTTTCATTCCCCCTAAACTCCCTCTGGATGGATGCGAAATCATTTTGTTCATGCCCGTTGGAAATGGTTTCAACTAACCCCGCTCTCGGTCCTTCCTTCCCCAAATGAATTGAAAGTCTTTAATTCAAGTGCTCGCACACCCCCTCCCCTCCTTTCCTTTTTTTTAGGCAATTCTTGCCTTTAGCAGAAGTATAATTGTGACCCTGCCTGATCCACGGAGCCTCCTGTTGGGAGCAGTTAGCTATGGTTGCATTAGGCCAAAGGACCTCCCAAGTGGCGGTGGCCTGGGTGTCATAGGAAGGGACTCTGCACATTGTCCATTCTTTCTCATCAAAGTCCCAGGCGCCGTGGAGCCAACAGTTTGGTGAAGAAGGAAAATAGTAAACAAGCCTTTCCCCTCTCTTCCCAATCCAGCAGCCCCGAGATCTTCCTGGGACGCGGGAAAGGGAGCAAACTTTTTCATAACTTCAGCTCTACGGTGTGATTTACATTTCCGGCTGCTCTGTCAGAGTGGCAGTAATTTACAGCCTGATAAAAAACACTTTTACAACACCAGAACATGTTCAAGTGGTGGCTTACTACGTCTTTTTTTTTTTTTTTCTTTTTTTTTTTCTTTTTTCCCCCCTCTTTTTAAATAGGACACAGGCAAGGAAAAAAAGTTCAGTTTCCTGCCTTTTTCAACCATGGCATTTTGAAGAGTTTTTTTCCTTTTGCAGTGTAGGCAAAAGGAAAAAAAAATAGGAGCAGGCTGAAGAAAACAGGCATGAAGTAAATCCTGAGCTTTTGTTTATATGCTGTGTGTTATACGTCCACGTCTCTCCTATCTCTCTGAGGTTTTCGTTTAACGGATACTTCCATTATTGTGCTCTCTGGCCAAACCCTACTACTCTTGCCCCAGGGGTTGCTTTCATTTAGCCAAGTAGCTATTGTGTTTAAACAATTTCTTTCCTTTAATAATTCATTTCTTCTCCGGAGTCTAAAATCGAGTGGGTCTGGTAGCGTTTATGAAAGGGGAAGCATCTTTTATTCAGTTCTAAAACCGGGGTAATAGCGTTATCCCTTCTTGAGGAGCATCCAGCCAGGCTTCTCCACCGGGACAGGGCAGAACGGGTCTGGAAACTAATGTACAACATCCCTATCCTGGTAGGAACGATAAAGTTTAGTAAATTACAAATATGTGAATTTGGCAGACAGTTAGGAATGAAAATGATCAAACGATTTAAAAAAGAAAGAAAAAAAAAAGGCAAGCAACGAATAAACCACATGTAGCAGTTGCCGCTTTCATGACTTTGGTAATTATTTACACCTGAATCATAGTTTACTCCAGCCACGGTTTCAAAAGTAAACCTTTAAAGAATCTAATTATTTCCAGTTTTCGGCAATAGAGATGAAAAAAAAAAAAAAAAAAAAAAAAAAGAAGAAGAAAAGTAGGTTAGTAAGCTGTCTCCTGAGCTCTCATAAAAGGCTTTATGTGCGTTTCCATCCCAAAGAGACAAGGAGCCCTTCTGTGTCCCCTCCTCCCATCCGTACAGGAGTACTCACTGTCATCTGTGCACGTATTTACGGCCTAAGGAGAGAGTCCTGAGGGTCACATGGGACGGTGCCACTGCATCTATATGTATATACATATATATATACATATATGTGTATATATATATATGTGTGTATATATATGTATATACAGACACACATTTACCTATGCGTGTGCTTCCAGTCGAGGCACAGGATTGAAGCACGTGCGGGTGAGCTCCCTGGCTCCTTCCTTCAGCTCTATAATAGCTCTGTTATTTTTACTAAACGATCAGGATGGCTCTACGTGACCCTTCGTCATTTAAAACCATTTTCTATCATTGCACGTGTGCCGGGGTGGGGGGGGGGGGGGGG
>VZSR01003049.1:14980415-15028895 GCA_013398615.1 Brachypodius melanocephalos
CTTTCTCTTTCTCTCTCTTTCTCACTTTCTCTCTTTCTTTCTTGCTTGTTCTCTTGCTTTCTCTTGCTTTCTTGTTTTCTTTCTATTTCTTGCTTCTCCCCTTCTTCTTGCTTTCTTCTAGATTTCTCTCTTTATCTCTCGCTTTCTCTGTCTTGCTCTCCCACCCTCTCCCTCTCTTCCCTCTCTTTTCTTCTCTCTCTTATTGCCCCCCCACCCCCCGCCCTATTTTTCCCCTTGTTTTTGGAAACTCCTTCTTTTAACCGGACTGTGTTCGGGATATTGTTACTGGTAAAAGAAATAAATAACCCAATAAATAAAGCAGGCTCCTGTTATGACAAGTTCCAAGCCAGAGCAACATTTTATGAGTTAAAATTGCCCTTGAGGAAAAACCAACAACAACAAAAAAAAGAGACAAAAGCATTTAACAACAGGATCGCTGTCAGTTGCGGAGGTGTGGGACGGGGCGCAGGGCACACCTCGCCCCCAGCCCCACTGCGGCTCAGCCCCTGGCACCCCGGCCAACGCGGGGAACGCTTCTCCCGGGGAGGAGGACTTGCAGGATCAGCCCTCAGGGTTAACCACCGGCAAACCCTCGGCAGAGCTGGCAGCACTGGGAATGGGCATCTCGGCAGGGCGCTGCGGTCTTTCATCTCTGCCAGCATGTTAAAACTATTGCGAAAATAGCGAGGGATCACGTCAGCTCTCTGTGGAGGCTGAACGCTGCCTGGTCACCTTCGACCCAACCGGCGGCTCCTGCCACCCGCCCTCCGCTGCTGCCTGGGTGGGCAGCGGCGGGAGCCTGGGGCCGGTGTCCGCCTGGAGCCCCTTGTTATCCCGGGCCAGCACCTCTTAACGTGGGGCCAGCGTGCGAACAACGCCGTGCCGCTGCCCCTGGGCACATTCTTCTTTAGAAACGGAGAGGAAAAATAAAGAAGTGTTGGTACGGGGATTGTAGAGGGTCAAAGCCAGCAGACGGTTTGCTCCTCTGCAGATCCTGGAAGGGGTTTCACTTCGGCCGCGGGGAGCCATGCCCAGCCGGGAGCGGAGTGGATCTGCCTTCCCGGAGAGGGCCGGAGGAAGGGGGTGACAGCCGCGCTGGGAGAGGTCTCTCCCTGGCTAGCGAGAGCCCTTCGCTCTTCTAATCGCTTGCATGTGCCTGCGCCCTGAGCAGCCCCGCTCCGAGCAGCGGCAAATACCGTAACAACTCGCGTGTCGTAAATTACAGAGACCTCACCCTGGCAGGGAGATGCCGGGGAGGCGTCCGGTTTGTCTGAAGCTGTGGAAGGCACGGGAGGAACCGGCCTTGCTGCTTCCCTCACTTCCCTTTTCCCTCTCTCCCCCTCAGCCGACTCCTTCACAGAGGGTGATACCGCAATGACTCACTAGCACGTTTCGGCGTAAGGGAGACTTTTGGTCTCTCACTCACCCCCACCCTTTTTTTTTTCTTTTTCTTTTTTTTTTTTTTTTTTTTTTTTTAAATTGTTAACTCTCGTTTGTGATCGAAATGTTACTCTCTGCGTTTTGTTTCGTTCTGGCTGCCATTGGTTGGTCTGGGTTTAATCAGAAGGAAAAAATACTCGCCACAAATGTAGCTATTGTTTGGCTGTAGAGACGGGGGCCGGGCGAGGAAAGCCGAGGAGAGAACGGGAGACCGGGAATGACAGTGGCGGTGGGATCAGCCATCCGCCTCACGGGGTCCTTGTCCTGTGCTCAGCCCTTCCGAAAACAGAGCTCCCTGTTTCCCCAACCTGCCCGCAGCAGTATGCAGGGGAGCCGGGGCATGTTATCTCAGGAACATAATGCTAATAAATGTGCTCAGATGTTGGACATTCCCCTTGCCTGTTTTATAGGGTTTCGCTGGTGGTGCTTAATGGGCTGGGTCACCGGGACTGATGCTAGCAAGGTTATTAGGATTAAGTAACCTAATGAATCGTATGGCCATTAGCGGGCTTTGAAAGAAGGTAGTTTTCCCTGTAACCTGGTCTCCTGTCTCTTAACAGGGGCAATTATTTTTAACTGTCTCTCAATCACAGGTCGGAGGGGGGGGCTTTCTCTTTTTTTTTTTTTTTTCCCTTTGTTTATTTGTTTAAAACCTCTCTCTGATGCTTAGAAATTGATTTCTCTACAGAAGGAGCCTGTCATTTTATCTCGGGGTTTCTCGGAACCGCTGAGCGAGCCAGACGCTGCGGCCGCTCCTGCCCAGCTCGTCGGAGCAGCGGCCGCCTGTGCCTTCCCCCTCCGCTGGTCAAGTACATCACTCAGGACGCGGCTTCGGGCGTGCTCCAGGAGGATTTTGTACCTATTTTTCCCAGAGAAGGGTTTTTCTTTCCGTGTCTCTTTCCTAAGCCAGGTAAGCGATGCGACGTTCGGTTCCCCCTCCAGCGGCTCGCCCCGCACAGCTCCCTGCCGGGGAGCCCTTGAAGGTCCCTTCCTGGCGGCTGTTTCACAGCCCTGCGCTCGGGTACCACCACCGGGACCTGCCGGCACCCGAGGGGCGACGCTGGGCGAGCGGGGAGGCCGAGCGGCGACAGAGGCAGGCCGGCAGCACCGGAGCCTGCAGCTGCCTTGTCTCCCTGGGGCAACCATGGTCAGGGCGAGAGCAGGTTATCAGAAGCTAGCTCTTGGCCATCCGCCGTCTTCTATGGCGAGGAGAAACCAACCATTATTATTATTGTTATTATTATTATAGTCATCATCATCAATATAATTATAATAATCATTATCATCATCATCTTTTTTTTTTTTTTGGCCCCGAGGTTTAAGAATTTTTTTTTCAAACTTCCATGTTTTCCCCCCTACCTCCGCCTCTTGAGAAGGTAGAGTTTGAATGTGGACACGGGTTACATATCGTAATGCTCCTTCGGGGAGGCCGGGCCACCGGTGTGAATATCCGCTTTAATTAGAACAAGTGTTAACGGCTGATTCCATTTGATCAGGTCTGAAATATTTGTACCGTGGTAATTTTCCGGACCGTTCACACCTAAAAAAACCAAACCAAACCAAACCAAAACAAAACAAAACAACAAAAACAAAAACAAAACAACAACAACAAAAAAAAACCAAAAAAAAAACCAAAAAAAAAAAAAAAAACAAAACAAAAAAACCAACCAACCAAACAAAAAAAAGGATGTACTGATGAAAAATTTAGAAATGCGAAAAAACGGACAAGAAGTTTTTGGGAGAACAGTCCTTTTGTCCGGGTGCGTCTGCGGGCCCGGCGGTGCCTGCGCCGCTGAGACGCTGGCGGCGGCGGGGCTGGGATGAGAGAGCGCAGGGCTGTGGGGCCGCGGGGCTGCAGGCAGAGCAAGGCCCAGCCTCCGCTCCCGGAGTAAAAGAAGACGGGAAGACCTTGCCTGGCGAGGGCAGGCCCCCTTCTGAAGAGCTACCACCGAGCGGCACCTCCCGCGCCGGGCGACACGGCCCTGGCAGGGTGACAGGGGTGAGCAGGCTGGTGGCAAAACGCGATGTCGTGTTTTCCACCTGTGAAAGCTCACGGCCAAGCTGCGAGGGGCATCGCACCTGCCGGGGCAGTCTGGCTCCCAGCCGCCAGGAAGGGGCTGCTCCTCGGGGGGGCCCTGAGGCAGGAGCAGCGCAAGGTGTCCGCCAGTAGAGCAGAGCAAAGTTCCAGCCCGCCTGACTTGGAAAGAATCCACTTTCCCACAGCTTTTTCAATCCCCAATACTTTTCACACCCTGTTAGGAGTTAATACCGCTGAAACCGCTAAACGCTTCCATGCCTAAAGGTACGCCCCGCCAGAGGCTGCGCCTGGCGGCCCCCAGCCCCCGGGCAGGACGGGCCGCAGGGCGGGAAGCGCCGCCAGCCCGCGGAAAGGGCTCGTTTCCCCGGTGGAAATTCCTCGGATGCTTCGTACTTAGGCTAACACATCGGGCTGACTTTGAAAGGGCTTCGGCGGGCAAGGGAGGGGAAGGATTCCCTGGATACCTTTTGGGGAAGAGCGGAACGATACTGTCGGAGCCGCTCCAGCTCCCTTGGTAATATTTCAGATGCCAGTATCTCAGCTTGGAGAGCTGGCTGGGAGTCAGCTATGCGGCCTGGGCTCTGCAACCAGCAGCTCCGGGAGGCAGGGAAGGCACATGGGGCTAAGGAGGGTGCGTGTGTGGTGTGTGTGTGTGTATCAAAAACAGAATGGATCTTACCTGTAGCTGACGAGGTTTCTTTATTTTTAATAAATGTATTTATTAATTTTTAATAGGGGTTACTTTTCGGGTTTGGTTTAGCCTCACAGCTTTCGGCCGCCGCCCGTCACGGTCGCCGGCAGCCGGTACCGCCCCGGCCCGCCCCAGCCGGCGGGCGGTGCCCCCGGGGAGGGCCGCGGGCAGCAGCCACTCTGCTCCGGCGGTAGCTGGCCTCGCCCCAGCGGCTCCACTCACCCCGCAAGGCCAAGGGCAGGGAGAGGGCCTCTTTTTCCCTGAGCTCACAGGGGCGATGCGATAACCGAACGCACGCCGCAGGAAAGAGCCGATCGGGGGGAGCATTTCCCGTCCTATTTTCCCACTGAAGTAATCGCTGGAAAATGCCGGGTGAGATTTCTCGCCACTCCTTTCCAAACTTGCGAACATCGTCCCCAGGAAAAACCTCTCGGCTGGAGTCTCCCCAGCTCGCAGCAAGAGCACTTGTCTCCGAGAGGCACAAAATTCCCCCAGAAAATCTAACTCTGCCATGTTCGGTCAGGCCAGTTGTGCCCAGCCTTCCAAGCAGTGGGACATGTAGGCTGTCATTCAGAGCCTGAAAGGATTTGTCCGGCTTTTCTGGCTTCACAAAACAAAGGACTTGGTCCCGGCGTAAAGTGAGAGCATCTCTGGAGTCCACAGTTGCCGTGCTCCTCTCCAGCCCTCCAGGCACAGGGATGTGCCTCTTCTTGCACTCCTCAGCTGATAATCAGCCTTTAATTTGCAGCAGTGCTGGGGAAGGTTGGGACACCAGGTCGGTGGGCACCACGTGTGCGGGATGTACCTTTTGCTATATCGTCCCCAGTCCCTGGCGAACACTCAGCCTTGTAAGCTTAGCAGCATCCCTCAGCTTCGCGTTTGCTCTCTGCTCAAAACCCCTCAAAATCTGGTGGCGGGAAAGGGAAATCCATCGGTAATGTGCACTTGGCGGGACATTCCACAACGCTGATTAGGCTTTTTCCCTCACTGTCGGAAAATGCCCTGCGGGCTGGCAGCAGAGTGCTCCGTACGGGGGGAAACCGCGGGTGCGGTGCCAGGACAGCTCCCGAGGTATAGGCTCATTCCCGGGCGGGAGTGAGAGGCTGATTCCCAGGCTGGAGATGCGATTTTCCCGGCTGCCCTGTCCCTGCCTGGGACATGCACAACCCCTCAGGCAGATCCTGGCCGACTGCAACATCTGCCCGCCGTTCCTGGGGTCGGCGAAGCCTCACCTGGGTTATATCTCTAAGGCTGTCCTCGCCAAGTGGCAGCTCTCCCGCCTCCACTTGCTTTTCCCTATCGCCCACTGGTCTTCATCCCCCTGTGCCTCCCCGTGTCTACCCAGCCCGATTCAAAAACACCCGGCGCTCCCGGCCGTCTCAGCAGGGTGGATGTCCGCATAGGATAGGGCCACCTCCTCCCTCGCGTTCCTCAGGTCTCGGCAGGCCTCTAAGTCCTGTCAAAACGGAGGCACCTGCTCTGGGGTGTGCTGCACAAGCCATGCCGATGCCCTCACCGCCCAGGTGTAGCTATGAAGGCTCTCTCCTCCCGGCCTGCTGCTGGCCGGAGCCCTGGGATAGGTGTACACCGTACCCACCCCGACCAGCGTTTCATCTCGGTGGTACCATTTATCCAAACAGCACGCGGAGTCCCAAGCCGAGAACTGGGAGGACCTTCAGGGAAGGATGCTCTTTGCAGACGAGATTGAGAGCGCTGGGACCCGAGCAGGACAGCGGCGGACACGGCAGCCAGGTGGCCAGGGCGGCCCTTCCCAGCAGCTGTGACCTGCGGGGAGCTGTCGCCGCTCGCTGCTCGCGGCTGCCCCCTCCCCGCCCTACGCGGTGCGGGGGACAGGCGACACCAGCGGGATGCAGGCTCCCCTGTGCCCCATGTGCCCCCACAGCCGGGCCGCCCCCGCCCGCAGGGCACATTCGCTTTCCTGTTCCCCTTCCCAGGAGCGGGGAGGGCGGTGTGCTGCCGCCCGCATCGCAGAGGGGCAGGCAGGATGGGGAGGAACGCAGCTCGTGTTTACAGCCGAATACTGCACCCACCCGAGCAGCAGCGGTGGGATCAAGCACATCCTTCTTCCCACCCTCTGCCCCAGGTGATTCCCTGGGCGGCGCGGCTCCTGCCCGCGTGTACATGCACACCTACGATTAATTCATGGTAAATTATTACAGTCGAATACATATTAGATTGTTTTAGTTACCTTTTTAAAGAATAGTGAGCTAGTCTCCCAATTTCCCTTCATTTGTTTCGCGTGCTTGCAGATCTACATGCAACACAAAGTGAGGAGTATTTAAACACACATTTTACATATTAAAATTATAAAACCAGGCACAAATATACGATATATATGTAACCACACATCAACATGTATGCATAAATGTAGGTGAGAAGTTTACTGAGGATGGGACGTGCGATGTGTTGGGTGTGCTGGGGTGTGATAAGAGTGTCCTTTGGACGTGGAGCTCGCGGAGGGGTCTGCCAGGCTCCCCCTCCCAGGGCTGAGCTGTGGCACCGCCCTCGCCCCTGATCCCGCTGGAAAGGGACAGGATTTCCCTGACCCTGCCCCGTGCTTGGCCGAGGTGGGGCAGTGAAACACGAGTGCCTGGTTTGAGAAACAGCACGGTGTCACCTCCGGCTCTTCCCGGCAGACAGCTATCTCATTTATCAGAGGACGCAAGAGGTGCCTGCAGTTACAAGCAGGTACCAAACCCCCTCGTCAGGCCCCAAGAAAAAGTAAAAAAAATTCGAAGGAGAGAGCTCCCAGCTAGCAGTAGGTAATCAGGATGAGATCTCTCCTCAGTGCACTGCGCAGAGTTGAGGATGGTTTTTCCTAAGGTCCTTTTCGCAAAACTTACTCAAGTGTCTTAAATTAATTTCCAAAATTCGCACAGCACAGTCCAGAGCTTTCAAAAACCTCCTTATAAAAGAACAGGCATTTGCCGTTTTTTTTTTCTTTTCTCCTATAACTGTATGTTGAAGTGTACAAATATCATGGATAAATGCATACGTCCACCCCTCCTTTAATAATCTTCTATGAAGTCACCATGTAACATATCAGAGCAATGATTTCAGACCTGACTCATCCTTAGTTGAAGGAGAGGAGAGGAGAGGAGAGGAGAGGAGAGGAGAGGAGAGGAGAGGAGAGGAGAGGACAGGACAGGACAGGACAGGACAGGACAGGACAGGACGCCCCATCATTTTGATTATTAATATTTTCCCGTCGGTGTCTTGCATGAAGAGCCGAGAGCGGAGGCAGAGCAAGGCAGAGGGAGCTGCTGAGCCCAGCAGGCAGCGAGCTGGAAGCTCAGAGCTGGTGAGCAGCCCTTCCTTCCTACAGGAAGGTGGGGATTGCTCTTCAGGCCAGGTATGAGCAGATACGAGGCCAGGCAGTGGTCAGGCCCTCTTCCCGCCAGGCACATCCCCTCTGCGGGTCAGCTCTCGGGGCACGCTCTGGCCTATTTAAAGATAAAAGAGAAAAAAAGGAGTGAGAAAAAAGGTAAGAAAAAGGAAACAAAAAAACTCTGAAAGGTTGCCTTTTGTGCTGGGAACGAGTTGGATCCTCACCTGGGGTTGTAGGGTGTCATCTGTGATTGCGATGGGTGAGTGGGGCTGGTACCGCCCGTGCTGGGATGAGGATCTGGCCTCACGCCTTCCCACGAGCCAAACCCGACATCAAAGGGCACGCCATAGACAATGTGGAGCACACATGGGAGGCTCGCAAGAATTTTCTGTCAAAACGCGTTTCCTGGCGTTTCTCTACCCTATCAGACCTGGCTCCCCAGCACCCTCGTGGGACCATAGAGAAGCAGCAGGGACCTATAGAGATCAGCAGTGGATACATACAGCATACATACGGCTTCTCAAAGTGGGCCCAGGAAGCTGCCAGTCTCCTTTTTTCCTCCATGAGGATACAGTGACTTGCAGCAAATTAGTAGCCATTGTCATTCAGGGGTGGTTTTAATTATCTTCTTGGGTCTCTGAAGATCTAACTCATGTCCTGTTTCTTTCTTGTACAAATTAGGTGTCAATCCAAAGTCCACTTCCAAACTCATCCCTTGCCATCAATATCTCACCTTCTTTGCATCTACATCCCTCCAGCCAACACCTAGTTCAGCCAGTCATAGCAAATATCTCTCCCTCAAGTCTGAGAACCTGATGGATATTCCTTTACCCCTGCTTAATGACTGCATGTGACCCGTCCTGTGATCTGCCAAGGTCTGGAGTCATAGACATGGAGTCATCTGACACCAGTTGTAATGGGAAATGGAGAAGGATTTTATGGCTCTGGGCTGTTGGAGGCCAGATAGGAGACGGTAAATGGAATTAAGACCATTTGGTTCTTCATGAAGATTCAAAAAGAAATCTTATAAACATTTAGGTAACAAATAAAGTTCTGATTTAGGAGGAAACTGAGAATTTGCAACACATTTTAATAACTGTTATATTCTATATATTTTAAAATTTTTTCATTCATTCACATCCTGTTATATTGAGAGGTTACAAAACAACAACAAAAAAAACCCCGATCTGTTTGTGAGCATGAATTAACACACTGCAGTACACTACAATAAATCCTACATATGTATATGTATATGTGTACTAACTTCTCATTGCCAAAACAAATCTAGAGTCAAACTTTAAGCTCTTGCAGACATTCCAAGACACAGCATTTAGAAAGAGTCACTGCAATCCTTCGTACCATCTACACCTAGGAAGCTCCTATTAACTGGGACACAAGCCCAGCTCACAAACAGAACTGCACTGGGGATTGGGTGGAAATCTGATGTTTAAATTTAGACTATCTTTTTCATATCATCATGTCTTTACCAAGCAACTCCCCCAGCACCAGGGAAGCCACTAAGATGCCTGAAGCTCTGCTCCACACATGCACTGAAGCCTTTTGGTCTTGACAGGGCTGAGTGTGTATCTCGCACGTAATCCCATCAGGATTTGCAGACAAAGCACATCTCCTCCCCGAAGGAGCCTGCTCTGGCAGTGCACATGTAATCCATGCTCACACAAACATAGGATCTGCACAAAACATAGTGGCACCAGCAGCCCCATTCCTCAGGGCCGGTTGTTAGGCATGCAGGTATTGAAGGAGGCAGCAATGTCCATCTTCTTCCTCTCTCTGCTTTGGAGAATTCACATTTCCCATAACCATGGGGTGTAGCTTACGGAATATCAGGCATCTAAAGGACAGGGATAAGAAATAGTCTTCGTCTTGACGCTGCACTAATCTCCATATCATGACTGATGATTCAGTCCCTCTTCCTTTCTCCTGTGGCAACACCAGAACAGCTTTTACACAGACATCATTATACTCTTACAGAGAGTGAGAAGTAGAAGTTTAACCTTCCTAAGGAACTGAATAAGGTCCCCAGAGCCTCATACCTATATATAAAAAAGTACTTTTCAGTTTCTGATTAAAAAGATTTATTTTCCACCACCTCAATGCAAGAAAAGCCATTGATCTGGGCAGACTTTCCTGACAGACCTAGGCAACGGTGAGACGTTTGCAAGAAAGTGATGGAAGAGTTTGTTCCCAAGGGAAAAAAGAAGGGAGCCTCTGATATGTCAGTCTGAAGCAGTCAATACTTTGGAAAAGGTCCAGTCTGGACTGCTTTCTTTGGGTTGCATGAAGTGGTGATGGACTTCTCGGTCCTGGGTAAGGACAGTGCATAGCTGTGCCCGTGTGGCTGGAAGGGCATGTCCTCAAAGGCACCAGAGCAGGATGCCACTTACGCAGGCATTGTTGGCATGAGCTAACTGCAGCTGGAGTGTCCAGGGAGTGCACACACACCAGACACCTGTCCTGGGGCACAAACCTTGCAGGCTCTGTGCAGCCATCTTCTCTGCCATCCACAGATGTTACCACATCCTCGCCATGGCTCCTCATCTTCCCTAGGTTTCTTCTTCAGAGCCCATGTTGCCCTTAATATTTGAATTTAAAAAGTCCTTGTAGTTTAGTCTGGCCTCATATACCATCTCTGTGGAGCCAGGACAAACTCAGTACGGGTGAGGGGGCCTTTGAATGTGCATCTGCATTGTGTAGAATGAAGGAACTCAAAGCCCCAAACCCATGCACCTAATATCTGCTGAGGCTGCTTGAATAGGGAGTACAGCTTAAGGTCCAAAACCCACAACTTTTGAGACCTTAGAACCAATAAAATCGAAACCAAGTCTTCCTTCTGAACCAAATCCTACCCTCTGTCACTAGAGCCTGTCAAAGGCACTTATTCCAATAAATATTTTAAGAACTCAGGATTGATGCTAAAACAGAAAACTTAATGCCTTACATTGGCAATCAAAACTAGAATTCACATAGCTGATAATAAGGGGAGGTTTTGGGAAGTACAATTTCTGGTAAGGAAAGGAAGTCGGGGAAGTATGGTTCATGTGCCCAAGGCCTTAATCACCCCCTACGCAACCCCAATAAAAATAACCACATAATTTATAATCATTCATGGCTGTTGGAATTGTCCTGACTTTTAAAAGACTTTTTTCATTAGACAACCCTTTATTTCTTGTAAAGCATATTATTGATCTTAATACGCAGAAAATGCCATAGCTAGCAACTCAGAATGTCAGTGCTGTTTTTGCTAAACAATGAGAATTGATGAGGTTTGGCAAGACATTAAAATATTTAACACCATAACTTTGAGAAGTCTTTTATGTGTTTGTACTAATAGGAAAATCTTTTAACAGGAAAAATGTTTTTCTCTTCTCTGCTAAAAACTCCAGTGAGGGCTGATTCTGTTTGCATTAAACCCAATGGGAGGCTCATTACTACTTCAAAGTCAGTTCCAAGAGGAATTCCAGTTTTGAAAATCATAACTAGAAAAAAAAAATCATAGGCTTTTAGTTACATGACTAGTGCCATTTAAATTAGCACTTAATTACATGCCCTAACACTTCAGAGTGTCTGGGGACAGCACTTTCGATCTAGCCCAGAAAAATTGCACATTACCAGCCTGAATATAGTGGATATTCCAACTCTTACAACACCATCTCATCTCAAGCATGGGACTGGGACCAGGTGTGGTGCCCAGGGGAGTCACAGGCCTGCATCACTTACCACTAAGAGTCCACGTTTGCAACACGTTTTGGTTTTTTTTTATTATTTTAACTGCCCAGATCTTTTTCTTGTAGCAACCTGGCTTGCACAGTTCTGGTCCCTTGACTGATTTGCTGTCTTTACAGCTTCATGCGTAGAGTGCAGAGTTTGGGTGAAGGAGTCGAAGGGGCGTCAGGGTCCTTGTATTTAAGATAGAGCAGAATTATTTAGGCTAACTAGTCACTTTAAACGAAAATTGTGATGAAAAGGAGATTGCAAACTTCCTGCCTATCTTTACCTTTCAGTACTGAGCTTGTGTGAGGGTATCTTGGGTTGCAATGAAAGATGCAACCAAAACTATGTATTCTATCGTCATCTGTTGAAACCGATTGGGGAGGTGTTTTCTTTATCTCTTCTGTGACCCATCCCGCATAACTAAGGGGGGATATCTTCTGTTAATGAGACAATTAAGCTCACTACATGACTGATAAAATTACGTCATCCCATTGTGAGATGTTGGTATTCTGAGCTTGAAGACAAAAATTGTTATTTCTTGCATATCTTTTAAAAGCTCTATGGGCAGAGCTTAGGGTCCTGTTGAGGCCTCTTGGACATTTTTAAAAAAGGCTGATACACTTCATACTTAATTTGAACTGTGGAGCTCATGACCAAGTTTTCCTGAGGTGGGCAATTAAATTATGAGCATCATGATATTTGCAAAGATCAGAATTCCTTTCATTCATTTGCAGTCTTCCTTCAACCCCAAAAGGCAGGACCTCCTGTAAATGCTATTAGAACAAAATGTAAAATTGGTATCCTGTAATCCTATCTATTCTTATACACAACAAGCTAAAATGCTGGGATCTTTTAATAGCTTTTTCCATATTGGACACTTTGTTTGGATGTGGTTTTCCTGATGTATCCTAGTAACATGTTTAGTTAATTTATATTGTGCGTATGTGTAGACAGATATACACACATCCATATGTATGCACACACATAGTCCTCATTAAGTAAGTGTTAAACCTCCCACAGCAGAGTTGGGTTTGGAGGGCAGTAGGGCTGAAAACTGCGAGTCTGCTCCCTCAGCAGAGAGGTTCCACGGAGACTGCTCCAAGGAGGCGCACACAGCCCCCACGGGGATCTGGAGCCCCCCGCCTCTGCTGTGAAGCTCGCTCTGGCTTGTGCACCCCAGGCTGGACTGAAATCCTTATTTCTCACCGGGAGCAGAGCTCCGTGCTTACAGGCTCTCCCAGGAGGGTGGGTGCATCCTCCCCCTGTGTCTCACTCGCATATGCAGAGACTGGAGCACTTGGCCAGTCCCTTGGTAGCAGAGGGATTGTTGCACTTGCACTGGTGGTGTGAGGACTCAAACCTTAAATTGTCAGAGTACCTGAGCTGTTGCGAGACAAACTCCAAATGCAGAAACATTTGGCAGATGATGAAGAAAAGAGGGATTCCACATATTGCACAGTAAAACACAAATATTACCTATTTTTCTGGTGTTAGAAGACTCACTCTTCAAGGATTGAATCCTGGTCATATCTGCCTTTACTAAAAGAAGTAAGTGTTAGTTCCAAGGCTTACAACATGTACTCTTGGAAAAGACACACACTCCTTTGTTTTTTTTTGTTTTTTTTTTTTTCCAGGCTCACAGGTGGATCAAACCAGTCCTGCACTGTTGTATTTAGTCTCCAGCAAAACTCCTTTGGAGAAAGATTCTGCAGACTTAAGGACTGAGGAGTTAGGACTGGGAGCTAAGGAAAGGACATGAATAACTTCCTTCATAGCTGGTTTTAAAAACCCAGCTGTTTTCTACAGTCAAGCCAAAACTAAGGGGAGATGGTCTGAGGTTAAGAAATATGCAGGGTAATTTTCACACCAAACATGAAAAATGAGAAATTATTTTAACATATCATAACTTGTAACAAAAATACCTGTTCCTTTCCAGTTTTAAAAGAAGATTTTATAAACTCTACTGTATTTGATTTGTTAAGGCAATTTTATATTGATTTTTAAATTCATATGTTCTTAAGAAAGCACAATGAAACACTTGATGTTTCTATTATCTTGATTGCGCTTCATTGTATAAAGATCTGGTTATTGAAACATACACTACACAATGCACCGTAAATACTCAATATCTTTTGGAATTAATAGAAAAAAATCAAGATTGCAAAAATGGTATTTAATTTTTTATTTTATTTAGTTTAATAAAAAACTCACTTGACTGCACATTTCTTTGCTTTATTTTCTCATTTATTGTGTATATACTTGAAGAAAAATATATGTGTCTGTTGCATATAATCTATCTAACACAAGAAACTGCTGCTGTTCTTAATAAGTTACTGAGAAAAATAAACCAGTTTGCACTTTGATTTCTATCACTCCTGGTGAGTGATTCCTCTGGAATAAACATAGCTCTAACACATGTAAACAAGACAGGAAATTAATAACAAAATTCTTTGGATTTCTTTCAGATGCCACATACTTTATGTAAATATATGTGGCTTTCAATTTCAATGATTTTCCAGTAAGCAATAAACTTCGTTCATTAAGCATTCTCTTAAACTAAACATTTATTACTTTATAAGTGTTATTTCAACTAAATCAAGTGGATGTCCATGGTAAATTAATGCAGCAGATTTGTTCAACCATAGAAGCTGGATGGCTTCTTTTGAGTTTGGAAAACTGAGTTCCTATTTAAACGTCAAGGGAACGAGATGTGGTATAAAATGTTGATTTTTAATGTGCAAGAATGTTGATATCTTTTAAAATTAATCTACTTTTATCTCATCATCTCTGTGGTTAAACATGGGAAAATCCCATCTGTTTGATTATGTTATGTATCTGCTCCACGAATCTTGGATTGGTAGTTTTGCACAGAACTGGGTTGGTGGGTTTTTTCACTACCAGCTGTGATTAGTTATTATTTTTCTGGAGGGATGAGTCAGGTATCTTTTCTGAAAACACAGCTCTTTTAAAATTTTAAGATCATACATACAAAAATATTTTCTGTTTTCTGTACCAACAGGAAAAAAAAAATTAAGAAATACCCTCACGATTGTCATGATATGTGTTTGAATTCTAAAGAAGTTGTTGGCACTGGTCTTTGTGGAGAATTTTCACATTTAGAAAACCCACTCCCAGGAGTCTGGGTGTGCAGCTTTTGATGTGGAAAAGCCCTTCCACAATAAAAATGTTTGGTGTGGGATGCGACAACACCTTCATTGCTCTTCCTTATTTGAGGAATTAGGAGAAGACCCCTTGGGGGCTCAGCCAGGGGTACGGTGGGAAGCAGCCTGTTCTCAACCCCAGCTCCTCATGTTGGGGCTGGATTCGGAGAAGCCCCCTGTGCTGAGAACCCTCTGCTCACACGGGCACCTGGCTGAGCCGGCTCCTTTTCCAGCAGGAGCTGGGAGGAGCTGGGCAGTGCCTGGCACAGGCACCTCTGCCTCGGGGCTCACCAGCACACAGGGGCTGCGGCTCTGAGGCCCGTGGGAGAGATCTCCTGGCTCTGCCTGTGTCAGATATCAGCTCACAAGCTGGTATTTAACATGAGCGCTGGGCTTCTGGACTTTATCTCTTAATGAGGCACAGGCTAGCCTTGGGGGACACCGAATCATCACGTTTCCTGAGCGCCTGCATGCAACCAGCAGCGCTTACTATCATGAATGCATCGGCCAGGAGTCTGCATGAGATGACTCTAGCTCTGGCTACAGCAATCAAACACTAAAACATCAGATACAACAGGTTTAGATTTCTTTTGGTTCTGCTTGGTTGGACTGGATTTGGTTCAGATGCAATTCCTGCATCTTCATGATGCTTCCTTCAGCTGTGGAGCACGGCTTGCACCGACTTCAAGCATAATGCAAAATCTCATGTACGTTTTTCATACTGAGGCTTCATCTGAATTAAAATGGCAAGCCAGAGGGTATGCGCTAGACATCCTTGTTTCTCTTAGTAGACTGAAAAGAGAACTAACTACAAAGGAAAAAAAAGGGAGAGGGGGGAAGGAAAAAAAAAAGGAGAAAAAAATTTAAAAAACTAAAAAACCCGCTGAATATATAAAGGAAGAAGTCAAATTCCAAAACCTCACAGGAAGCCAAATTTTCCAGGCACAAGAGAAGTGACATTATACAAACAAAACCCTAATACAGCATGGAAATGTGATGAAGAGTAAGGCTGATATTTTCAGTAAAGCTATAGACATATATGTAAATACAATCAAATTAGGAACACATTCTAGGGATTAAAGAGATCTGTGTAGCACTAGAAGAAAGGAGCAGCAGATGTAACTGCTAACAACAAAAGAAGGGATTTCTGGTCAAAGTTCAAGATTTTCTTGCACCGAAGCCCATGGTTGCAAATGAATCTGGACACAGTAAATAATTTGTAGTGACTTGTAGATCCAATTTCTTTTTGTTGTTATTCATGAACTAGCTACCATGTACCAACATGCTGACTTTTATAAATGAGCTTCTTCAGAGGTGTTCAGCAAACACAGATGGATTCCTACCTAGGCAGTGCCACTGCTCCCTTAAATTGAGCCCCTGAAGTGGCTGTGAGATGGGCAGTGACCAAGAAGCACTGACAACCAAAGATGAGCAACAAGATCCGTGTCCTGAACAGCAGATAACCAGCAGGACAGTGGCATGAACATCCCTGAAGCTGATGTTCAAGCTTTAAAGAGGTTCCAGGCACGATTCTCACAATTCGTAGGCCTCTCTTGATGATGGAGGGAGGTACATGATGGGAAGGTACACTTAGTGGAGCAATGGTGTGGGAAACAAGACCCTTCAGGATAGTCCAAACCTGATTTCAATTTCTTGGTGCCTGTAGTGAGAGGTTTCTGGACATCTTAACAGTAGGTATTAAGCAAGCTATTAAAATTGGATTGTATAATTAGAAGATTTTGCCGGGTCAAGACAGGCACTAAATAAGTCACATCAATTTCCACATAGTTGAGAGCATCCTGAGCACATGAAGAGTGCTCAGACAAAATTAAACTGGAAATAAGACCCACCTTGACAAGCCTCTTACTTCTACTGGTCACCTGAAAAATATCGACAGTATAACAGTATTAATTTAATACTGCTCTCTGTGTGTTGTGCAGATCTAAAGCCTTATGGGTTTGAAAAGCCCAGAGAAATGTTTTATTCAGTGTCCACATATACTTCCCAGGTTTCCGCAGCAAAGGATGCAGTTTGACAACTTAAAAGTAGATAAAAATTAGGAAAATGAATGCATATGACAGGGCCTTACTGCCTGCAACAAGCAGATCTTTGTCTCATATTATTCAGCAATAATTCTATCTGAAAGACAGACCGGCTACTATATGGTTCCAGGGGGAGACAAATAAACAATCTTCTGACTATTATTATTTTTAGGGACTGGCAGCAGCAGATCTTCTAGATCTGGGAGGAAAGGAACTGCGGGGTGGTGACGAAGTGGGATATCTCTGGTTCCCAAGATGTTCCACACAGATCTCATAACCAAGAAAAGCCACATGCAGGGCCTGCCCTGTGCTGGGTGGCACTCTGGCAGCCTGGCCACTCAGTGCTGTCCCAGCTCTACGAGATCACCACCATGGAGACCTGGGTCTGCCAACCCACAGCCACCATCCCATGGCACTGGGCAACCACTCTGTTCTCCCTGGCTAGCTGTAAGCCCTGTGCCATCTCAGACTGAGCCTACAACACAAACCCAAGCTCACATCCTCTTTACATTGGGTATGGCAGTAGACTAAACAATGAAAAAGCAAGACCAATTTTTGGATTTATTATTCATACTGAATAATAAATTGACACACAATACCTTTATTTTTGCAAGATCCTGTTCTGTCAAACAAAATGGGAACAAATAAAACAACTTTCTATATAAATTTGCACTTCTTTTTTTTTCTTAAAGCATTCAAGCATTGCTATTGATAATCCAGCATGCTAAACACTTTTTAATATCTTATTGCAAAAGGTTTTCAGCTTGCTTTTAAAAAAATGAAAATCTGGTTTAATATAAGATGCCTGTAAAATTGCCAAATATAAAAGAACATCATACTCTCTCTTTATTTTTTAAAATTATTTTAAATGCTTCTGAATTCCCAACATACATATTGAGATCCAAGGTTATGATCTAAGAGAAAAGATATGTTCATTTAATTAAAGTAGCCTTTTACATTTTTTAAAAAGTTACTTTTGAAACATTCATGTTGCCATTTATGAGCTTTGGGAGTTCCAGAGGCTCTGGGGAGTGCTAATGACATACAGATAGCCATGTGTTGCTCTCACCTCTGCTGTTTCCCTGGGACCAATTCTTCCCTGCTTGTGCCATGTGCAAAGTAATAATAATCTATGTCTGTTTTATGAAGCTTTTCAATCTTTGATTGAAAATGTTATGTTGCAGATAGGAAAAGGAGGCACAAAAGACGAGCTGATTTGTCCTATGGATCAAACTGCAGACTAGTGGCAAAGCTTGGATTGAACAGCACCCTCCCAAGTGTCCTGTGCTGGATGTAAAAGCCTATCGTTTGAAATTGCTGACTCCTCCAGGACCCACTGCTACTGCAAATGCAAAGGATGGAGAAACAGGTTCATTGAGTTCAGTGATTTATACTGCATCAAAAAGAAAGCCAGCCCCAGTGCATAGTCACCATAATTAAAAGAGAGCAATAAGAGACCAACCTGTATTTAGTAAGAGATCAGATTGGCAGTTTCTTCTCAGGTTCAAATAGACAAGAGTCTTCAGAGCAACACTCGGGTCACTCACAGGGAACTGTAAAACTGCAGCCACAGCATGCCAGCCAGCCATCCAGCCCCATCAGCACTGAGTGCTCTTCCCTGGAATTCCATTTTGTACCTACTACATTGTCAGAGTACATGGAAAGCTGAATACAAAATCCTAAACTGCACAGCAAAATGAAGAAATTAATACAGAGGGATCTCTGGCTCTCACCAGACAAATGAGTAAAACAGTTTGATTTTCTTCTCTGCCTCAAAAGTTAAACCATGCTGACCTCCCTCAGAGCCACAGATGTACTTACGAGGTCTAGCTCCGTGCCTAATTGCCAGAGTGCTGCCTATGATGGAGCCTATTTTTAAATAACTTCCCTTCCATCTTTGAAATCAAAGAGGGAATATGTGATGTAAAGAACAGCCTAGGTTCAGATAAAGTTTTAAAACTTATAGGAAGGAAGTAAAGCACAAGTAAAGGAAGAGAAGGATGGCCCAGCAGCCAAGATAAGGCTCATAAATTCCCCAGGCTTAAGGGCAGAGGAGTTGTCAGAATGTCATTCTTGCTCCTACTCTAAGACACTAAATTTTGCTCTGTCAGGCTGCATTGAACTCAGACTGACTATGGCACAATTGGGATTGATCCCCATTTTATTTCATCTCAGCCTCAGCAAAAAACTCACCAAATCCTCATTGCCTTGAAAGAAAATTTGCAGGAATGGTGGTGGAAATACAGTGAAAGTTAACAAAAAAAAAAAGCTTTCACTGGAACTGTCTGGGACGAGAAGCATGTCAGGGTCAAAGCTGGAGGATCAAAGATTGTGGTGGAGGATCAATGGTGTCTCGTTCACTAGCGGCTGGACCCACGCAGCTGTGTGATGGCTGGAGCAAACACGTTCTCCTTTCCAGTGGGGAGACCAGCACAGCTGGGCCATGCAGGCAGCATGGATGCAGTGAATGCAGGCTCCCCAAGCAGGGGGACCAAGGTGCAGGCTATGGGCAGTGTGCACACAACCACAGGCACAGAGCTGCCTTTGCTCCTTGCACCTGAACTGCATCGCCACCCCCAGGAGGTGTCACTCCTCCAAAAGAGGCTGAGTTTGTAGCAGAATAATTTTTTTGTCCATGGGGCACCCCAATTTTCACATCTTCAAATGCCAGGAGTTCTCTTTGTTCTTTCATGCTCTGCTAAGACACAGTGCTGGGAAGAAAAAGCAAAACCAAGGCAGAACCTTTCCTCAGCCCATTATTCCTCTCCGTGACTGTTCCCAATTCAACAGTTTGCAGGGAAAAAGCAAGGAATGTATCAGATGGAGGCAGAACATCAAGGTTAGACTGAAAATTTAGACACCCTTTGACTATAAACTGGTTTGCTTTCTCTCTCCATGCTGTCTCCTTCTATTCTAAATGCAGCACCTGGTGCAAGCCTGGCGTGCAGATGGCCCTGCCACGCTGCACACAGTGTGCAGCCCTCCCAATCTGGCAGGCAGCTGTTTCACTTTCTTTTTGCCAGGCAGCCAGTTCAGGATTGTTTTTACTTTTCTTTCCCCTTCTCTCCTCCCTCTGTACTCAGTCTTACCCTCTGCAATATAAATTGGAAGAGCAGATGTATAATCTGGGAAATTTTCCACATCCATCTTTTAAATAGGAAGGTGGATAAGCTAACTCAGCTCTTTAAGGCCCCATTTCGGAAAAAGCACTTTAGGCACATGCTTAAGTCCTGTTGATTTAGGAAAGGCAAAAGAGGCTGGTGATTTCATAGGTCTTAAACACATGCTTATGTGTCCTTCCTGAAGAGCAATATGCACCTGAACAGTGGCCCAATTATGCCAGAAGGCACAAAAACAAGTGTTCACTGTTAAATACACAAGCCAAGTAATGTCCTAGTTTAGCTCTTTACAATGATAACAGTTTCATTGATTTTTTGAGGTCAAAGAGATGTGCTGACTCTAGAGTCTTGGTAGCTTTGAGAAGCTCAAAGTCAAAAGAAAATGCTTAAATCCTGATCACGCTCAAATCCTTCAAACCTCTCCTATGCCAATAAACTCTTGCCGCCCTTATCCCTCAACAAAACTTTGACAGCATGACTGGAACAGGCACATTCAGATTTTAGGAAGGAGAAAATGAAAGTAGCTAAAGATTCCTCACTAGGGATGCTTTCCACCAGATGCTGCAATACCACTGAGATGTGTTGTACAGCACAGACCATTCCACCGGTCAGTACATCAGACTTGGAAAGAGCAGCAAACTGGTGTGAGCCCTCCCTGGGAGGACTGAGTGAGCTGCAAGCAAAGCAATGGTTATCCTCCCCCACATGTATTTTTGCACATTGTTTTCAATGCTTACAGCCTTGCAGTCTGCCCCTCAGCAAAGCCATTCTCATTGTTCCACTGCATTAGCAGAAGAGGAGACCCTTTTTCTCTGGGGGACACCCCCAGAGGCTGGGCTCACCTTCCTGCCCCCAGCTATCTGTGCTCACACCTTCTCGTGCTGTTCTCAATGCCTAAGAGCACCTTGCAGGCTGCCCTATCTGCAAACACGCTTCAGGACCCCACTGTGAATGGCAGGTGGGGAAAGTGCCCCAGCCCAAAGCCCTTTCACCATGTCTCCCACAGCCCCTCGCTGGCTGTCTCCTCTGGTGTGCTGCCCACTGAGCTCCAGGCTCTGGTGGCACAGTGTGAGCCCCTCACCTGTCCCAGCTGCTCTAAAGGAAACAGGCAGAAATCTCACCTGAGTATTCCTGGCATGGGTCTCCCCAAACGCCTGGCAAACAAAGCGACAAAGTGCAGCAGAGCTGTGAAGCACAGCTAGCTCCTGGGCAATCACTGCTGCCATTTTCAGGGTCTTCTCTCCAGGGAAGCAGGCTTCCAGCCTTCATGAGTGTTGTGCTGCAGGTCAACAAGAACAGAGATACAAGTAAAGAGATTTGGCTTTTCTCAGAAACCTGTTGGCTCATGATTTCTGCTGAGAGGTTGCTGTGCAGGTCTCTGTTTGACTTTGCTTGTTTTATACTGTCTTTCAGGAAGATCTGAGGAGAGTAGAGAGCCAAGGCTCTTTTGCACAGTCCTGATGCAATGAACCCAGGTATCAATATGTATCCAAGGTAGGAAAAAGAAATTTGGCTGGAGAAATTAGTTCAGAGACAGTTTTACTTTATTTTTTTCCCTTAATCATAGCCTGTGGCAGATTATTAGAGATCAGTTTTCACTGCAGCTGCCTATACTGTATTTGACCTATGCAGTAAGAATTTGGTCCCCAAGCCTGGAAGTCAGGCACCCTTGCCTAGCTCTGATTTCTCTTAAACAATTTTAATTAAATGAGGAAAGAAAAAAAGTGAACTGACAGTTATGAATAATGAAGTGGAAATGGGTTATGAATACAATAAGAACTAATTAAACAGTGAGGGTAGGAACACACTTTTTTTTTTTTTGTCAGACTTTTAAATGAAATACATGTGCATTAAGGAGGGATTTAAATCTGCTACACACACTTTACTTTACAGCACAACTCGTGACAGCTGTTAGTCACATCACTTAATGCACTACTGCATCAGGCATCAGACACCAGTGAACAGTGTAGGATAGGAACCTGTGTGGGAAGCCATAGGAAATGATGCTGGAGAAGTAAGTTGTACCTTCTTTTAGAGACATGCTTGCACATGTGTACACTGAACCTGTGGTACAGCAAGTACCACAAAGACAAATCATTCCCAAATGCTAAGATGCTTCAGCCTGTTCTAATAAAAATATCTATATTTCCCTAGCATGTTACTACTGAAGATGTGCAAATAACAATAGCAATATATTGCACCGCAACAAAAATGAAATCACCGGCAAGGGACCATCCCACAGACCACCTGCAGATTATATATCATTTCTTTTCAGAAAGGTTGGAGCAGAGGGGAAAGGGGATTATTTTATTCCACAGCAACTGATGGCAGCAAGCTGAAAATGATACAGGCAATATTCATTCCTCATTCCCAAAGGGAGGAGCAAGGGCCAGCTCAGAAAATTAAAAGGATTTACTGAAGATTTTCCTGGAAGAATTCCTCCACAGGCTCCTTAGTGCTGGTTTTGAGGCAAAGAACAATAGGAGCACTGAAAGAAGTGACCAAGACAGTAGCTGACCAAGTAGCCTCTGCCTCCCCTTACCCAGCACTATGAATTCCATCCTGTGAGAATCTGCACTCAGAGACTCCCACTCGTGTACATGGACAGCTGAGCATCTCCCAAATATTACTGGGGATTGCCTGCCTGCCTCCAAGCTTGAGACTGACTCCAGACTTCCCAGGTTCTTCAAAGCATCCCTCTAATTCCCTCGCCCCGTGCTTGCTGCTTGTCCACACCGTGCTCAATTTTATCATCTCCAGCAGAAACCATCACTGAGCTAGAAGATCTGCTAACACCCAAAACCCCATATTTTTCCAATTGTCTTATGGAGCAGATCGTGTGATGTGGTTGCTGTGGAGACTGTCAGAGGCACAGCAGTTTATCTGAGAACAAATCCCTTCATACATTCCTTGCTTCTTACACATTCCCCTAAATAAACACCAAGGAGGCAGAGGTATAGGGGGATCTGTGACCTGAGCCAGCACAATGAGAGCAGAGGGCTGCACCTGATCCTTGGGAAGTGCCTTTGAGCCTGTGCTCCAATCTCCTCTCTGTACCTTTGCTCAGAGGGACTCGTATCCAAGAAGAAACCTTGGAAGGCCCTCAGATAACCTGCATTCAGAGTGCCACAAAGTTATTTGGCCCATCTATTCGAAAAATGTCTTTCCTCAAAATGGAAGGGCTGTATTTTCATGGAGCTCACTTGTGCACAGAAAGTCTCATTTATGAATCTACTAAATGCAGTGAAAATGTGCCCTTTTTGTGAATAAAGCTCCAACTGTCTGCTAACAGTGCTAACACACTGACATCATTCTGCAAACATTTTCACGTAATACAGTCTCTGACAAGCTTTGTTTCCACTTGGGTCAAATTACTTGGAAAAATCACACTTTTCCCATTAAAGAATCATTTTCTCTTTAAGCAGTCTCCAGTGTACTCCACCCCACCATCTTCCAGTTGGAGCTGGCTCACTTTTCTTGGCCTGGTCCAATGGCCAGAGCCCACACAGTTTTCAGTGCCTGGTCAGGTGGGAGCCAGGCAGATCCACTCAGTTCAAATATTAATCAAGATTACAGTTGCTTAAGAAATTTCAACTCTGACCACAGTCTCCAGCCAACAGAGGTTAGAAAGCTCAGCACCTTGGTGAACAAATAATTCGTGGAGACTTACAAAGCAACACTTTTACTCCCCATATGTACCCAGAGACTTAAACTCAGGTGAGCCTTGCACAAGGATTATCTGAAAGAGTAAAAGCGTCCTAAGCTACCAAGAAAGGTACATCTTTGCTCATACACTCTTGGTACTTCATATTTTCTAACAGCACACACCCAGTTTACAGAGACCAGTTTATAACACAAAGAAACTGAGAGGAACAATTTTGTCTACAGTAGAAAGTTATCACAAATGTAAGTGGACTAGCAGTGGAGGCTTGATGAGTGCTTTGAAGACGAAGAGTGAAACAAACTTGTTGCCATGTAAATTATCCATTGACATATTTTCAGAAAGAGTGAAAGCTCTTTTCTGTGGCTCTGTGTTGAACTGCACACTAGGCTGCAAAATGGAGCTACAAGAACAAACCAGCTTATTTCTGTATATGTCTACTTGAGAGTAGCTGGAAATTCAGAGCTGGTAATCAAGTTCAATTCTCATTTTGACCAAATCTGTCCAAATTGGGAGAAGGCAACTTAACCAAAAACATCTCTGCTCAAAAAAATTCTGTGGGTAAGAAATTAGTCCTTGTACATTATCTTCTCTGCAGGAAAAAACTTGATTTCAAGAATTTTGGCTTGATTACTTTTGGTGTGGCTAATGACCTCTGCATCACTTCCTCTATGAAATTTTCACTCTGACACTTTTGTACTCGATTCATTTCCTGAATTACTGAATAATGCTGAAGACTTTTGTAAGTGAAAAGGCAAAGTTCAAGCACCATACACATGCAAACTTGTGTCTTTCAAAAAGCTGTAACTGTGGACTCATTAGTCTCACAAAGATGTATTTTGCTCCTAGAAATAATTTGCTTCTATTAGCTGTTACAATCTAAAAAAGTTTTCCTTTTTTAACAAGAAAATACAATACATAGGGTTTTCATGGGGTCTTTGCCAGCTTTAAAAATTTATTTATTTTTACTACTGCTGTAGGAAGCAGGTAATTTTGTTATGTCCACTCTACAGATGGGAAAATGCAGCACAGATAAGAGAACTTATGCCTTCAGAAGCTCAGTATGATGCTTCAACACAAATTGAGCAAAGCTGTTCTGCCCAATGTTTTTATAGGTCTGATGACAATGTGAATAGAGCTGAGATCCCTTATAAGGTAATTTCTGTAGTCCATGCATCCTATAAAGTGGGAAGAAACATCTACTCAGTACAAAATTCTTCAAGCAAGAAAAATAGCACTGTAGGAGGAGCTGTACGCAATTCAAACAATTTATTTTTTTAAAAAAATTTCACTTTGTCTCCATTCCTTTCTGCACATTATTTGTATTTGCATTGCTACTGGTATATAATTCTTCTAAATATCCTCTTGGGGAACAGGTATGTGCTTTCTCAGTTTCTTTTTATGTTACCAACATCTAGAAGTTAGAATGTGCTCCTTCACCTGAAAAAATTATTGTTATAGGGTTGCTTCTATGCTAAGGTTGTTACTATGCTAAAATGTGTTTTATTTCAATAAAAATTGTCTGTGAAGATGGATGCAACAGTTGCTGCATAGACACATAACTTGCTTCCCTTAAGGAAAAGCAGAAGCCACACAGCAGGAATGAATGACATAGAAGCTGCACAGAAGCACAGGGAAAAGAACCAGAACCATCCTTTATTTATTTGTAATGAAAAAATCAATACATTGCTTTAAATTATTTGGGTTACATAGAGGCAGGCAGGTGGGAAGAAAGAGAGGTGGGAGAGAAGGAGGGAGGAAAGTGGGAAGGGAGAAAACAGGGAAGGGGGAAGGAAGGAAAAGGGAGGGAGGAAGGGAAGGAGGGAATAGTTTAAAGTTAGCCAGCTGGCTTTCTAGGATCCACAACAGAGATTTAAGGAGACCTGAGGAATGTGACTTTGCTGTGGTATTAATGACTTCCAGAACCGACCCTCGTCAAGAAACTACAACCATGGGCAGAGCGGGCGTGCAACTGCCTGCACACATCCATGGAAACAGGCCCTAAGAAGTCTGTGTTTGAGGTGAAAAGATTAGAGAAAAACTCCTTTGGGCTGTCTAGCTGACTTGTCATTGATGGGCATTTGATCTTGCATTTTCAGCCTGTACCCAGATTTTCACTGAATAATCACATTGCTTTAGAGAAAATCAGAGATATTCACGTGGTGCTTTGCTAGCACACATTGGGAAGGCTTTAGCTAAAGCAGCCCTGTTCAGACTGAGCAACTGCTTCAGGATTAAATTCCCCATGGATTCCATTATTCTCAGTGTTATCATAAGCATTTATGTTCAGCACAGCAAGTCAGAAAATAAAACATATACAGATATAAGGTAATCAATTAGGGATCCTTCCTCTTCTGATGTAAATCTGTGTCATCCACTTGTTTGGATCCTTCTGAGAGAAATTATCCACTCCTTAAAAGCACATATTTCTTTCAAATTTCTCTGAAATGACTCTAAAAGGAAAATTCAGGTTTAGAAATTTACATTGTAATGTCTATAACTTAATCAGAGTCTTAACAGAGGTAGTAAAGGTTGAGCTGATAATAAACTTTCTTGACTAAGCTGAGGAGATGTTAGTTAATGTCTTGAAGGTCCTGGCTCTTTAAGCTTGCCCTCAGCATGCTTATCGTCCCCTGGCAGCAGTGAGCTCAGCTCAGAAACTCAGAAGTGTTTGCAGCAGCTTGTTTTTTCCTAATGTCCTGCTCAGAGCACATGGTTTGGAACTGGTGAAACAGTGTCTGGTCTACCTGCAGCCTGACAAGGTCCACCCTCTTACAAGGACCCCCAAAACACCAGGCTAATGGGACACTCATCCAACCCTCAGCTAAAACCCAGCTGTTCTGCAGTTTGGGACACCAAACTCATGCCCAAATTGAGAGGAGTGTGCTGGCATCATCGGTCTGGTGGTAACCAAGGGGAAAGTCAGATTCCTATCTAACATAAAATAAATCCATATACACCATCACAGGGGGAAGGAATGAGTTTCCTGTCTTCACCAACTCACAGCTGGACTAAAAAATTAAGCTCCCATTTGCCTTTTCTCCCTGCTCCTCCTTGATGTGCTTGACACACCTGGCTGCCCCACCTTCTCTAGCTTGAGTTCCTTGCCCAAAGGCAGGATGGACATTGGGGCACACAGCAGCAGCAGTGACTGGGATGGCTCCTCCTGCCTGCCTGCCCCAGCCCCGTGGCAGGGTGACTATCAGTGGCTACAATAGAAGTCCCAGGCTGGGTCATTGTCTGACCCCAAAGCAAACCAACACAAAAAATCTCTGTGACATATATTTCCACGTGCTGCTGGAACCCCTGGAGGATTTGAACCCTGGAGAGGCAGCAAAGCTCCAAGAGCCACAGCCTATCCTTTGGCTGGCTGGGCTTGGCAGCAGCCCTGAAGGGCCACATTTGCCAGTCACAGCACGAGTACCTACCCAGCCCCAGAAATGTTTGGTGAGCTCATACCTTGCCAGCTTTTGCTTTCAGAGCCAGCTCCATCTTCCAGAAGAAACACAGATAGCCACCTTTTGTGCCCTCATGTGACATAACATATGGGTGCTCTTGTATATCACCCTTCTTCTTATCTGCTGTCGTGGGTAGCAAAAAACCTGTTCTTAGCTCTAAGCAAAATCTTCTGGCAATGCTCACAGGCTGGCTGGTGCATTTGGGTCGCAGACATTCTTCACCTACATTGCTGCAGGTCACATCACAAAGTCCCCTGGGATGTGTCAGGCTCAGGTGATCCACTTCTAGTGAGGCTACATCCCAAATTCACTCGGTTCAGTCAGCCTCAGACTGCACTGTGCTCAGGAATACAAGTCTTGCCTGAGTGTGCCCTCAGTAGACACCAGAGTTAAAGGCATCCTCTCACCTCTCTGCCACAACCCTTCCAATATTTTAAGAAGAAACAGAAATCCTTTCTCAGTAAAGAGCCCCAAAAAGGTGTGCAACATGATATGGTCCCATGTGAGCAGGATTTCCTGCCTGACATCTGAACATTGCTTAAGAATTATTTAGCCTAGTTTTCCTTCTAGCAAGTAACATGAAGTTTTCCATTTGTTACTACTTACAAACAAGTATCATGACTAATTTGACAAATAACTCCAGACTGAATACCTCTGCTGGAATTTTTGTTTAGAGACTACCTCATTCTGGACTAGTTGTTGGAGAAGAAGAAACAACCTCCTTGACAACAGATAGAGAGGAGCTCTTAGTTCTCATTAGGAATTAGATTTCTTCTATACCTGTATCATGGTTTAATCCTCGCTGGCAACACAGCCACTTGCCCACTCACCCCTGCTGCAATGGGGCAGAGGTGAGAAGGATAAAAGTGAGAAAACTTGTGGGTTGAGATAAAGACAGTTCAATAAATAAAGCAAAAGCTATGCAGACAAGCAAAGCCAAACAAGGAATTTCCTCACTCCTTCCCACGGGCAGGCAGGTGTTCAGCCCTCTCCGGCAAAGCCGGGCCCCATCACATGTAGCAGTGATTTGTGAAGACAAATGTTGTCACTGCAAGTGTCCCTCCCTTCCTCCTTCTTCCCACAGCTTTATCTGCTGAGACACCTCACGGTCTGGAATATCCTTTGGTCAGTGCAGGTCAACTGTCCCGGCTGTGTCCCTTCCCAAGTCCTTGTGCACCCCCAACCTCCTCACTGTCACGGTGGGCTGAGGAGCAGAAAAAGCTTTGACTGTGCAAGACCCACTCAACAATAACTGTGTTATCAACACTCTTTCCAGGAAAAATCCAAAACACAGCCCTATACTAGCTACCATGAAGAAAATTAACTCTGTCCCAGCCAAAACCAGCACAACTGGTGCCCCCAAAGTTCCTTACATACATGGATGAAATTTTGTCCCCACAGATCACAAAGATCAGTGGGAATTACAGTTGCCAAAGTGAAAGGGTTGTGAATGAACCCAAGGTGAAAAGTACATTTTTCCAGGGGAATTATAAATTATCAATGGAAGAAAGCAAGCCTGAGATTTGTTTCTGAACAGAAACTTTCCCGAAGAAAATTCTCTTAATTTTCCTTTAACTATGTATATCAATAATGAATACAAGACTAGCAGTCTATTCCCATGATATGGAATAAATTACTACCCACTGGATCATAAATCAAGTGTTTGCATAATTTGGCTATTTACAAATCAAGTCTCAGTCCAGAAACCACATTTTCCCAATGCAGTCATTGTAGTTAAGCGAATACTTGGAAAACACACAAGATCTCATCTATTTATCAGTTTCTTTTCAAACAGCTGTTCATATCTGTAGTAAAAGGGAAGATGCAAAATGTTCTTGGACTGTATTCCAAAATATGAAAACTATCATAGTAACAGTGGGAACAACAAAAACCTCATGAAGGGAATCCAGCTTTCTTTTCACTGGCTCTCAGGACACAGATGCCATTGAAACAGAGTTTCCCAGGAGGATGTTTTGGTGGCACAAAGCCAGAGCACCTTTTTTCTGGCCAGGGGATTGCTGCATATGGAGCAGCCAGCACATCTGATGGCTCGTGCCCAGCTCTGTCCTTACCTCCAAAAAACAGTACTGCCAAGTTGCTCTTCCCTTCTGGAAGGACACTAGTAACATATGCTGCTTCCCTCAAATGCTAGTTCAATGAAGGGGTTTGCTGCTAGAAAAAAAGTGTGCTGAGGGATTTATGGAAAGTTGGGCCAGGACTTACTCCAAAGCCAGCATTGACCCAAACTCCCTGAAATGTACCTGTCAGAGGACAGGGAATGACTCTGGAGAGCTTCTGCCTTTCCTTACACTCAGCACAGGAGCTGCACTCTGCTCAGATAACCAATTATGTGTCAGAGCCTGCTCAAAGTGGGCATGCACCCCACAACTGCTGCAGTATGCTGCTTTTCCACTCATGTAAATGGCAGGGTAAGGACCAAAGCAAAGAGTCATCTTTCATGGAAGCCACGCCTCCAACCTCATTCCAAACAGATATGTAGAACCATAATATTGTACTTAGAAACACATTTGAGTTTCCGTGGTCATTTTTAGATGCAATAAACTAATGAGAGCCATGAAAGCTGGAATCGGCCACTGTTCTCATTTCCAAGATAAACATCTTAAAATACATTATGAACAAGATAAAGCAGACCAAGCTGCTAGTAAGGTTTCCAAGTGTAGGTGGCTTGTTTTGAAGTTCCAATAATGTTTTTAAATTTGTTTTGGTGCCAGCCTGCAAAGCAAAAATATTCCAAGAGATAACATAAAGGTACATAGTCAAAGGAAGAATAAACCCATTATTCATCTACTGCAAGGCATTTGGCCACAATGAAGTAAGAGATGGAGAATGGAAAGCTGTTGACGTGTCCGGAAGATGGAGATTATTTTGTGGAACATAGCACAAAGTTTAGTGCAATCTATAAAAAAAAAAAAAAAGAGAAAAGATTGCTGGGTTGTGGAAGAAGGAAACCAGCTACCCAGAAGACAGAGGAAGCCCCACAGTCACAGCAATGTCATCCTGGGTTAATTTATCCAAGCTAACCAGTGTGCAGCCATGCCTTTGGGCAGAATACACAAGATTTTTACTTCTCATACCTGCAAACCTCTTTCCTTCTCCTCCTGGACAACCATAAAACCCCCAGTAAAAAACAAAGAACACCTACACCCATAAAATACTAGAGAATGAGAATATGCTATTTTGTTTTAATTTACCAGCAGGTAATCTTCAACTTCCAGAGCAGCCTAGGAAGTGACCCAAGACTTGCACTAACATCAGCAATACATTCAAATCTAACTGAGGAGGAAAAAGAACTGCAAAGCTAAGGCTCAAAATGAAGCATTTGAACAGGTTATAGGAGTCCCATTGAGAAATATTCAGCATCATAAGGCTCCTGGGAAAAAGCAGCTGCCAGCACTTGAATAATACAGCTACTATTTGCAATTCTTATGTCTCAGTTTTTCTTAAATTTTATTTTATTTTAAGAATAAAGAATGAATCTGCTTAACAAGGAATCTAGGATTGCTGGATTATTGACTTATATTTTATAAGATTTCACAGAAATAAAGGGAAAGGAATGTCCAGCTCTTTGAAATCTAAAGAGGGTAAAAAAAAGGGAAAATTCAAAAATTTTTCGATGACTGTATCTTGTTTTTCCTGATTTTATATATATATATAAATAATTACATATATGTATGATTTGTCTATAGTTAAGTCAGCATACTTTAGAGCAACATTTAAGAAAGGACTTGTATTCATTAAACTTCTTTCTAATTTTACTGTTATTAAAAGGCACGTTCAACACTTGTGTCAATCCTGCATGGGTGTCTCACTGCAAATACACTCTTCCCTTGTGGCTCACTTGTATGGTACTAGACACAATAAACGAACAAATTAAATAATATCTAATAAGATTTATCCCAATCTGATTTTGCTCTCCTTTTTTTGATACTGCTAATCTCCAGCAGCAGCTCCAGCAGAGCAGCATTGCAGCTGAAGGTCTGTAGGTGAAAATGTACTCTCAGTGTCTGCTGGAGGAGCAGCACATCTCCAGTCCCTCCAGAGGTGTTAGCTGGTCCTGCTGCCTGCTGGGAACAGCCAGATTGCCAAAGGAATCCCTCCTCCCACAGATCCTCCAGGGAATACCTGGAAGAAAATGAAAGGAGGGTTCAAGAAAGGGTATTAAGGTCTGACACTTATGCTGAAAAGTCTGTGGAAACTTTTCTGATGATAATAAGTCTCAAGCTTTAGACAGCTATAATGAAGCTGAAGGCTCCCTGGCTGAAGGCCTGTGCTCTAAGGGAAGCAAAGAATGTTCCAGTGCAGCTACAAGCCTCCCATGAGGTGTACTGCACCACTGATCCCAACACAGCAGCTCTCCACAGACTTTCCTGCCCCAAAATGTACTTCCAGAAGATCGTTTTCAGCTGCACCCTGACAATGATCTGACACATACATCTAAAACCACTGAGCATCAGGTGTTAGAAAGAGTTCTAGCTTTTGGAATAGTTACTGATTGGCACAGTGTTGATAAATAAAATTGTTATGTAGACCCAACCTTTGGCCACTATCTAATTCATTAGGCCATAACCTCCACCTGTGTCTCAGGACTGTGCAGTGGATCAAGCTCCAACCCACCCAGTTTTCTGTGGTTTTGGGGCTGTAGTGCTGAAGAGGGACACACCTGGAGGCAGCACCACAGGTATTGTCAGATGATGCTTTTCTGCTGAACCTTTACTGCCTGAGCAATGTAACCATTCTGAGTAGCAGGTCTAAGAGGCTTGTTTTACAGACATGGTGGAAAGGACCGCAGTAGGAGAAGAGACAGCAGGATTTTCAGAGGTTGCTGTTCTGGAGCAGAGAACGTGCACGAAAGGGTCCAAAAGTGGCACCTAAGATTTAGAGTAATCCCTCTGCTCTCCAGTGCCCTGAATGGATCTGCATTTGTTTGTCCAGCATGCCTACCAAAGGGGTGTCTGAATTAGTTATATTGTTACTTTATTCCAATAGTAATACTGATGTTAAAATGATCAGTGAATGTTAATTTCCAAGAACATTTTTTATCTGTTTCTGACTTCCAGTGCATCGTGCTATAAATCCCAATACCTAGCTGAGTTATTGCTGGTTTACACCAGTGTAACAGAGCAGATTTTGGTCTGGATACAGTCTGATGAGCAGTAATCACATCCTTCTGCTCCCATACCACAGCCCTCATCACTCCAGCTAAAGGAAAACTTTCATTCATTTTGATTAATGTATGATTCTTGTTCAAGACTAATTTAGACCATGCAATCCTGAGAAGGTTCTAACCTGACCTTTCAAACACACCTGGGAGAGGCCTTTTGGAGAGGAGCAATCTATTTTATCTGTAGTTACCACAATTCCAATTTTGTGGAAATTCTGTGTGCTCTCACATACAGTTGAACAGAAAATAAGAACTGGAAAAATGAGGTTTTAGAGGTATTTGCCCTAGAAATAGTTCAGCATTTCAAGTTCCCTACTTGAATAGTTTATATCTGCCATGCATGTGTGTTTTAGCATGCAGAGAATTATATTTCAAACCTGAACCACAAATTTATCTCCAGTAATCATCAATCTTTGGTAAACTCAAATCTGAACTTCCATCTCATTAAAAAAGCTGAGCTCAGGTGGGGTTTTTCCTGGTTTTATGTTTCATTGTAAAAACATCACGTGCCCATACTCAGAAACACTCGGTGAACCAGCCTTGAGCAGGCAAGGCTTTTTTCTAGTGGTCAGGGGAATAAGGTTCTGCTCAGCAGGGATGACGACTGCCCTGGTTTCTTTTCTTCTTTAAAACACTTAGCTTAAAAAATTTTAAGGCTACCAATATTTATTGTCAAAAATAGAACTTTTAACTTCCTAACATCTGAAGATATTGCGGCTTCTAAGCTGATACTTGGCTTACAGGTTTTCTCCATCATTTTCTAGATCACACTTCCAGCTGATAGGCAGGATTTGAGTGTTTCACTCCACGGATCAACTGTGGCATCTGATATCTCTGGGTGGACACAGCAGAGTCTCTGCAGCATGACTGCATTTCCAAAATTCTCTCAGGGTCAAGGTCTTACTATTTGCCTCTGGTACCTTCAGATTCTTCCTAGTAAAAATTGCCAGGGATATACTCTGACACAAATTAGAACATTAACACCCTCCCAAGACATGGATACTTGATTTTTCTCACTTCTGCACAAGAAATAACATTTTGTTTTGTTGGTTTGCATGCAAAAGCTGGGGTTTTAAAATTACTATTATTATTGTTATTTGAAGGCCAAAGAAGAGAATTTTCAAAATATTTTAGAATGTTAGGGCACATATTTTCTTTAATTAATCCAGTTAATTCAGACTGGTGAAAGATGTTTAAACCAAAGCAGAATATTTGATGGGCTTTGGAATCAGGGCTAAAAGTGTGTCCCTCTTCAGTATCAGGTTAGAAGCAGGTTAGAGCAGCAAAATCTGCCTTTGCATTTCAAACACACCAAAAGGTATTCAGACCATGCCACTGAAAAAGCAGAAGGATCTATGAAGAGTAAGGCTACATCCTGTGCCTTACATGCTCTTTATAAGATTGCCCATAAGGGAGAAGAAAAAAAGGAAAAATATTTTTTAAGCCTTCTTATGCTTGTTAATATGGATTTTCACTGATACAAAAGTGGAATTTGTCTTTTGCAAAGGGAATAATACTGTTATCTACCTTCTGAGACTGAAGAAGAGAAATAACTCTTCTCTGAAGAGTTTTCCTTAAGAATAATTACCCAAGACCAAGCTGTCTTGCAGGATTGACTTTTGCAGTGCTTTCTAGTCTGTGGTATAGCTATACCCCACCCGTATCACAGGCCAGTCCATAAAATACAGAAAATTTAGTTCTAAATAAGGACATTATTCAATTAGCTACAAGTTATCAGAGTGCCATTAATGGCAATGCTGTAAACCTCACATCCAAGAAAATAAAGTCCTGTTTGGGTCTAAAGGTGCTTTCTGGGACTTGTTTTCTGACTGGTTCCTGAGACTGTGGTACACAACTTTTACTCATGAAGAACAAGATACCATCCATGGAGTATCTGAACCATTGGCCCAGCAATAAGTTTGCTTTGAAAATACTGTGTTTGTAGCAATTATAAAGGTTTCATTCTCCAACATTTAATGGGGCTCTAGCTGCAGCTTTGGTAAACTGATTATTGTTATTGTTCTGCTCATTGTGCTGGGCCTGTGTAACAGTCAAGTAATGCACAGAGGACACTTCCAACATTTCCCTCTATATTTTAATGTTAAAATTAGATAATTGTGGGCAATGTCAACATAAAGATGTATTAATTACCCCCCCAAAAAATTATTGACTAAAATGCTTTATACTATGATAGTCCAACTTAAAAGTAGAGGATTTAACAACAGAACACAAATCTACCAAGGCAATTCTTATCTGTTCTGTTACTTACATCAACATTTATTTCCTTTCGTGTTGCCTTAAGAAAAAAAACTCTTCTTTTCTCCAAAGCACAATGTGTGCTCCAAAAAAACCCCCAAACTCTCAGTGCAACAGAGCAATAGTGGTTAGAAAAAACCACTATAGACCAGATTTGTGGTTTGTACCACATTAGTGGGAATGATGAATGGGACCAAGAAGTCCCATGTGAATTGGATGGCCTGAGTGATCTTTCCAGTGTTCTGCCCAGTTGAGTGGTTCAACAACTGCTTCACACCAAGGTGCCACTTCAGAAGGCAAGGAATAAAAAGGGAAATCTGGCTGATATTCCAATTTCATCAGATTTTGATAGCACTGATCCTGGATAAAAAATAAATCTATGCTTCACAGCCCTTCATAACAAGACAACAGAAATTTCATAACCTCCTCAAAACAACTAATTTTCCACGTTGTACATACCCAGAGCACGTGGAAATTTTGTGGCAGTAGCGGATGACAGAACTGACTCATCATGAATAAATAATTCTGCACCCGCCTTCCGAAGTTCCTGTACTTCCTAAAGCTTCCAACATGCAAAAGTTTCACCATTTTCTAGAGCTTTAGGAAAAACTTGCCTTCTATTTAACTTTAAATTTCTTTCTTTTGGACCATTTATGAAAGAAAAATATTTGGAACTTGTGTGGCTGATAATAGTCTTTGGCTCGGGGTTTTTGGCCATTGTTACTGACTTCCAGGTCTGACTGCTGAAATCTGGTTTGAGGGGAGGAAAGAAAAGAGGAGACAAAACAGGGAAAAAAGCCTGGCAGGCATAAATTTTGCTTTCCAGAATGTCTGGGCTTGCAATCAGCAGCCTAAAAAGTTCTGCTATGGTCATCAAGAGATGATGTCTATCAATCAGTCTTTAAACGCTGCCCATCAGGTTCTCTTGTTGAGGATGTAGCTGAATCTACAATTCCCTGAAGGCTGTTTTTAATCCATTTTACAGCCAAAGGAGAAATAAGGGAAGTTCTTTTGCTTTCCAATACATTAAATTGTGTGGATCAAAGAGATTAGTATCATATCCTAAAAAGTTATTTTTTAGAGCTATAATAGAATCTATACTGCTACTTTTTCCCCCCATAGGATAGTTTAAGGCATAAATCAAGTCACATAGTATCGATCGTAGAATATATTTGCAGATGTCACCCCCTTAGAACAAAGACTAGATTTCTAAGTGTTTTATTTTTTAGTACTGTAGGATTTTATACATTCATGTGAAATGCATTATATTATTCTCTGAGTTTAGATTTTTTCCAGATGACAGGTGCTACTTTTATGATGCCCTGAACGGAATGACAGAGTAAACTGCCCTGATTTATACTCCACTACAACCAGTGATACTGCTGTCATGACTGCTGCTCTTTCTCATTTCACAACGTCATACACTCCCTTGCCTAGCAATGAAATAAGTTGCAGCATTCCCAAATGCCAACAACACGAGTTGATTCCCATCGTGTGTCTTGCTCCTGCACCCTGGGAACTTTCCCATTCCAGACCTCTAGCTCCTCTTATGGATGGTTTCCATTCCGTTGCCTTATCTGGGGTATACACGGTATCTCATTCTTCATTTTAGATGTACTGTTTGGAGACAAGCACCTAACAATAAATCATGGGGCTGGGTTATTTTTAGGCCACATTTCCGAATCAACATTGAGACTTTTTTCTGAAGAACCTGCACAAAGAACTTATTGTGTGCATACACAAATAAATGACACAATTCAATGGTTTAATACTATCTGCCAAGTTAAACTACTGCAGAGCAGCTGTGTACATTTAAAATGATCCCTGGCACTTCTGAAGAGTTCATAAATCAGCAACAACATACTTTCTTCCAATTAGGAGAGTTAAAGGAAAAAATCAGAAATTAATGTGTCTAGGACATAAATGACATCTCTATACACTTCTGAATGTGAATCTGAAGGAAAAAAAAAGAAGAAAGTACTGCTCTTTACATTACCAGGATTATAATAATTTTTAAATGCCCATTTTTGTAAGTGTTTCAGTTGTTGTCAGAAGCACTGTTTTAAGGAGGCTTGCTTGAAGCAAGGCAGTGATATTAACCCAAATCTGTTGAAGAAATTAACAACAGTCATCAGCCAAGCCACAGGAGGACTACACCAATGCCTCCAATTGAGGCTCCTTACAATAAGAGTAGCATGAGAAATACACCCTGTATGGGCAGTCACAAGTCATCTTTTAGAAGCCACTCTGGAATCAATTACTAAAATATTATTTATTGCCCTAAAGATTCACATTTTCTAGTTCTGCTGTCTAAACTTTCCTGACAATCTGCTGGCATCATTTGAATGTCCAAATGGCTTTAAGGGGAAGCCATATGAGGAGCAGCTGAGGTCTCTTGGTCTGTTTAGCCTGGAGAAGAGGAGACTAAAGGGAGACCCCATTGCAGTTACAATGTCCTCATGAGGGGAAGGCCAGGCACTGATTTCTTCTCTGTGGTGCCCATTGACAAGACCTGAGGGAATGGCCTGAGGTTGAGTCAGGGGAGATTTTGGTTGGATCTCAGGAAAAGGTTCTTCATCTGGAGGGTGTTTGGGCACTGGAACTGGTCCCAGGGAAGTGGTCACAGCACCAGCCTGATAGAGTTCAAGCATTTGGACAAGGTTCTTGGGCACATGGTGTGACTCTTGGAGCTGTTTTGTGCAGGGCTAGGAGATGGATTCAATGACCCTTGCGAGTCCCTTCCAGCTCAGGATACTCTGTGATTCTGGGGTCAACAGCAACCACCACACAATTGCTCAGTGACTGTGCTATTGGCTCTTGCACTCTGCCATAGCCAACACTGTACAGATGCAAAGGCAAGCATCACTGACTCTTTAGCACATATGACACGTAGGAGAAGAGAATACAGGTGACCTCACCTCTGATAAGTAACAGCTGTGTTAATTAACTAATAGAGCTTCACCCCTAATGAGTAACAGCTATATCCAATAAGGATGAGTGTGATAAGAGGGAGTGAGCTGGTAAGGGGAGGATCATCACGGAGGAGGATCCTTGAGGAGCACGAAGGAGAGAATCATGAAGCACGATGCTGGGGCGAGAGAATCACTGCTCTGAGGTTAGTGTGGGTCTGCAGTTAGAGCCTGTTGTTGGAACCTGTGGTCACAGTCTGGCTGGGTAGAAGCCTGCATTCAGAGTCTGTAAACCAATGCCTGCAGTCACAGTCTAGCTGGGTAAAAGCCTGCAGTCAGAGTCTGCAAAACAATACCTGCAGTTATAGTTTAGCAGGAAATACCCAGCAGTCAGGGGCTGCAAAAGAAACCTACAGGAGGAGCTTGCTGCAGCCAGAGTCAGTGAATGGTTGCAGTTAAGGTGACTAAGCTGTAAAGAGGAATAAACTAGGACTCTTTTTATGCTGTGTTTAGCATGAAGTCTGTGCCTCAGCTCATTTTTACCCCCCTAAGAGGGTTGCTGCAACAGTGACAGATTTCAAGAAGCATTTGGGCAGGGTTCCAAACCTCTTCTATCTGCACTTCTTGCAGCTTCTTGCCATCTCACCATGTTCCTGTGCCTTTTTGCAGCAGTTACTTAGTCTCTTGCTGTAGCTGGCTCTTCTTCCCAATCATATTTGACGTAGTTTGTTTGTCTCTGTGACTACATGCATTAAAAATATGTTTACTTCTAGCTTAGACCTCACTAAAGAAGGCAAAAGGAAGAATAAGCGCATTAATAAAAATATTTTAAAATTTAAATAAAAACCCTCCCCAAAACAACACTGTTATGCAAAAACCAATACCCATCTGACCAAGTCACCTCCCCTTCCTCTCCAGCAGATTGTTCAGGTATATTCTAGATAACTCCATTCAAAGCCACCTTGCTGCCTCCCTATCTTCACTGACTGGTGTTGGCAACAAGCCTCCCACTGCTTTAGTGCTGCAGGACACACAGCTTTTGCACAGGTGCAATTTGAGGAACATGCACATTGGAAGGGACCTCAGGCATTCACCTAGAACATCTTCCTGCTCAAAGGTTTTTAGAGCAGGTAGTCAACCCCTTGTCCAATCAGGCTTCCAATATTTCCCAAGACAGGGATTGTACAACCTGCTCCAGGGTCTGACAACTCCTTATACTGAATTGGGATTTCCTCTTTTCCAGTTTGTCTGTTGCCTGTTGTCCTTCTTCTCTGCACACCCAAGAAGGGGACTCTATCTTCTTTATACCTTCCTGTTAGGAAGTGATTCCCAGTAGTGTGCACCACAGAAATGAATTTCATTATTACAGCTCATTTACTCAAAATCTAGTATTTCCATTTAAATACTTCCTAGGATCTGTAATTGGTTCTCTCCACGCTCCAGAGAAAGGATATCTCCTTTCACCCTGTGCTCTGGCAGAATGGAGAATTGATGTATGCCGAACTACCAGTGTGTCTGGAGCAGGCTTGAATCTGCTTCCTGTTAACTAAACCATCATTGCACATTTGAAACACAGAACTAATGCTAAAGTGTGTCCTCTTGTTTAGAGCTTATAGCAATGCAGGCCGTTTTTGTGGTTAACCAAGTGTGGAATGGGTAAGATTTGGAGGAGTGGGAGACAAGTCTGGGTCAATGCTGCTGCATATTGCCATAATGAGTAATAATAACATTTAGCTGTAACTCTCCAACTAGTGCATAAAAATTTTAGCATAGTACACGCTAATTTAATAAGAAATAAAAAAACTGGCTTTAATACAGATTTGTAAAAGGTTTTGCAAAAAAACACTGTATCACTTGATTCTTTCATGGCACTATTTCCTGTGCCAGCTGTCTCTGGTGACAATGATATGTTTGACAATTCAGACGAGGAGACTTCAGGCCTGGAAAACTCTAGGAACTGAACAAGACATTTCCAGCTAACAGCATAACTCTCTGTAAAGCTGACAACCATTCAGGACTGCTGTAACACACTTTGCAGGTTCTTCACAGCTCACATTCATTTGACAACAAAGAATTCCCATTCTTCAGGTGGAAGTTGATTTATGTACATAATGTGTGGATGTTATGCGGATGCGCTTCAGGGGGCGAGTCAGGTGAATCACACCCAGCAGCTGGAACCATGCCAACACATCAACATGTCCCTCAGGGCTTCTGTGGAGAGCATGCTGCACATTAAAATAAATGGTTTTCATGACTAAGGCTCTCCCCCATTGCTGTGCTGTTTTCCAGCCTCTGTAGGAGCAGTCAGAGGATTTGCCTCTTCCATGGTTATGGGGACAGACCAGTCATGCTGTACTCCACAAGTGATATGAAAAGACTCCTATCATCTTCATGTGGTTTCCCCTCCACCTTGGATCTAGTCAACAGAAGTGTCCAGAGGGAGCATCCTGTGATCAGCAGACCAAACTGGGTAATGATGAGAAAGCTAAGGGAGTTTGCAAATTTCCAGGGACAGAGAAGTGGGTAGACTGAACATGTCACTAGTAGAAAAGTAGTGGACAGGGCTGAGACAAGAAATGGGCTGACACACCTCAGTCCCCACTGTTAGATCCCTTTCTCAGGTGCAGCTTGCCCAGAAAGCAATACATTGGTACCCTGGCACCCCTACAGCTTATCAGGTCAGATCTGAACAGCATTGAACTGCTTTGCCTTGCCACAACTAAGCAGGTTTTTACTCGGCTGAGCCCAGCCCCTGCTGCATTCTAGCCAAAGTGCCACTGAAATGGGAGGGCAGGTCAGGAAGTAGCATGGAAAGCAGGTGATACATTGCTGTTTAGGTACAAAATTGTGATTCTGCAATCTTTGCTCAGCTGAGCCCTATAGCATCAAGCTCAAGTATCTTTCTGCTTTTTAGAAATTTTTACAATTCCCTGGCAGCTACATCTGCCAGGATTGCAGGAGGACCCAGCTCACCTGTTAACCAGACAGAGAAACCAGCATCCAGAGAAATTAGTGCCCAGAGAAGATGCTGCAGAAGGCCCACAAAAACACAACCTACCCCGTTGCCAGGCTTCGAGTCCTCCCAAGCAACAGTGCAAACTGCCAAATGGTGATTTTCAGTGCCCTCACAATCACCCACTGGGAGAGCGCTTTTTAGCCCTATTGTTGGGGTAAAAAGACTCTTTTACCCCTATTGTTGATGTCCCTTGAAGCACCTGTGGATGCCATGCAGAAGGGAGCCCCTCCTGTAGCACTGCAGAAGGGACAATGTTTGAGATCCCTGGTGCTCTGTGTCTGGGTAGCCCTGCATAACTCTGATTGCAGGGGCTTCTCTCCTTGGGCAACCCAGCTTTCTCTGTGCACAGCCTGGGAAGACAGAGAGCATGGCAATTGTTCCAGAGAGCAGGCACCTAAAACTCCACCAGCTAGGTCCTCTTCTGGCCCTAACGTATAGGAATCAAATTCCTCCTTGGGAACAAAAGAACCAAACCTACAGTTTAATGTTATAAAATGTTTCATACTTTCCAGTAACTAAATGAGTAGGAAATGGAAAAATTTCCATTCTGGGAAATTAGGGAATTGTTATTAGTAAATGCAAGTAATGCTGCAGAGTTTAAATTTCTGAGGAAGTCTGTGTTTATCTTGGGGAAGATAGTAGAGCTGATCTGTTTTCTAGATTTTCATGGTTCTGATGAAGTAATATTTTGCAAATGTTGTTTACAGTTTCTGTCTTACAAAGCTGTATTATGTATATATGTATGTATACATATATCTCCTTAAATAGATACTCTATAAGGAATCCAAACAGCATGTGAAAACTAAACATGCTTTTGCAGAATACACATCTTACTTTGCCAGTAAGTATCTGACAGAGATAAGAGATTTATATTATTATTTTTATGGTTATTTTTTTTTACTTTACTGTCACAGCCAGCAGGTTTAAAAGACAAAATTTTAGTTAAAGCACAAAATATGCAGACTTCCTCATAAAGAGTAGTATGATAAACACAAAATGCTTTCAAATGATCATAGTTTTGCCCAGTTTATAAAAAGGACACACTTCATAGCTGTAGAGCAGCACATGGCTAGATGGAAAGAAAATTCTACCAAGTATTTTATCAGCTGGCTGCCATTCTCTGTATGCGAGCCAATAAAAATGGAGAATTTTATTGAGAAGCAATAATTTCCTCTATATCAACCCTTGCAAGCTCTATTACATCAAATCCCAAATGTGCTCACAGAAACAAAACACCCTTTTAAATGTTTTCCCAAGATATGATGCAGCCATTCCATTTATCATTTGGACCCCACTATGTTAACCAAATATGCTCACATTGAGGAGGCAGAGGTTTAAACTGCAAATAGCAGAGCTATGCAGAAGCTTTGTAAGGCTTTACAGAATTTGTTTGTTTGTTTGCTTTAATGTTGGGGTTCAACATGGTGAGCCATCTTGGATGTGCTGTGGCACAGCTCTAAAAGGTAATGGCAGGAAGAGCACAATTTTATTGAGCAGCTCTTGTTGCACAGGGATGGGATGCAAAAAGCTTTTCAGCACAAGAAGCCATAGTCACTCCCTTGACCAGAGGCAACACTACAAACCAAACTGAATATAAGTTACCTGGCTAGAAGAGCACCCATATATTCCCAGAACCATTAAGCTATTTTTCTCTGGGACATGACCATGTGAATCAAAATGGAAGTCAAATAATTTTTGATGACCTTGGAAGGCATTAGAGCTGGCCTGCAACCATATATGCCTTTACTAGAAAGCTTTGCTGATGTGCTGAGGTTAAATAATCTCCCATTTTGCAGCTGGCTGAGATGGATAAGAGGCTGTCTCTTTGACTTTGGTGTCAGCTAGTTAGTTTAGTTACAATAAATAAATCCATTCTTTGTATAAATATAATTTTTGTCCATACAAAACTGCACTAACTCTGCAGGCACTCAAAGTCCTCTGAAACCCTAGTTCAGGAATTTGGTGGAGAGCAAAGCCTGTGCTGACTGAACCCATGGAAACCACGAAACCCAAGTCAGTGCCATGCAAATGTTATCTCACCCGAAAAACCTCATTCAGCTCTTGTTCTAACAGCTTACCACCAAACTACCCATCAGGAAACAGCCCCAAACCCTGACTGGATCCCAGAATTACAGGTCAGTAACTGCTCAACAGCCAAGGTGGTGGGAAGTCACTCTATATCCTAACAGGAATGTGCTTAGGAAACACTGCTCCTAGGCTCAAGAATTTACATTTCTTTTGATTAACCAAAGAGAAAATCCTCCATCAACATTCTTTCTTTAGAGCCCATAGTGGCAAGGACACAATATTTTTTACAATATTTGTGGCCAAATGTCTATCTCCATTAGAAAAAAACCCCTCAAACCTGGGAAAATATGCTGCAGGAAAATATGTCCTTCTTTGCCTTTTGATCAAAAGTTTTAATGCAGCTGAATCAGGCATCAGTAAGTGAACACTGATTGTACCAGGAGAAAGAAGACAGCTGTGGACACCAGTATGAACAACCCTGCTGTATCACCTCGTTTGATATTTGCCTCTTTGAACCTGATTCCCATCCCCCAGTGATGCATCTTTCTTTCTCCTTGCAGACTCAATATACATGGTAAGTCAAAGCAAAGTTTTCTCCAATTTGTCTGCAGCTGGCATTTCTGTATAAAACAAAATGAAATTAACCATACAATGGTCCCCAAATTAAGATTCCAGCAGTATATAAGCAGAGTACTTTGTTTTCTCAAGAGTACCTAGCCTCACACTGGGGACAGGGGGATGGAACCCTATTACTGAATCCCCGATCTGTCTTTACAAAGGTCTCCAGTGAGGTGATTTTAAGAGGTGCTGGCTCTGTTTTATCTTGACTTTGAGCGTCTATTTCATGGTGAAATAGGTCTCAAGGAGCACTGGCAGCCGCAGTGTTGTGTCTGCACTGATTATTGTAGGTAACTGCAGTGCCACTGGCAGGAAAGGGCTAACAGCGGGATTGAGAGGAGCTGCCATCCCTTTGTGCCTGAGAAGAGAGAGATACAGAGGAGGAGATGCTCCAGACACTGAACTTGGGTGTTGCTTTCTCTTCCTTTTGCTAAATTAAGCCAGATTTAGACACACGGTGTTCTGAAGGAAAAAAGTTACAAAACCAAAAAATCAAAAATGAAAGGAGTTTCATTTTTAGAACTTTTCAAGAAAAATGTTGAAATGAAATATTCTGGCTTTTCAAATGTTTCCTTCATGTTCTTGACTGAAAACATTGCTAGGAACTTGGCCTAAAGCCTCAGGTAGTTTCAGTCAATCCAAACCTGCATTTCAGGGAATGGAGATACCTAATATATGTCAGTGCAAGGCTGCTGACCATTTTTCCCAACAGAATACTGGAGCTCTCATATGTCACTGAGAGCTTAGAGTATAACAAATTTCTTTTTGTTTTTAGCAATTTCCTTTAGTGCTCAGTGAATTACCCTGTCACACATTCAACAACTTGTTTTCATATTGCTACAAGCAATTCTGCCAGATGAAATTAATGTAGTAAAATGTATTCTCAGCTTTTATTAAGTTCTCTTGGCTAAGGAAATATCAATATTTAGTAGGAAGATGGGGGAGGGAATGTAAGCACAAAGGTTTCACTTTTCTCTCTTGCATCTAAAAAAAAAAAAAATTAAAGTATTTAGTTTCATGAATGACAGATCAATTCAGATGACTGGCCAGATTTTGCTGAGTACCAGTTGCAATCACAAAAATTTCAGGCTTCTCATGCTTTGAAGTTAACAGGCAGTGCTATATAAAGAAGCAAATAACCTAAAAGAAATGTAAAGGCCACAAATACTGTTTAATGACGTGACTTTGGAGACGCCTATGTGAGCAAAGTAATTAAAACCCAGGCAGTAGGGAGAACAGGAAGAAAACTGAGGAGCAGTAATTAATTTAAAATATTATGATGCTTCTCACTGCAAATTCTGTAATTTTCACAACCCAGCAGAAGCTCGAAGTAGTGCCCTGTACCTTCAGGATACTGATCTCTGCAGGATATAGACACCTACCCAATAAAGTATATATAATAGATGAATAAAAGAAACAATTGTTCCTACTTCAGCGTGATGGTGTGATGGTGAACTTTGATGGCATCCTAGTAAAACACATAACATTTATTGCTGTGATAAACTGCTCTTGAGGGAGTGATTTCCCTGCCCTCCCAGCTGGAGCTGTCGTACTGCAATGACAGAGTGGGTAAGGAAGGGACGGAACAATAGAGAAGTCAAGGAGCTGGAGCCTGACCTTAACAGAGTGGGTGGTATTTGCTGCAGTCCAGAAAAGCAAATAACTCACTCAAAGGTGATAGATTTTACTGGGGAGTGGAAATAACAAAGCTGAGAAATAAAGTGGAGCAAACATGGTATGAAAGCATATTAAAGTAATTGAAGGAGGGGATTTACTTTTCAATAGATTCAGCTACTCAGGGGGGAGAGAGAGGAAAAAGCAAAAGAGGGGTGAGAGAACAGAGGAAAGGGGAATTGAAAAAGAAAAAAGAGAAAAATAAAAAAGGGGGGGAAAGAGGAAAAAAGAAAAAAAAACCCAAGGCTCACAACTGCAAGGTGTTCTTGATTAAATGCATCACTCAGTGACATGTCCAAAACACACCAACCCACTTCATGGAACACCTCGCCTGACAGCAAGGGTGTAATTGAGTAGTTGGTACTGGAAAATTTGTTTCTGTTTTCCCTTTTTGAGACTAGGAACTGCAGGGACCTATGGCCTACAGGAGCAACATCCCTCATGGTCTCTATCTCACTCAAGAACATGCAGCAGCAAACCCAGCTTTCAAAAGCAAAGGGAAATTTTTTAAAACTTTTTTTTTTTGCACATGAGTGTGTGTAGAGCAACTACCTGCCTGTTTTACTCATTCTTTCCCATTGCTCTCTTTTCCTTAGCATGAGAAAGGCCAGAGTTCTACTCACTGATCTAAAAAATTAAGAGCTGCTCTGGTACTAGTGACTTTAATCCAGTTGCATTTGCTGTGTGCAGAAAAAACAAGATATGGGTTGTAATATGTATGTTGGGAACTTGAAAAGGTGTCAGTTTTACAAAGCTGAAATAAATCAGTGGCTTGACTGACTAAACAGTGGTATTGTTCAAGGATATTCTATTTGCTTCACAAAATATCACAGATTGATAGGAAAAAGTAATCTGACTGAAAGGAGACGTGGAAGTTCCAATAAGTTGTGGATATGCAAAGAGAATGAAAGAAAAAAAAGCACATCAAAGTAGTGAGGTTACAAATTTATATCTCTCATAACTGATTTTAAAAGGAAGGTAGGAAAATTGATAAAATACCCATTGTCTATTCTGCAGGGGATTTTTTTTCTAAAATGTGTATAATAAAATATTCTTTCACTCAGTTTGAGGTACTTTTATGGCTCCTATTCATATTGCATTAAAGTGCTTCAAAACAGAGAGGTATTTAATTTTACAATGTACTTTTGAGAAGCAGATGCCTCTTTTGCCTCCATGTTAGAGAGGGGAAAAGGCTACAGAAATATTCTGATGGGATATGTACACTGATAGAGCATGAGGAATCTGGAAATTTCTGGGTGAGAATGTGATTTGCTGGTCACCCTTTCTCCAAGAATAAAAGCAACTGCCTGTTTGAAACAATTATTATTATTATTATTATTATTACTATTATTATTATTACTACTACTAGTACTACTACTATCACTACTACTACTACTATACAAGGATGTTGCTGGAGACTACAGATATCCAAATATCTTTAGACCAGCAGACAGGAAAGATCTGATGCATAAGACATTGATAAGGCATGACAGTTTATACACTAAGATATATTCAATTCCTAGAGGATAAGGACCATGAAGAAGCTGCTGGCCCCTGCAGAGGCTGTGTAGATTCCAGTGTCTTGTGGCATGAATCAAACCTAAAGATGGATTTGACTGAAGAGAATTAGAAGTAGTGCTACACAGTGTGATTGGCAAATTGTCATCATCTTCAGACTAAATGAAAACCAGGGACTGTGCTGGTGGTCACTGAAGGGGTCATCAGATGTTTCTAAGCACATTGAAAAGTTTTAATTCCTTTCTGTTCTAAATGGAATGGTAGGGCAGGAGAATTACTCATTAATTCACACAATTACTATTAAGGATATAGCCATATACCTCTGCTGTATGACAGTGCCATGATTATTGTTTTTTTCTTAAAGCAATGTCTCTCAAAAAGCTCAGTGGCAACCAGCAGCTTCCTCATCTCACATCCTGCTCCATGGTCTCCTCTTCCTCCCCAGGCTCCAAGGCATGCAGGGAGAACTCAGTCACCAGGATGCTCTGGAGCAGGCTGCAGCATTCCCGTCACCAGACTGTGCCACTGTTTGCATTCCCAGGGGTGGTCTCCCCTTCCTCAGCAGCAGACTTGACCTAAATATCCTGTCTTTAAAGAGAGAGGGTTAATGTTAGTTGGAACTGGGGGACAGAGCATTTGGGGAAGCCCAATGAAAGCAAAGGCAAGCACACCCGAGAGGTGCTGCTCCTCAGGATGTCCAGAGGCAAAACTGCTTCTCACAGCCTTGGTCTCCATACTCCTTTTCCCTTACCTGCCAGCTTGGAGAATCCCACTTCTCAGAATATTATCCTACCTTTTTTATTGCAATTACCCTGCAGGTCAGCAGCAGGCTCCTTGTCCTTCACTCAAAAACATACATGGTATGAACAACCTACAACCTCTTCCAGAGAAGGAAAAAGAGGAGAGATGATCACAGCAGCACAAAGACATAGACGTTCAGTTCTGTGCACATCTAAGATGAGCACGATTTCCAGCTGCAGCAAGACAGCTTTTTTTTTTTTTTTTTTGCACCTCTAGGTTACATTGATGCATCTTGCACTGCAGAGGCTCTGCTAGCAAGTTCATTCATTTGTGCAAACTACAGACACCCACTAGGCACAGAGCTCCTGCAAGACTTCTTCCCCTTTGCTCCCAACCCCAAATGGTGTGCTGCAGTACACAACACAGCTCTGTAAACACCATCACTCAAATCAGCACTTCTGTCCAATTAATATAATTTTCTTTTTTTTCATAATCTATTTTAAAAATGTATGTGCTTACATATAGATATATTTATTTACCACAGTAGTTTTTATTAATGAATCTTTTAGGTCTTACAACTCCTGCAGAGCAAATGATTTGCTAGAAAAATTATAATGGAAGTATTCCATGGAATGTTTTAAAACCAATTTAATTCTGTTTTTAAATCTTTGTACACAGTCACACAAAGACTTTGAATGTGCCAGTTGTTTGAACCAAGTTCTTTTAATCTTTTCATCTGTACCAGAACCAAATCTGCACCCAGTCTGAGCTGCACCAATAGCTGTGACTACTTAGGTAAGTCATATAATACCATCTTCCCCTAGCAAAAAAGCACTTCTCTGTGGAAGAGGGACATAAATCTCCCCAGAGAATGAATTTCAAACCTCTGGGCTGCTGGATCTCCTGAATGCTTGCTGAAAGCAGACATAAATAAAGATCCTGCATTTAGGAATGGCACGGATGGTTGGGGCAGTTCCTTCTCCCCTCCAGCTCAGCTTGGCTCAGGTATGGCTCAGCCTTGGACACATTGACTATCTCGGGGAACTTGTCCTCTCTGATCTGGGCTGGCAAAGTTGTCCTGGGCTCTGGTCCCTCAGCAGGACCCCCTGGAGACGTGGGTGCTGCAGGTGAGGTTTCAGCAAGGCACAGCCCCTCTTTCTCAGCCAGAAAGCCACCTCTCTTGTGGGAGAAGGCTCAGTACAGCGGGGTAGTTTTCCCTTCCTGGTGGAAGGTGGACACATTTCTCTGTCAGAACCACTACACTGCAGCCAGCTCACTTTTAATATTATTTGTGTGCACATGTTCAGTAGGTCCTTGTGAATGCCACAGTGAGACTGCGATAGAAAGTACATATAAACCAAAATACACAAAATAAGTAATTTTTCATAATTCAATATGACATCCTTCCTTTAATTTAAACCTAATCAGGGAATAAGAAACTAAAAACAGCTGTAAGCATTCACATTACATCTCTCCAGGGAAACGTACATAAAGTTAGGATTTGTTTTCACCCAATGGAAATTTTGCGATTTCACACAGCCACTCTTTTTGTTCAAGCTGCTTCTTTATTACATTTTCTATAACAGAATTTACAGTCTCCACAAAATAAAAAGCAATTCCATGGCATTTTCCTTGCCTTACCTTCTCCCTCTCAAAACATGAAAAGATTAAACACATAAGTATTTCTAGTAATCTGGCTATCTCAGCCATAAATTCAACAGGCAGGAAAGATTTTTTTTTTTTCTTTTTAATCGGTAAGATGTGCGTGGAAACTGTGCATGGCCCAGCATGATACACACGTGTTTGGATTTGGGGGTGGGTTTTTTTTGTTTGGTTGCGGGGTGGGG
>VZSR01003049.1:15032470-15059453 GCA_013398615.1 Brachypodius melanocephalos
CCTCGGCCCGGGCACTCCAACACCAGGTGGCACCAAATAACAACTTTCAACCCTCTGCCCTGGTTTGCCTTGGTTTGGTTTGCTTCCTGGGGTTTTTTTTTCCAAATTGGTGAAAAGGTCCCACAGAAATGTGTGATAGTGTAAAAAAACAGACAAAAAAAAAAATCCAGAAAGACAAACAAAGCCCCCCAACCAAACAGGCAAACCCAAGCCAAACAAACACAATACCCTAACAAACCTCAGAATGAATCGGGGGTGAGCTCAGCAAGAGCAATGCCTTCCCCTAAATGGTGATGGGGAGAGATGGAGGGGCAGACAGGCACTCCTGGCTTTACCTGCCCGTGCAGGTGCTCATTCTGGGACCTGGCAGCAATAATTATCTCAGCAGCTCACAACAAAAACATATTCCTCCTAACTAGCTGCTACAAAATCACCAGATTTCTGAGTGCCACCACAATTTGATAACACTGCTCAGTCAGATCTTAACATGCCAAAGAGAGCAAGGCCAGTATTTTGGGGAAGGAGAAATTATGCTTTTGGGGCATGTAAGTGCACGTGGGACCAGCTGACACGATTTGTACCCTGCACTTTGGTCATCTGGACAGTTCATTCTTTGCAAAAGCCAAAGTGCAAACTTTAGATGCTAAAAAAAATGGGTCATCTGCACAAAAAAGGGTGGTGCTCTCTCCCCTGCAGGGTATTGCTCAGAAGATCAATGGCACAGGAGGATGAACTGGCTGGTGTGCCTTTTCAAAGAATCATAGAATAAGCTGAGTTAGAAAGGACCCACAAGGATCATTGAAGCCCTGCTCTTGGCCTGCACAGAACAGCCCCAAGAGTCACACCCCATTCCTGAGAGCGTTGTTCAAATGCTTCTTGAGCTCTGTCAGGCTGGTGCTGTGACCACTGCCCTGGGGAGCCTGGTCCAGTGCCCAACCACCCTCTGGGTGAAGAACCTTTCCCTAATACCCAACCTATATCTCTCCTGACACCTCTTCATGCTGTTCCCTCAGGTCCTATTGATGGCCATCAGAAAGGAGGTATTGCTGCCTGCCCCTCCACCTCTCCTTGTGAGCAAGTTTTAGACCCCTTTTTTCAACATTTCCGTAATCAATTATAATTTTAGAAGCACTGTAACTGTACCTGATATGAAGGCACTGCACTGCGGTGTTTCACGGAACCATGGAACTATTGAAAGGGACTTCTGGAAGCCACAGACTGCACAAGAAAAGCACATTCAAAACCACCATGTGAGCTGTTGAGAAGCCACAGTACTGCCATAAGTAATTTTCCAAACTAATGGCAAGGAAAACCTGATTATACACGGTCAATACAGTTATTTTAATTATTGTCTTTTACATGTGCAGGTGTTCAGTCTGATACCAATTATTTAATTTCATTTCCTTTGCACGATGCAAAGGGGAGCGATCAGAATTTAAATATTCACATATTCCCAGGGACAGGGGCTGCTCATAAACTCATTAGCAGAGATTAAGCCTGAAGCTTTTTCAGGTTCTGACAGTAAAAGAAATTCAAGGTGTTGTTGGAGGCTGTCCAATAGATGAAGTGTGGATATCCCAGCTGAGGGTTGCTCTCCCGCAGGATGAAAACACAACCTGTAGTTACCATCTCCCATAGGATACACATCCCCATTGCTCCAGGGCGGAGCAACGAGGAGGGCTGGGCAGTGGGAGGCAGAATAAAATACACAATATCTCTAAAAATATGGATGTTTGTTCTATGCACACATCCTGTATGGCCATTGTGCTATCAAACTAACCCTAGGGACAGATTCACTTCCATCCTGGGATAAGTTCTCCAGGTAATGGAAAGTTTGGAGTGTGATTAACACTGTCAGAATAAGCAAAGAACCAGCACAAAGTCACACATGAGCCATCTGTCTGATCAGAGAAAAAAGCTGTGCTCAAGTCAGGCTTTAACTAATAAAAATTGGTTTAGAGAATTAATTTTGAATTAAGTCAAACAGCTTGTTTAAAAATGTCCTTTTCAGTAAGGAAAACCAGTTCTAGCTTTTAATACTTACCTCTGCATTTTGAAGATGAAGTTGTCGAAAGCTGATCATATAAATCTCATTCACTGCCTTCTCATGTAGTAATGAGGTACAATTTCTTCAATGTGCTTCCTGTGATGTCTCCTCTTTGCTTTCTTATTTACACTGCTGCGATACAATTTAAATCACACCTAATAGAATCTCTGCAAGCTAGATGTCTTCAGACCATCAACTAGACAATGAACTTTAATTTTTTCTTTAATCTTAATGAGTAATTAGGCAGGAGTCTTGAATTTGTTGTTCTTAAGTGGCAGAACTGGCATCCTTCCCAAATTCAGTAGCATGAGGAGTGTTCTCTCTCTCCACCACTGAAGAGACAAAGTGTCCTGCTGCAACTTCCTTCCTTTAAGCAGAGGTTCAAGGAGGATGGAAGGAGTGATGCAGTTCTGCAGTTCAGGCTTAATACCTGCAGGTCAGGATCGTTGTTCAGTGTGATGATAATCGGTACAGGAAATTGAACACCAGCCTCATTAAATGATAACTTTTTCTCTTGTGGCAGTTGTATTTTTCTATGGTGGTCATTAACATCTAAAGCAAATCATTATACAGGTTATATTTTTACTTTTCACAGGGTGAAAAAGTTTAAAGAACCTATTTTCCCTACTAGCCCAATCTCACACTTTCTTACTCTGAAACTGCCTGGCTCACCAACAAACAAATTCTGCTCTTCTCCCATCCACACATGGTTCCATGAAAGACAAATTAAAATAAGTAAATATTGTTTACATGAGTAAAAGGTTGCAAAATTGGATACCAATTGCATAATATGGAGAACTGGTGATTAGATTCCTCTGACAAAAAATCAAGGGTATAATCCTACATAGCCTGAATGAAAAGTTCAAGCAAATCAAATGAAGAACTTTTCTCAGAGAGCTACTTGCATGAACATAACAAGATCACATTCTTGCATATTATGTGAACTTAGATACTTTCAATGACAAAGATACTGTGTTTGCCTCCTAAAATTAAAAAAAAATTACATTATATTCTACAGAATCTTGCTAAATATGTAACTTCTCATTTTTCTTTGTAACCAAACCCAACTAATATTCAAGAGATGGGTGCTTAATAACATATGCATAAAATTACCTCTGAGAGCCCTGAAAACCCCTGCTATATTTAATCCATAAGATCTCACATGATGGATACAAACTTTATATCTTCCTGAACTGAATAGTCTTTCTTTACCTTTTAATCTTGTGCAGGAACACCTTTTCCATCATCAAACAACTACATTACACTTTACACTTTATGGAATAATCTTTACTCACAACCCCTTTTTGTGAGAAATCTTGTTTCTTTGGGAAAGCCATCAAGGAAGGAAGTTCCTCAGCATTCTGAGGAACCTCTCCTCCCATACATGTCTTACATATTTTAACAGTGATAACAGACCAAGGGCAGACAGTTCCTGGGAGCTGGTAGGGGGAAGAATCATTCCTCTCATCCATTAGCCACCCCAAGCTGAACCAGGCTTTGGGGTTTAAATTTAAGACAAATGCTAGCTACTGAGCAGCCAGTGCCAAAACAAGCTATAAATGACATGAAACCTCTTCAAAGCATAAACTGAAACAAAAACAAAAACGCCAAAGGAGCATGTGATGCCTACCAAAGTGACTTTTTAGAAAAATCATTACCTACCCAGTAATTAAGCGTGACCAGCTAGGGATAAGCTGTGGTCACTCCAAGGCTGATTTATTTCTCCTCAGAATCCACCTTTGGTATGCTGTGTGTTGTTAACAGCATTCACATTTTTTATATTTTAAATGCCTTGGGGCTCTGGGTGGTGTTTTCTGAGCTTTACATGTGATAGGACAGTGATAGAACTGGAATAGCAAATAAAGATAGGAAAAATTAGCAAATCAGCTATGCTTAGGTTTGTTTTACACATTAAATTAGGCTCATACAAGTAATATGAGAGCAGAAATGAGTCCTTATCCAATAGGAGAACTTATGAAGTCATTAATTAGGTTAGATCTACCATGTAGAATTTAAGCAAAGAAAAGAGCATTGCACTAAACGGTGCAGGAGTATTCAAACCACGAGAGTGTACACACTTTTCATCAAATCCAGCTTTATAGAATACAATTAACATCAAATTACTTTCTTACTGGATAACTAAAAGCCCTCTAGAACTGGCAGATTGAGGACTAGGATTTAAGTAAGCCTTCCTTTTTATTAAGTTTATTAAGTGTTTATTTATTTGTTTATTAAGTTTGTGACAAAGCAAACCCAAGAAATTTAATGCAAAGAGCTTTCAATAATGAATTTCTCATGATGACTTTATAAATGTTGAATATTCACCACGTAGAAGTCAATTTGCTGCTTTGCATGCCAGTTATTTTCAGGGGCAGGTTTGCCAAACTGTACAAGCTCTTTTAGTGCCAGTTTGTATTTCAGGCTACAAAAACAGCCTTTGAATTGTGCATGCTAAAGTGCTGGTACTGACAAAAGCAATCTGGTAACTCTGACTCAGAATCATACAAGTTCAACAGTGAGGAACAGCACTGGCAAGGGGGTCTAAAAGGAAGTACGACTCAAACAGTCATTTTCACCTGAGTTGTGAATCCCAGGGAGACAGTCCCATTACAGCACAACAAAACCAATAAAAATATGTAGGAAACAGGGACTGGGTAACCTTTTGAACTGGTTAACCAGCTCTCTCCCTAACGAGCATGCCTCAAGAAATGTGAAGAATGCTCACGCTTGGGTTGTCACCCTACGGACAGAAAGGCTTCTCTGCAATTTTTTTGAGCTATTAAAATAGAAACAATAAACCAAAAAGAGCCACAAAATGTCAATATTCTTGTGGGAAATCTGCTGCAAAGGTATGTCACACAGGCAAGTAAATTTTTTATGCTAAGATATATACACAAAAGCCAGATGAAACTGTTTTGATAGTTTACTCCCACAGAGTAACTATATGCAAATATGATGATGAAATATTTTAAGGAGAAAGGCAACATGCTCTTGGAGGACCCTGCTTGGGCAGGAAAGTTGGACCAGATGAGCCAGATGTGGACCCTTTCACCCTTACCCATTCTGTAATCCTCTGTAATAAGTTCTGATTAATTTGGTGGTGAACAGGCTTAGGGCAATATATAGAAAACATTAATTTTATATAAACATTTACATGAATACACAATTGTAAAATTATTCTCTTTATTTTCCATGTGTTGGGTATATCTTAAACTTATTGAGTGCCAAGGTTGCTGAAGACAACAGTAAATTGCTTAACTGCTTTTGCTTTAAGCTAATTTGTCCTTTTTCTTGGGCAATTTACTGTCAAAATATGCTGAACTCTACTAGTTCTGCACTGAAGAACCTAACACTCTACTGTAAGGTCTTGTTAATACAATCAAGAGGCTGTGCAAAGATTAGAAAGTAATAATTCAGGTTTAGATATTCAGAACATGATGCATTTAAGTCTCTGTTGAAGCAGGGAGAGTCTGGAAAGTATTTCTGACATGCTTTGGATTAAATTCTCAGTCATTCCAGCGACCAGGGAAGACTGCATAAGAAGCAGCTGAGGACCTGCATAAAAGATGTCTTGTAAAGATGTATAATCTTTTCAAACCTTGGAAAACAGAGATCCACTGTAAGATGATGTACAAATTTAAATGCAAAGTTAAAAGTTCTGCAAACTATTTACAGTGATAACAAGAAACATGCAACAATGAAGTAATCACCTAAGTACCTTTGAAGGAGCTACCAAGACCCTTGCTCATGGAAACCAAAATATTGTCTTTTTTGACTTGAGGATTACCAAAAAAAGGGTATGACTTGTTTTCCTATTGAATTAGCATATATAAATATTTAAAAATAAAATAATATCAGAAGAGTAGTACACTTCACCATAGTGACTGAGGGGAACAATGTAAAAACTATTCATTGAAAGCCGTATACCACAGCAAGAGAATAATTACCATCCCTGTTCAGCTTCTGCTCAGAAATAAAGACTGATTAGATGAAATTCGTTTTTCCACAAATAACATTCTTTGTGGATTTTTCTGGATTACGATTATAGTAAACTACAACAGTAAGTGGTCTCTTTTAGTAGTTAAAGCTGACTAAAAATCAGCTGCACTGACATATGTTACAAACAAAACTATGTTATTTGTCTCTGTTGAGTGTCAAGTCTAATATCATTCAAAAAAAGGTTTCAGCTGTGATTTGCAGCCTTGTTACCCAAAAGTATAGGGAGGATTCTTTCTCAGTGTCAGTCATGAATGCAATCTGCAGCTTGTACACACAAGACACCGAAGTTTTGTCTTGTTTCGAGTGCAGAATAAAACTCCGAATTTAAAAGTGATTTCAGTAAAATTCCTCTTCACTCATTACATTAAAGAAACAGAGGCAGTGTTTTGCCTAGGGCACCCCACAGCATTCTTAACCCAGACCTTCCAGCAGCAAAGCATGCTGTCTCACCTTGCATGGAGGACGCTGCAGACTGTGGAGCTGTTCCTCTCTTCATTTCCATCCTCTCTTAGAGCTGTGTCTGCCTGAGAGCCAAAGATCTATCTTTTAAAAATATGTTTCAAAGGGCTGCAGAATGCAGTGTCTGCCAGCAGCAGAAATGTTTGAGTGAAACCCCCAGATTTCTTGTGTGGGACTTCATTTGGGGTACATACATAGGTGTAATTAACATGTCTCTACAGTCTTCATCTCACGAGTTATGAAATACCACAGACACCATTAGCTCTATTAACACCAGTGGATTTACTAGCTATTTTGTATTATCTCCAAAGCTGGTAGCATTTGCTATCGGTAGCTGTAGGATTCATAAAGATCTGAAAAAAAAATAGCTGCAGTTCTGCTTGGGAGCTACAGTTCTTTACAGGTACAGAACCTTTGTAAATCAATTTGAAGTTACCAAGGGAACATGTAATTGAAGCTAAAGGTAATAACTCCTTGGATGAAAGAGGCCAGAGGGACAACTTCACAAAAAAGAGGAAAATACCTAAGAACTGTAACTATTACTCCATGTTAGTTATTAGACAAACAAATCCTTTTTCTGTCAATAAACATTAAAATGACCTCATTATTACCTATCAACAAGTGAAGAGGTTCTGTTGAGATTCAAAGGCAAATGCCCTTTCAGCTTTTATACCCCAAAACTACTCCCAACAGGTAAAGCAGGTGGAAGAATGTCACTGTGAGATGCTCTGTGACTAAGTGCTAAGAGTCATTCAGCTTCTATCACAGCATCTGCAGTTTTCAGAAAGCTTTTAGCAAAAATCCCTCATCAGAGGCTCCTAAGGAAACAAAATTTTCTATTCAAACTTAATGTTCAGAAATAAATGGTGGCATACATAATCACTTTCCACAACACAGGGAAGTTGCTGTGCTTCCAGGGCATCTGGGCTATGATCTGACAAAAAGCAATAGGGACAGATAGGGAGTCTGCAAACACAAGATTTGCTTTGTAAAGCCACAATTACACAAGCTCACTCAAGATGGTACACTCAGTACAGCGATTACAGTTCACAGCCTATGCTGAACTGCTAGCTGATTTTCATTTGAGAGAGAGGCTGAAATCACAGAGTAGATGAGGTTTAAGAGACCCCAGGAGATCAAGCAGTCCAACTCTCCTGCAAGCAGGGTCAGCTACAATTTGGTCTAGCCTGTGTTCAGCTGGGGTTTTATATCTCACAGTCTCTGTGGTCACTGTTTTACTTTCCTCACAGATAAAAAAAGTTCTTTAGATTTTTGAGGTGGAATTTCCTGTGTTCAAGCTGGTGTCCGCTGCCTTTTGTCCTGTCACTGGGCACCACCAAGAAAAGCCTGGCTCCTTCTTCTTTGTCCAACCCACACCAGGTATTTTAAGATAGAGAGGTACACACGAGATCTCTCCTTGGCTTCCTTTCTCCAGGATGAAGAGTCTCAGCTCTTCCAGACTCTTTATACAACAGATGCTCCAGTCCCTTAATCAACTTTGTGGCCTTTCACTGGTTTCACTCCAGTTCATCCACATTCCTTTCACACCAGGTCACTCAGATCTGGACCCAGCAGTGTCTGACCAGTGAAGAGGAGAAGGATCACCACCCCAGCTTGCTGACAACAATCCTCCTCAGGCAGGCCAGGATACTGTTGGCCTTTTATTCTGCAAGGGTCCACTGCTGGCTTCTCCAGCTTGGTGCCGTCCAGGACCCTCAGATGCTACTCTCCAAAGCTGTGCTCCAACCACAGCTTATTGCAGTGCATGGGGTCATTCTTCCTCACACATTGGACTTTATGTTTGCTTTTGTTGAACATCATGGTGTTCCTGACACCCTATTTCTCCAGGCTCTTTAAGTGGCAGCCTAACCATTAGCTGCACAGTATCCCCTCTCTCTGCTCCTGATTCTTTTGCAAGTTTCCTGAGGTTACGATGGCTTCCTCACTCAGCTGTGGGCTGCCATCTTCTTCCTGTCCTGTTCCTTTTTAAAGCTGTCCTCCCCAGGTTGGCCAACCTGGGCAAAGATGCTTTTGCCTCATAGAGTCACACTTGAAACCTTTCAGGGCTCTGCTGGCTGTAGAGCTGGGGTGAAAGTCTGGAGGCTGGACAAGCCTTCATGGTATCACTGCAACACCCCAGAGCTGAGTGCCCAGCCAGCAGCCTTGTGTAGGGTCACAGATACCCTGGGACAGGCCAAAGGAGCAGTGTGGTCAAGGACTCCAAAAGTCACTGCAGCAAGCATAATGTTTTTGGTGGTGGTGATTAAAGAAAACTAAGTCAAATCTTATAATGAAGTTTGCAGGTTTTGTTTTTATTTTCTTTACCTAGACAGAAACTAGCACAGGTGATAGAGGCAGAGGTATTTCTTGGTTTTCTCTCAGACTCCTGGACCAGGCAACTTTGGCAGCTGCAGGATACTCCTCATCCTCAAGGCCAGGTGCCAGATATTGTCACTAGCTATTTCCTAGCTAAACAGTAAAAAACAGGCCCAAACAAAACCCCATAACATAATAAATCATTAGAGAATCAGAGCAGGCATGGATTTCTATGTATCAGATGAGCAATACCTGTGATGGCTGGGCATAGTTTCTCAATTTAAAATCATTTTTCAATAATCCATTCAGACTCATTTGCCAGCTTGAGACAACAAACTTTATATACACACACTTAAAACATTGAACTCATTTGGCCTGCCTGGAACTGATAGTTGATAACATCAGAAGGTTCTGAGTATACTGCATCCTCTTCGCCTTCAGAGAGAAAAAAAAACAGCAATAGCCTGAGCAGGCCATCAGGCCATTGATCTGAGGAAATACACTAAAAGATACCTTCGACTATCTCAGTACTTTGGGTTACCTATTTTAACCAAGCAAAGATTGCAGCCTGGAGAAAAAGTTGTGAAAACTGACAAAGTAAAACCAGTAAGCCCAAAATCCGACAGATAGAGGAAACAAAGGGGTTCTGCAGAAAACAGCAGCTGGAAGTAAAGCAGTGCTCAAAAACAAAGGCAAGAAATAAAAGAAACATTGGTTGAACAAGAACTACTATACAGAACAAACAATGAACAGTGTTCCAGAAAATGCAGATTAATCCCCAAGGCTAATGCAAGTACAAGGTATAAAGCCAATTATCAGATGCAAGAATTGCAAAGGAAATTGTAGAGTATTTAACAGCACATTTTCTTTTTTTTAAAAAAATCAAGAGAACAAATAAAAAAAATAAAACTACACAAAATAAAAGCACAAAAACTGTTTCCAAATAATTTTTCTGACTGATATAATAAAATTTCAGCGATGAAAAATGTGACACGAGGGGTATAACATGGGATATATTTGTTTTACACTTAGGTATATTTGCAAAATGAACACATAAGATTCGTATCTTTATTATCTTTGCTTAAAAGCCTATTGTGCTGATGATTGAATCCAAAGTCCCCTACCCACTGTGGTCCTGTAACAAATGATGATAACAGTTAATATCTTAGCACAGTCATTACATCTCCAAGGTTTTTATCCATCCCTACAACAATTACATTCCTTTATAATCTTCAAGTACAGTCTTCTGACTGCATCATCTGCCAAAATCAGGTTCTGAGGCTCCTTATGCATCTCCTCATATGAGCTCTATGTATGAATGATCCAGTTAACTCAAGGGTAAAGTGGTGTCTTTTAAGGAGATTTACTGTGAGTGGAGATGCATCGCTATTTCTCACTGTCAGCCTGCAAAGAGCTTAGTGTTGGTATCAAGGATACAAATAAGATGCAAAGTGGTTTTCACTGACAGCAAAAAGCTAAACCTGCGTGGCTCATGTTAGAAATGCAAAGCACATTTTAGAGTGCAACGGGTACTTAAAAAAAAAAGAAAAAAAGAGAAAAAGATCATTTTCCCAGGGCACATCACACAAATTTAGTGTAGAATAATGCTATATATCAGAGGCAGCCATGATTTTGCAGCTGAATTTCAATGTTGCCTTTTCTTTCTTCTGTCTCACCCTACCAGGTGCCATTCTCCTTTGAAAACTACTCTTACAGATTGCTGCTGCTACCTTGTCACACCCCCTCCTGCCTCCATCTGCCACTGCCTCCTCATGGGCCATCACTTCTCGCTGACTTCAGCCTGGGGAAGACAAGAAAAAACCCCCAAAGTAGCTCTGCTTTGCATCTTACCTCTAATAATGGAATACCTCTTCAGACAGAAACAGGGAATAGGTGTACATCTAAAAGAGTGTCTCTAAATAAAATGAGTCAAACACAGCTCAGGATTACTCTCTCTACACAGATGAAGGAGGGTGAAAAAGCAAGATTTCCCTATGGTTCTCCTGTAGATCCCAGAGGCCATGGCAGGGAACAAAAAAGCTCCTGCAATTTTCAATAGCCCTCTGTCACAGCTGGCACCCTGCCAGCCTGTGCCAGACACCGGCTGCTGAGCCTGCTGGGGATGCAGGGCTGGAGCAGAAAGGCCCAAGGAAACCAAAAATGATGAAAGGGCCGTCAGGGCTGGAGGGAGACAGAGGCAGTAGAAAAACAGATACTCAGGGTAATGGGTCAGGGGCAAAGTGGAGAAAGAGAAAAGGTAAGTTCTGGAAGTACTGCTATGCACTTTACTTTCTCCCAGTGCAGGCTCCCTAGTCCTTCCATGCATTTCTCATACCTCACTTTTAACTCCTTAAAGGGTTATTTTACAGCAGACTTAGTGACTTCCTTTTGGGTTGCATTTCGCTGATGAGATTCCTCAAAACTTTTGCTTCTTCCAAATCCCACTTTGCTGCTCAGTCTCTACTCTGTAGCAGCATCACAAGGGAGAAAACTTTGTCTTGTTCCTGAAAGTTTTCAGTGACTGAAAACATTGTACATGGAACCATGGGGGAGAGAAAAAAAAAATCACCAGCCAAACACCAACTTTGTTAGAACTGTCTTATGTCAAAATGCAGCAAGATATCTCCCGAAGAAAACTATCCCCATGTAATTCATTTTATATACAAAATTATTAGCTCACTGGACTGCTTTCCAGACAGGGCTCTGAAAATGTGTTCTGAAAACACATATGTTCCCTGGAAAACACAAGAAAACTTAAACAGAAAGCAAGGGAATAATCCTAATACGCTTTTATCACACCGTCCGATAAAAACTTCAAATCATCCAGACCAAAATTTATTTGCAAGTGACTACAAAGGCATTCAGACCCAGTGGTTCAGCACACTATGCTCTCTCCCTTCTCCAAGTTTTATCCCTGCTCATATATAGCCGGTGCCCTGCTGCTGTACGTCCGCAGAGGCTCACAGCCCCCTCCCTCCTCGCAGGAGAACGCTGTCCTGGAACACCGCGTACTCCCGCAGGCATTACCATAAGCTCCTTTCAGGCACGGAACGCTGGGGCCGTGCTCTGCACCAGGGAAGAATTTCTGCAGCAAGGCAGGGAGAGCAGCAGGCTTTTTGTCACCCTGAAAAGGCAAGGCTGTCCTGCTCTGACAGCCGCTGCCTGCAGCTATCTTCTCCCTTCCCTTTGAAGTTGCTGTGTGTGTGTGCAACCACAGCGGCAAAAAATGTCCTTCCTCACGTTTCTAACCAGAATTAGAGGCACAGCCATGCATCCTGTTCTGTCCATCCCAGCTGCCCATCTCCAGCAGAAAGGGGGAAGCACCCTGCTGGATGGGACCATGATTAGGCAGGCTCAGTTTCCAAAGGTTTGCTTCTAAATAACTGTGCCATTTACCCCCTCTCTTTGCTGAGGCAGCAGAACATGAGATATGCACTTCTTACAGAGGCCCGAGCTTGCTGCTGGCATACAATAAATCAAAGTGAACAAACACCAAGACATCAAATTGTAAACTGAACCAGCTGAGCAGGGGCACCTTTTTGTACTCCTAACAAACCTCTGTACTGGAAGCAGCCCAACAGACAGAGAAAACAAAACTCTTGTAACACAACATCAGAATCGAAACAATGCACACAAGAAAAATATAAGAATTACGGCTCAACAGTCATCCTTCTCTATTCCCATCATCCAAAATAGGTCCAGGATGGCTACAGCAGAACAAGGTTGCAACAGAAATACGAGGACACACGCTTCACTGTCAAGATTATTCTCTCATTAGTACATAATATTTCAATTCCGGTTTTTTGTGTTTTTATGGTACCTGATAATTTGATTAATCTGGAATTACTCTAAAATAACTTCCTCTGAAATTCTGTTCAGTGTAATGCTTTACCTCTGGACTAAATACCATTCAGTAATGTGTGGCATCATTGAGCATGTTGTACTAGAAATCTGGTTAAAACAATTAAGGGATTTTTTAAAATTATGTCAGTTTCAGAAAACTTGAAAGCATCCCAAAGTCAAAAATTAAAATACTGCATTTTGAGATTGTTGAGTAGGCCTGCTCTTGTCCATCAAATGCAAAATAAGGCACCTGTCTAGAAACCACGTTTTTCTGGCTGTGCAATCCCAGAAAACTGCTCCTTCCCTTTTCCCCCAGCCTGCTCACACTCCATAAGCAAGGCACAGTTATTCCACAGGATCTTTCCTCTTCTCTTGTTCTGGATGTTATGCTTTGCTCTTTGAGGAGACGCCTTTGTCTCAGATCCTGGATGAACTAACCTTTTCCTGCTGGAAGGGATATGTTAAATTTTGCCCCAGGACTAGGCTGGAAGGACCGAAGGAGGAGGCTCCTGAAGCCCATCCTCTGAGCCGCTGCTGGAGAGCAGTGCTCGCCACTCACAGGCAGGAGTCAGGACAAACAAAGGGCTGTTTGTACAGCATCTTCCATCAGCCCTCCCTCCCTCCCTCCCTCTTCTCATCCCCGCTAGCTCTAGCTCTCTCTGGGTACATCTAAAAAGATACAGCTGCCAAGAAAGTGGAAGGGAGTGAACCAGAAGAGAAAGGTACGTTTTGCTCCTGAAATTATCCTTGTCTGCTCGTTCTGCTCCTTCTAGTTACAGAATACAGAATTAGAAATACATATGGGAACATGCAGAAGAAAATTTGGGAGAAGCTGTTGTATTGCAGGCAAGAGGTACCATTCAAGACAGTTGCATGGCTGGGATCCAGATCAAAATAATTCTTTTACTGTCTTGCTTTTCTTCAAAGTTGGATACTACATATTAACATCTGAAGTCACTAAATATACTATATTGCCTTCCAGTGCTCAATATAATATAAAGAGAGGTGTCTTCACAATGAATTGCTGTCTTAAAGAAAACTAAATGGGGTTTAATGAGAACTCAGTTTCTAGAAAGAACCATGGTATTGATGACGATTACAGAGCAGTAATTCACTGAATTCATCCTCAGCGGAATAGCTGCTGTCTTTACAGTGCAACTGTAAGGACAACTGTTCAACAGTTCAAGCAAAATAGATTTAAGACTTTTATTTAATAGAAAAAAATCTTTACAATATTATCAGTTATGCAGTTCTTGTGTAATGATTTATTAGTAATGCACTAATAAACCTAACTATCAAGCATGAACACACCTAAATACTCAGCATCTTACACGTGTTTATGAAAGGCAAACTTGACAAATAAATAAACACTAAAATACATTTCATTTTGCAAAAATGAAACCATTTTAATATATACTTGCTTTTTAAGTGCAACTTGTTAACCTGGCATATGCCACTGGACAGACTGGAAAGCAACATACACCAAAGTGTAACAATTGATGTATTTCTTGTTTTCAACATTAAGCAACTAGAAATACAGCCTAGTTAAGGAGAAAATAAGGGTATATTTAATGAAGGATTGATATTTTAATGGTTAATAGACCAACCTACAAATATTTCTATTTTCCCAACCACGCAGGACCTCTAGAAGTGCCAAAATACACATTTTGAGCCATTTCTCAGTTTTATCTATTTCTAACACCTGAGGTCCTGCTGATACTGTGTGACCTTTAAAGGACATCACTTCTCATGAACTATTTCCCATTTGTTCTTGGATGAGGAGGCTGAGACCTGAGGTTTTCTCTCCAGCCTGATTACCTCTGCATCTAGCGGATCCAAGGACTCGATGGTGCCAAATTGCCTGGCAAGACAATTCAAACACTCTCAGTCGAACAAGCAGAGACAGCACTAATTCCTGACTCATCATGCATATTCCCAAACTAACCATTTTCCTTTAGGAAAACTTCCAAACTACTTCAAAGCACTTGTATTCCCAGGTGCATTTGATCTTAAACTTTACTTACACCATGTCAAAATAATCAAAATAATAAACTGAAAAGAACTTATGCAAATGCAAGGAGCTCATTTTCGGTAGTTTTAGATGGCTTTACTCTTGCTAGAACTTGAAATTATAAAATCTTGATAGAGCAAGCTGGTCAGGCTTATCATGTCTGGCATTGCTATTCTTTCAGAAGGCTTTATAACAAAAAGGAACTGTAAGAGGATGCTTGCTGGCAATGAATGAGTCTTTGAGCCACATCAGCAATTGGATTTGTCCATCGCATTTTCCCGACTTGTTTTACGAGAAAAGCCTATCTTCTGTGCTATGCAAAAGCAGACAATGCCTTTGACACTCATTTTGAAATAAACACGCACATACTAGCTCTGTTCTTTACCTAGGCAATCAGTGACACTCCAACATCTGTTCAGCCACACTCAGGGAAAGGTGTTGCAGCAGTTTGTCAGGCAGAAATGCTGCAGCTGAGAGATCTGCTGAGTTTACCCACATCGATCCTGTTCAGGGAGCTGATGAAACACTTCAGCTCCTTGGCAATCTTTCATCTGCAAATAGGGACTGCTCAGCCCCAGGAAAGAAATATCCATTTCAAGAAAGGTCTTTTGGCAAGAAGTTTCTGTTTGGCTATAATCTGAAACAAACAAACAAACAAACAAACAAACAAAAAACCCAAAAAACCAAAACAAACCAAACAAACCAAAAAAAACCCCCAAACCCAGAGGAAATATTTAAGCACAAAGAAAATTATAATATCTTTTCTGAATAATAATAATGTTTGTCATTGGTAAGATGCATAACCGGTCAGAGGAGCTGTCTATCCATCGCTCTCCAGCACGCTGACTTTGCTAGTACTGATCTTGGAACCCACCCATAGAAACCCTCCTGATGACACACTGTAGCAACATCCTATTATTTTCAAGGCAAGTATTGAGTTACAGGATCACCTTAAAAACTGTAGGTCATGATTTTTGAATCCTGTGATCTGACAGTGTACAGAGAATGGGCCTATCTTCAGGACAAATGTGCCTATTTTCCAGGAATTGAATTCCTACAAATTTTGAGGAGATAGGCAGCCAGCAACAAATTCAAATGAGCATTTCAGTTGAACTCCAGGTGGGGAAAGATCACCTGAATCATTAGAAATTTTTAAAAAGTTAACAAGAGCAAGGTATCATGAATGCCTCATCCTCAGCAGAAGAACACAGAATAATCCAATCACAGGAGATTTTCTTCCATTAAATACTTAAATAACTAAGACCAACTATTTGAACAGAAGATTAAATTGTACTCCCTGAAACTGGCATTTATCTAGGTATAGTATAAATACTTCTTTTCTCTTTAAGCATTAGAATTCTCTGAGCAGAACCCCTCATAACTAAAGTGTTTATACTCCTACAAAATTAAACCATAAATATAATAATACAGATTTCTTCACTCAAGTCTAAAAAACACCAGCCAAGGTTAGAACAATGTTTACTTTATTTGAGTAGTAATTCTGAGGTCTAAAACTAATAAAGACAATATGTTATTCAATACTGCACTCTGAGGTAATTAAAAATAGATCCCCAAGGCTCCATTACTAGTCATTTATAGGAGTCTTCTACTCAAAAGTTCTCATACAAGTTCATGGAAACTAGAGAGAATTATTCAATGAATTTTGCTTCTACAACAGAAGCCAAAAAAATATGGAAGAGCTTACTCTCACTTCACTCATGTTCTTTAACATATTGGCCACTTCTAATATTTTATTTGGTTACTGATGTTCAAAAAACCCCAAGTTTAAATATAAAAATAAATAACCAAAAACTTTGAGGTGTTGTATTTTATCCCTAATACAAATCTAAATTTCCAGATTTTCTTACATGGTATTTTAGACATTGACTGAACATATGGAACATAAAATAGCTGTGGTGAAGAAAACCACCTGAGAAAAAATGACTAAAAATACTGTAGATTTATATATTTAAAAGTTTACTATTTGTTTTTCAAGGGTGATCTCAAGTTTTTTACAAAGTAACCCATATTATAGTCACATCTACAGCTGGCATACCTCATTTTTTTCCTTATCTAGATAATAGCTCTACCATCCTAACTTCACCTTTGATAGTCTTTGATCAGACTTTGCCTTATACCTTGTTATTTTGGGGTAAGCCCATTCTAATCTTCAGCCTCACAAGAAAGACCAGGGCTGGCCCATAACGTCACATCATGGCATCAACTCCCAAGTGCCAACAAGATGAAGGACAGCAAAATCTTCCTTAAGTCTTACAAAACAAAAATAATGAGCATGCAGGGAGGGTGCTGGGCAGAGCTGGTCATTCTTTAGGTTCTCAGAGCAGAATTCCTATTTAAATTCAGTTAAGAGAACAGATCCATTTTGTTTGAGCATGAGGAAAGGTAAAAAATCCACTCTCTTTCCTACTACCAATAAAAGCTCAGTTGAAACGTTGTTGAAAAGCCTAATTTAAAAGTGAATGTGAGTTCAAGGATCCAAAGCTTTGTGGCATGGTCAGACCGTGCAAAGCAGCACAGAACAGCAGAGCTCACGTTAAACAAAACTATGGATAGCCTAGTGGCCAGCAGGAGAGTTTTGCAAGGGACAATTTATCCCACCTTTAAAAAACCCAGTCAACCATAATGACCTTCAGTAGCAAGACTCAACCAAGAAGTCTGCAGTACTAAAAAAAAAACCAGTAAAGAAGATTCTCCATCATGCTGTATCATACCAGAGCCCAGGACAAGCAGCACTTGGCAGCATTGCAGACAGCTTCTGCTTCCTCAGCTGCTTAATGCCTCAGATTCTCACACAGCCCATAACGCAGGATTCAATCAGCAAGCAGTTTTTCCACAACTTTGATGGGGAAGGATACTATTTATTTTATGTGAGTGACTCTTGTTTTGACAGGCAAAGTGGCCAGGAAGGCAAGGACACACACCCAGACATTTTCCCCCTGGTTTGGTAGTAATCAATACAATCACTTACACCACCAAGAAAACAGGGCCAGCTCAAAGCAATTTTCTCAAGGTGAGAGGCCAAAGAAACAACAAAATTGCCAGCATCAGAAGCCTCAATTCCCAATGAAAGGATTCCCAAGGTTGTACAGAAAGTAATGAATATCAATTCTGCTGCAATATTATTTACCTCCTAGGAGAAAACACTCTCCAGCACTTAGGCTCAAATGACCAAAACTTCATAGGGAAGAAAAATGCAAGGCAGAAAGCAAATCAGGGATAGAGGTCTGTTCAGCAGCAATACCTGTGTCATGTACCTCGTTTCTCTTTAGCACCCTGCTGTGGGAAGCTTGGCAAAAATGAAGATGGTGTCGGTGCTGCTGCTGCTGCTGGGCACCCTCCTGGGTACCCCCGCGGTGCCTTCCCAGCGCCCTTCTTGTTACAAGAGGGCCCTCAAGGAGCACAGCTGTCACACCATCCCCGACAGCAAGGACAACCTCCGACACATCCACCACGGTCTGCAAGATCACTTTTGGGAAGGGAAGGGCTGTGAGGTGATCTGTTACTGCAACTTGAATGAATTGCTCTGCTGCCCAAAGTAAGATCACAGTCATTTCATGTAAACTTGTATAGTTCTTCACAACTGCCCATTATGTTTCCATCGTTTTAGTTTCCACACACGGAATAAGCTATCATTTTAAAGAAATTCATCACTTCAGATGGTTTGAAATGATACCAAAATATAGCCAATTTTCTGTTACTGTCAGTTTTGAGGTTTTTCAGGGGCTCACCTAGGACATGCTTAGCATATTCTGTAAACTTCCTTGTCCTATTAACAGAGATTTCAGCATTTGAATCACCCAACTTCTGACTCCTCTGTCTGACCCACACTAAGAATAATTACATCAAACCCTTATTCACAGCATTTTGCAATGAAGATGTTTTCAGGACCACAAAAAAATCACATTTGATTTCTGTTCCATTGCTATTCTAAAGTGCATGCACGTATGTCAGTTGAACAAGTAATTCTGTAAAAATAGCTGTTAAAAGCAGAAAAGAAAAGGAGGGGCACAGGGATTCACACATGCTTGTTTAAGGCAAGACAAAGATTGAGCTCAAGAACATCAGCACCTCCCTGGCTTGCTGGCACTGCTGACAAAATTGAGCAATGAAGTTCTCACTGAACATGGGGTTATTGTTGTGGTTACATAGAAAGAACATAACTGAGTTAAATAAACACCATCAGTCCACACTGGTTTTAGGTAATAAAATGTATTAAGAGGTATTATGTCATTCAGCTTTTCAGCAACATCTTTTCTTCAGTAAATTTGGATTAGAATTATGAACAGTTCAAAACTTACTAATACTTCAGAGGCACCAAAATGTGATGGCATTATATAGGCAAGCAAAAATGATTTTTTACATGTGCTCCTCTTAACACTCATTTCTCAAGTCCCCTAAAATCCAATAAAGGCAAATTTTCAGCACTCCTGTAGGGGACTCAAGTTGAACCAAGTGAGAAAGACTTCTAAAGCTAAAAATCTCACATTCAAACTGAGAGCAGTGTTTAAGTAAGATTTCCATCTTTAACTTTCCCTAAAACCAGATATGGTGCCCTCACCCTGAAGCACCCTTTGGGTCTCTAGCTTCAGGCTCTGAGCAGCATAGTAAAGCCTCTTCCTTTGATATAAGTATGAAGTACTCCTTCCACCATCCTGAGGTACACAAGACCTGCTTTGCATCTGTGCTCTTGGGACAAACTGCACTAGAACAGTACGTGTGCACATGCCAAAGTCCTTTATTTTGATAATATAATGTATTGGTAACTTTATTTTCTCCAAGTTAAAATACCAGGGTGGAGTTCTGCAACCCGGTCAGCCATTGAAAGTTGTCATTGCTCCCACAGCAGGCCAGCAGAGGTAGAAATGCAGTATCTTCATCCAGACCTGCAGGTGCATTTGCATTTCTGGAAGGACATCCCACAAACACAGTAATCCCACATATATCCTGATACATGCTAAAATATATCCACAGTGGGAAATGCATCTCATGTTAAAGCTCTAATAAACCAACGATCTAATTGTTTAAATATGTGATCCTATCTTTCAGGGATATTTTCTTTGGACCAAAGGTATCTTTTGTGATCCCCTGCAACAGTCAATGATTCAAGTCTGCAAGTGAAGAAAACAGACATCATTCTGCGATCATGTAATAATGTTTTCAAAGGGAGAAACAAAACTACCACCACTAGAAAAAAAGTTCCTTTCTAACCACAACTCACTGCCTCACTTTACACTGTAGAAAGAATTTCCTTTCTATACCTTTATGGAGTATCAAATACATAAGAAGTTTTCTTTTCACATCTGGTAGCTGACCTAATTTCCATAAAGCCATTTCCATGGTTTAACAAACTGTACAAGCTCTTAATATATCCTAATATGCATCCCCCAGCAAAAAGCATAACTCTTCTTACTCACCACAATATCCTTAGCTAGTTTGGACAAAGAAACTTCAAGCCTAAGCCTTCCTGTTGTTAGGACCATGACTCAGAGCAACTCATTGCAGTGCAGCTTCCTATTCCATTATTGCCATCACACTTTTGATGCAGTTTTAAGCTGAAGCCACTCAGTCCCTGGCACTTCTGAAGAGAGGTTCCCATGTTCTGTCTAGGTTTTTTTAAATATATGGACAGACAAAAGGCATATATTTCCATATTTGAAAGTATTTCACTGGAATTTAAAAAAAAATAGTAAAAATTGACATAAACAGTACTAAAGCACACTTGGGTGTGCTTATGTCTAACTGGTCACCTGCCTTGACTATGCAACTTCTAGACCTTTAAATTACTTAATCTTAGCATTGAACATCTACAAATATTAGAACAACTGATTGTTTAATCAAGCTTTGTTTGAAATACAGTACCCCAAAATTAAGTTAAAATGCTGGCTTTTTAAGACTAGCTCTGTAAGGCAACAGCTACAGAAAACTCAGAGATAATCATCTTAAGAGGTATTGTGATCTATGAGATAGATACACACACAGAGACATAAATTTTTGACCATTTTTCTGTTATACCGCAGGTGTAACAGAAAGTGTTGAGAGGTGACCACATAATTTTAAGCAATCACCTGAACAAGTCAGGCTTGCTGCCTTACACATATAAACTCTTTAGCTATCAAGTGAGTCACATGGAAAGTGTGCAGTACTGAAGGAACTGTGTCTACTCAAAAAATGCACTGTTCACCTACTAATCTTACACATTGGCCCAAGCTGCTACCAACACTTTACCACGCTTACTTCATGTGTCAGTATGAAATATCACCATGGCTGGTTTTCTCCTTGTTAGTAAACAAGTGTTGGATAGTGGGTGAGGGGGTGATTATCCACAGCCAATAATAAATATTTCAAGTAAATCTGTGTGTACTATTTTTGCCCTACTGACTGTTAAACAGTCTGTGTCACCAGGCTTTTCAAGCCTCATTTGTGTAATTATTCAAGCAGATTAGAGTAATTTGGGCTTCCTACCAAAAAATCAATTGATAGTAAAGTAAACCCCATAAATCTGGCAACCCAGTGAAAATATCCAAAGTCAGTGCAAAAAAACCTTATGGTATGTGCCCTTGTGTAAAGTCCTCTACAAGCTTCTAGGGTACATTAACTTCTGTTGTGTGTGCCATCGTTTCTACAAAAATCATGTTGCATATGCCTGGCATTCACAGCTTTGCAAAGCAGCTGTAGCAAAAAAAAAAAAAAAAAAATTAAGGTAGCTACAAAGCTGGGTACTAAATTTGGTGGCTTTCAGTTACCTTTCTTCCATGACTCCTGGAAAATCCACAATCCACTGGAGCAACACTTTGCTGCTTTCCACATGCAGCAAAATAGGGTCATTTAAGCTACTACTTTAAGACTGACTTTCCATAGAAACTTGCTTTTGTTTCTTTCCTCACTGTCCTTCCCTCACACAGCTTCTTCTACAGCTTCTGCCAAGCCTAGGTGAGAATGTTCAACCCTGTCATGCACTCAGAAAAAATCTCTTTATCCTTTGGATGTCCTATCCATGACTAGGTTCCCTGGGTTTTTATGCAAACTCACACTTTGAAGGTAAGAAGCTTGAACATGTGCAAAGGACATTTAGTAAACAAACTGACAATCCCTGTAGTGAAATGGGCATGAAAACAGATCTTCAAAGGAGCACCAGTTTTAGCTGTCACTAGCTAGTTATCACTGTCTTGAACTTAGGCCAGCACTGCAGAACTGTATTGTGCAAATACATAAAGCAGAACAAGTGAAAGAAATCATACCACTGAGAGATACTGGGAAGGCAGCCAGTTTGAGGTTAGGGTTTATCATCATTCAGTTCTATGCAAGCATCACAGGTCAAAAAAAGCCAAGTGAAGCATCTTAGTTGTAGTGATGCCAGCAGAGCAGTAATTTTCAAAAAACCTCAAAAGATTAACATCAAACAGATTAGATCACGGACATACTGCTTTCTCATTTTTCCCGAATTTAAGAAAAAGCTTACCAACATCTGACAAGGTTAGGAGTTGCAATGAATGCTAACTGAACAAGCTGAAGACATGTCCTCCTCAGCTTCAAGATGAAAACGCTTTTCCCTCAGCTTTTTATTCATCCTATGTGTACAGCTTTAAGCAGAAAGAAATCATATTCCATACACCACACATTTAGGCTGGCACAACAGTTGACAGTACAAGAAGTCATTCATAATTCCATCTTCAACATCAGAATTTTCTGAGACAATCAATTTCAAACCTAAATATTGCTGGATATTATTCTCCATACGTTACCGTAAGTTTTGGGTTTACTGAGAGGAGGTTGTTCCTTTTAAATAGGCCTGAGCTAATCCATGCAATGAAAAAGAAACATTTCTTGTTAGAAGACTGCCTGTGTATTGATCCCACACAGGCTGGACTCTCATTCTCCAATTAAGTCCTTAGCAGCAGTCCATGCAGACAAATGGAGCAGTCAGCAGGTAAAGGATTTCTTACCGAGCCAAAGGATTTCTCAGCACAGTAAGCTGCAGCAGTCTCTTCATCTGTACTTACAGCTTTGACATTCGAGAGCTGCATTTTTTCCATTTTAATATCGGAGCAGGAAGGCCTCAGTGCTTGGAAGCAAGTATCTCCACAATGACAAAACAAATAAACAAATCAGAAAATCTTCCAACTCTTATTTCCAAAGGGGAAAAAAAAGCATTACTCAGCCATTTCTGCCCAGTAAGAACAGAACTGACACTTAAAGACTTTTACTATAGGAAAAAGAACCTATTGCCAAGTCTGCTACAGTTTTTTTTTAAAGGCATTGCATCATGAGCACTTGAGGTACATTTATAAATATATCCTTGGCACATTTTAATTGAAAAATATTTTAATATTATTACATAGTTCATCAAAGCTTAACTATTAGGTACACGTATCATAGAATCATAGAATATGCTGAGCTGGATGGGACCCATCAGGATCAAATCCAACTCATTAAAATTACAGACACACCCATTGGAGCAACAATATCAGTGATATTTATTTAAAATACTTTTGCTGAGGAAATTTGTTTCATAAGAGATGGTTTTCAAACAAATCAGCAAGGTTATGAAAAATAAAACAGGCAAACTCTCTCAGGAGAAAACGTTACAAAGGAAGCTTTTGTACATCAACAAAACCTTAGTCTTTTGATTTGCAGCCTGAGTCTCAGTCCCAACTTTTTCTGCCTAATGAACACCACTATCCATCTTTAGATCTGGTTTGTTCTTGTCATTCTTCACCGAGTAGATGAAATATGTTAAGGTGTCCTTTTCATTCACTGGAATTGTCCTAAAATGGCAACCAATTATCTATAAAGGAAGAATACAAGGAAATTAAATAATCACTCTTACATGCAAAAAACCGAAGATTCAAATTTAAATGTACCACAATAAAGTTTAAAAGACTGATTAAGAAGCTTACAAAAAAAGGAAATGTTGACTCTCTTCAGAAGTCTTTAGTAGTCATAGAAAGGTAAACAGGAACCATTTTATTGATAACTGTGAACTACATGTAGCAGATTTTCCCCCTAATTTCCAAAGTAAAAAGCTGAGAAAATTTTCAGGGGAAAAAATCCTCAAAGCTATCAGAACAATCATGGGGCTATCATTACATCTGTTTAGTTAAAGCTTGAATGTAACAGGTAATGACTACAGAATATCAACAGTGACAGCACACTTATGAGAGGCTACTGTTCTCCACTCAGCTTGGGAGGTGGTATCTGCATCAAATCACATACAGAAACATCTAACGCAACACGAGATTTATCAGAGAACTATAATTGAACATTCAGCTCTTCAAACAAAGCTATCAATGAAAATTCACCATGCTGTAACCATTGAAATATGACAATCTGTAAGCAGCTCTTGAATCACTTGTCATTTCAGCAGTCTATCCCTTCATTAAAATGAACACCAACTTTAAAAGAAAGTTGCAAAACATCATAACTGAGTCTGCTCTCTGGCTTTTTGCCAGAATGGCAATTAAAATTGTGAAGTGAAAAAACATGGGACTACTCACTTAAGCACTACAGGATATAATAAATGTTTAGCCTAACTAATAAGTTAGAAAGCTTTCTAAACTCTATCCCCAAAGCATTCACAGAGAAGCAGTTTGACACAGTAATTTGAAGTGAACTTTCAGTAACAGCTAGAGCAGTGTATGTACTGTATATGAAGGAAGGTCTGTGGCTATGGCTCACAAATACCTGCAGGTCAGTCAAATCAAGCATGTGGCAGAAGCAGCTTTGCCCATGCACACCATGCAGCACTGGAATGACCTAGTACAAGTATTATATGAGATCTACCTAAAGCAGACTCTTCGAAACAACAGTTTTGCAGAACAAAAACTGCTTGTGCTTTCTCCAATCACAGTCCTGCTAATTCAAGAGCTAACCTACATATAAGAAAATGGAAGACTGAATTTGCATTCTTACACTCAGTGGCAGCAGGACTATTCTTTTACAATTCAGCCTTGAGACCACCCATACCTTTAAGAGCCTTGCTTTTAATCCATACAGATTAAGGAGAGATGAAAACAGTGTCTGCACTCAAATACAGCTGAATGTATCACTGCACAAAAGTGAAAAATCAGTAGCTACACCTTCCTGTTAAGATCACCAGTTCTTCCAGTTATTTACATCACTATGATGTGACTGCACCTTTGCAGCACTAAAGATTTCCTTTAAAACTGCACTCATGCAAAGCAAAGATGCTAACATACAGCTGTATTGACATGCAGCTTCAGCACTTTTAGAAACAATAAATTCCATACCATTCCAGTTTTCTGACAGCAGATTCCAGGAGGTTTAACAGAATAAATTATCAATAGAAGCATGTTTTTTCAAGTTTCTGTACTTTATACGTACAGAAACCTATGGTTACAGTAACTAGCTTTTTAAAGCAAAGTCTGAACCACACCTGAACTTCAATGACACCTCTCAGTTTCTAGCTCTTTTCAGCACGACATTTCAGGTGAAGCTGTGACTGATGCACAGACAGAATAAATCCATGATTCTCTGATATTCAGGGGCATGAAGATCATCTTACTGTTCCAGCTCAAGACTCTGCTTTTAAGCAGCAAACACCCCTTTTGGAAGTTAAGAGTCCCTCCTCTGGAAAGCTTTTACTTTTGATTTACTTGGCTCAGGAGCTGTGACCAATGAAGGAAGCTAGATAAGCAGCAGCTCCCTTTTGTTCTCCTAAAATCCAGATTATATAGGCACTTTACGCAAGGATCACAGTGTATAGAAAACCACATGCCACAGCAAGTTGCATTTTCTATTATGGGAAACACTCATACATACTTCAACAAGCTGTGCTTTGTTAAGTCCCGGTCTGGTCTGTAGCTTGAAGTGTCTTTTGTACCTTCGAAGTGTGTTTACTTGTAACTGATATAAATCAACCTGGAAGAAAAGAGGGGGAAGGGGAAGAAAACAATCTAATATAACTGAAAAAAAGTTCAGTCATTAATAGTTCACCTCGCAAAAACATTTTGGAAACTCACAGATACACGAGTGTAAACAGTCAGCTCAGCAGATGTCATTTTGACAAAAAACAAACCCCACCCTGCACCTTCCAGCAGAAAGGAAAATAGCCCCGCTCTGTTTAAGAGTGTTTTGTTGTTACTGAGTATGTCTCTACCTCCCTTTAGCTGTGGATGGTATTTCAAACTCACTATTGTACTTTCACCCGTTCTGGGTTTTTTGTTTGCTTCCTAGTTCCAGCACAGTAACACAAAGCCCAATAGCAACTTTCACATTACATCTATGAAGATGCTGACGCAAAGGATGCCCCTATACTGTGATTTCAGCCATTAAATCTTATGTAGATTACATACAAGACACAGCACATCTGCATCATGAAAGAGCACATATTAGAATCAGGACAAAGTCTAGAGCTCAAGTGTTGGCTTGAGGTGAGAAAAGAAAACAACTGCTCTTGCTCTCCAAATGTGTCCCTGATACACAAATAAAATGCAAGAGTTATGTGCATGGGCATAAATGTCCACAACTCTCTCAGTGTCAGTCAACAGTTGAGACAATTACACAAAGTCCTCTCAGGGATACAAATACACAACCTTAATCCAGTATTGAGTCAGTTCTGAATCCTATGTACTCTGATCAGTCACTTCCCCCTGCAAGAGCTTACCCTCCCATCCTCCCTGACAATCTAAGAGAGCTTAATCAGATGACTGAATGGGAGAGCAAGCTCAGAAGGCAGGCTGAAGGAGAAATTCTATTAGGGCAGTTGCAATTACAACAGTATTCTCCAAACTCACTGCATTAAAGATTGATGAAGGTATTAACTTTTATTTAAAAGCCTCACTGCAGAACACTTAAGACAGCAGTGCTGCTGCACACTTGGCAACCTGGCCAGACTTGAAGTGAGGCCACCTTGCATTATGAAGGATGGTATCCTTTGGTGTTTCTAAAGCTTACACGGCATTAAATTTCACTTCCCAAGTCACAGTGGGTAAGCCACCCTTGCAGCATCATGCAGAAGAGGAACGGCAGCTTTTCACCAAGGCCCAGAAGCTACCCGTACTGCAGGAGTTTCTTTTCCTCCTGTAGGAATCATTTCCAACCAGTGAAGATGGTCATGACCGAGATGGAAGCAGGAGAGCCTTACAACTATTCAGAAGAATGATACTTTTTTCCTTAGCAAACTGGGTAATAATTGAAAATAAAGGTGTTCAAGGGCAAACATGTATCTAAAGCATACAGTAATCACAAGGTATGAACATACTGCCCTTGTCCAAACAGCCAGCTGACACACCTCAAAAACGGTTCCCAGTTTTTTTTTTTTTTTTTTT
>VZSR01003049.1:15061574-15099312 GCA_013398615.1 Brachypodius melanocephalos
GGCGGCGCTGGCGGCGGCGGCACCTCCACGGCGGAGCCCGCATTGCCCACCACCGCCGCGGCGGCGGGGTCTGCCCCGCGCTGGGTCACCTCCTCGGGGGCGAAGCCGTTCATACCCGGCGCCACCGCCGCGGCCGGCGGGATCCCACCCCGCACCAAACTTCCCCGGCGAGGCGCCGCGGCCCGGCGGGGGCTCCCCCGCTCTCTGCCTGCCTCCCTTCAGCGGCGGCACCGGGGTGCACGTCCGCCCTCGAGCGCGGTCAGCCCACGCGTTACGGAAAGGACTCTCCCCGCCAGCAGCCACCGGCCGAGCCCCGCGACTACCGGAGCAGCGGCGGCAGAGCCCCGCGGGCCACCCCACTTCCTCCTTCTCCCTCTGTCATGTGGAGACTCTTCAGCTGTTTCCTATGTAACAACAGCAACCTGCCGCCCCGCCCCGCCCCGCCCGCCGCGCATGCCGGCTGCCGCGCGCGGCCCCACGGGAAGAGCAGTTCCTGCCCCGGCCCGCGCGGCCGAATCGCCCCAGGGACGGCGCGGCGGCGGGAGCGCGCCCGAGGCATCGGCGGGTGGCGGCGGCGGCGGCATGCGCTGCGGTAGCCGCTTCTTTTTTCCGCTCCACTCTCTTTCCCTCCCGTCTGGAGGCCGGGCTCCCTGCTCGGGAGCGGCGGCAGCGGCTCAGCCCACTTTTAAAAAGCCCCGTGCGTCAGTCTCTCTTTTCCCCCCTTCCCGCGCCTCCCCGGTGGCTCCGCCGTGAGATGTGAAAGGGCGGCCCCGGAGAGTATCGCGGGTCGGAGCTGCCGCTGGCAGAGCCGGGAGCGTACCCGCGCTCCCAGCGACGCGGGGCCGGCCGCCTCCATCTCCTCCCGGCTCTCGGCGGCGCCTCGCTGTGCCGCAGCGGCTCCCCCCTGTTCACTTGTTCTCGCTCTAGTGTTTTAGCCGACGCCAGCACTGCTCGGGCTGCTCGTTCCGGATCGTCTGTCTCTTGCCTTCCGTCTCTTCCCTCCCTGCCTCGCTGCCTCTTTCTTTTCCGTTTACTGGCGGCCATGGTTGGCAGCGGCTCCCGCCGGCCGGAGAGGGCAGGCGGGCTCTGTCCGGGCCCTCCTGCTCCTCCGCCTGCGGGAGGGAGCTGCCCGGGAGCCGCAGCGCAGTCTCCGGCTGTGTCTCTCGGTAGAAAACAAACGAAGCTCCGGCCTTTGTTGGAGGTGCTTTTACAATACACGTAGTCAGAGCTCTCTGAAAACAAAGGCGACTTACAGTGCGAGTTTCCAGTTTTGTCATTTAAAAGGGCTTTTTGTTAGTAAAGGTGACTGTAAGAACAGAAAATACTTGAGAATGCAGAATTATTTTCGCTAGTGATGAACCAAGACCTTGCTGTGCACACGACTAGGTAAAATAGACACTTTGAAAATAGTTGACAAAAGCAGGTATTTTAAGTTTTGAGTCTTTACAAAGCTACATAAGAGATGCGTTGGCATTAAATCATTTAACAATTCAGCTGTTGACAGCAGAGTGGCAAAAGCAGCAAGCTCTGATCTACTGTCCTTTCAAGCACATTCAAAGGAGGCGCAAGGAAGGGAGAGGTTTTGCTTTCCCTTTGAACTACGGCAAATATGCCTTTAAATCTCAGAAACGGCATCTGAGCTGAGCGTGCTCAAAGCGCAGTGATTTAATCGCTGACATACTTGACCGTATTGCTTGCTGTGCGTTTCCAGCTTGAAGAAGGAGAGGAGTAGCAGGGAGGCTGGTGAATAATTCAAGTAGACACAGATCCTGCGTAAGCCAAAGTTCTGCGTGAGCCGGGAACACGATTATAGAGCAGTTCCAGTTTGTGCTGCAGATGGCTCCTTAATCTGATTGCGTAACCTGGTTATTAGAGAATAAGGGTAGGTCCCACTGTCGCAATTGAATGAAGGATACAGAACTGAAGCTAAACTGAGCATAAAGTCACAGCAGTTATCTACGAGGCACATTGTGGCGATTAGTGAGTGGAACAGGAGAGTTGGAAAAAATATTGAACTCCGCTTTGTTACCAGCCAAGCTGAAGACTGTATAATGCCTAGGTTTAATTCCACACTCTGCTGCTGAGCAGTCTCAGGCAGCAAAGGTTTAACTCAGTTTTTGAGTTTCTTGTAATTTCAAACCTTCAAAAACTGTAATGTTAAAATAAAAAAGAACACAAACCCCAATAACAATCATAGCAGGCCTTAAAATTTGAGGATATAGGAAGCATGATCCGGGAAAAGTGGGACAAAGGTGAGTTCCAGGAATTCTTCAATGGAAATCTGGGTCATGAATAGCAATTTCTAGACTCTCGGACTACGACTTTTGAGGACCGTTTGGGGTTTTTTTTCAGATGGATTTGCCCTTACTGTGAGCACGAAATAGGTCAGTCTGGGTCTGACTGCTGTTGTTTGGTTTGATGGAAAAATCATTTGTGCATTTTAAACGTTTCTGATCCTCTTTGTACAGTTTGGGAGCAGTTAAAAGCCTGATTATGTTATCAGCGTAATTTCAAGTAAAGTAGTGTCAGTTTCATGATTAGGTCATGATGAGAGAGTTGTGGGACTTAGGAAGATGGTTCTGCTTCTGCTGCAAGCTGCTCTTTTCCACACTTGTGCCCTGTGCTTCCTTGTGGCCATAAAAACATTTCTGTGGCTGCACAGCAAACTGTTGGGTTACAACTAGACTAGCAACAAGAAAAATTGTTTAGATTTAATGCTGATCATCTTTACCTCTTAGTTGCAGGATGCCCCAGCACACAGGATGGTGCAGCAGAAGGGCAGGACTGTGCGACTGGGGATGGCCACCTCATTTGGTATGAACGCCTGCTTACAGTAACAAAGAAATCATGTCACTTTTAATCTTGCATCACATGTGGGATGAAAAATACAAAGAGCTGCAGTTACATGGGTTTATCAGACCCATGAAGTATGAAGCTTACTACAAAATGGATTTGCAAACTTTCATGAAGCTTGGGCTACATGAAATAAAAAGAAAAATTATGGAGTATGTTGTCTAAAATTATGATTTTTTAAACATAAACTCTGGTACTGGCTACCATAAGTATCCGGATATAAATAAAGCATGTATGGGGAGATATTTTAAATAAACATAAAAACATGCAGCATTGCAACCATATACTGATTAAACTGCAAAAATTAAATCAGTTCAAAGGAAAGAGCATCTCCAAACCAACTACCCTGTACATGACATGTCACTAGTACTCACAGCAGAGCTGAGTAGTACAGAAGGCAGCAGTAATCTATATCCCTTAGGGGTGCCAAGAACACAGCATGGATGACTTGTAAGTGACATGCAGAAAGAGCAGGAACTACAGCATCCCGAAAAGTCTGTCTGAATTCACAGCTCCCAGGCTCTGAAGTCAGCGGGACTCAGTGGCCCCTCCTGGCACTGAGGCAGGCCAGGCACAGGTGGGAGCCTAGCAGCTTGTGCTTCTCTGAGATGCCATATGTCCCAGCTCCTGTTAGCTTTTGACTGATGTGTTTTGTAATTTGAGAGAGAGGAATGATAATCAGATACATCACCTTGGATATATTGCAATCACATTGCAAGCACATTACTAGTGATCAATCCTGGAAGATAAATGTGGCTTGCCACTTTGTATGCACTTCCATGGCATAAAGTTCAGCTGGGGAGGACGATTCCCTTCCCCAGCAGGTACCATTCACTTCAAGTCCAAGGGTACATTAGTGCACTTGTGTTCAGCGCCTGAAATTATCCTGTTAGCAAAAGGAATAATAAGGAAAACCATTGGTATACATTTTTTTCTCAGCCAATACACATTTTATTTGTTATGTATTGTAACTAATTCAGTGATAAAAAGATTCCTGTAAAACACTTGAGAAATTCTGCAAATTCCACTACACACGCTGGTGGTTTTAATAAAAAAGCAACCTACTCGATAAGCATTCATGGGCTGTGATAAAGAACAGTGACTCCTTCCTTACCAGATACAAGTGCTAGTCTTTTTATTTTTCCTTTTCTTTTTTTCTGATTTTTTAAATATCTCATTTTCCTTTCCCACACCAGCACCGCCTAACCTGCTACTGCCTGTTGCTCTGCTTCTAATTTATTGTCCAAATTTGTTAAAGCATAGACCAAAAGCACAGGAATATTGGAACTTGCCTACAGACTGTATTTCTTTTTTTTTTGCTTCTTTACATATTTTAGGCTAGGCTAGTTAAAATATAATTTCAGATAATTAATTGTATAACAAAACCTTATCTGTATTAGTACACATAGAGCTTATTATCTATGGTTCAAGAAGTGCAGTAAAAGAAAATCGTAATTTTAACCAGAATTATTTCCAGGTCTGAATCCAGCTGAAGCCAGTCTTTTCTTTTTAAACATTTGGCCTTGTGCAATGGAAACTCAAGGTGTATTAAAGAGTATATATAACATAGGCTTTTATTAAAACATTTGAAGCAGTAAAGAAGGTCCAAAACAACACATTTTATTTTAATAATAATTTAGGATTAAAACTGATAAACCCATCTACTATAAAAGCTTTAAAGTTTTGTAATACAGTCCCGTTAATGGTTTGTGCAAATTCTCTTTCACAATAAGCCATTAGTTACAGGAAGCATCAAAGGATCTTCTGGTAGAAGGAATCGTTCTTAGGTGCAAAAGTTATGTTATGTTCTTTGTTAAATGTACTTGACAAATTGTTAATTGATGGATTTAATGATGGATGAGTTAAGAGAGAGAGCTCAAACACAATGACCACACAGAAGCAGAGAAGCCAACCTCCAGCTTTGCCTTAGGTACCCCTCAGTTCTACACCCTTCCATCTCCTCAGAAGCCTCCACTCAACCCAAGTGCACCTCCATCTGCTTGATCTGCTTCACAGTCACTGATCTCTTGTTCATCCAGGTTGCTTTGATTAACATTTTCTTTCACAGTATATAAGGTTGCAGAGTTAGAAAGAGACCCCACTAAATCATCACTCATGCTCTTCAGAAAGCTAAAGCAGCTATCTGGAACATATTGTGGAAAAGTATCACCTCCAGAGGTTTTGTATAATGCAATGAAATTTTAACTAGTAGTAACAGACCAATGTAGTATATTGCTTAAGAATTATTTTTCAATCCTTTGAAATGAAATTAAAATCTTATTCAGATTTTTTTTCCCCTGTAGGATAAAGTGTCATATCTTTTCAGTAAATTTTTCTGGTCTCTAATGCACTCTTGATACTACCAAAGCACTGTATATACTCTGTGCTACAGTCTTGCATTTTGCGAGCCACTGTTTTCTTGTTATAGAAATCCAGATTTGACAATGGCTTTAACCTCTTGCTTTGTATAACGCATACTACACCACCTTAATGGTTTTGTCAGAGGATCCTGGAAACTATAGAGTTCTGTTACACCCCCATGTCCTATTCTGATTCATTTTACAGAAAGGAAAATAGGACAGTTCTGTAGTCCTACAGCTTCTTTGAGTGCTCTTGTCTTTGCAGTACAGTTATAAACATCTCTAGGTCTGACTTAGCTCTTGTTGAAGTTAACAGCAGGTGTTAAGTGCCTCGGGAGTAGGTGAACACTTCTTCCATCAAGCCATCAGTTAGACACTTGGATTCCCTTAGTAAAAACAAAATAGTCTGATACTAATGCAGACACTTTCATAAAAATAAAAATAATAAAATTACAATGCGCTTGGGGTTTAAATGCTTTCCTGACCTTCTGCAGGGCTCCTTCTGGGTAAAAGATATAGATAGGCTTATACTCCAACAAACTCAAGCATAACAATAGTTCTGAACTGCAGTTGGTTTTTGCTGATATTACTTGAAAATAAACACTTAACTAAGAAATATTATGGGAAGTGGATCAGCTAAAATGTTTTGGAAAGTTTGTCACCAAAAATGGTCACCAGGTAGAATGTACATTTCTGTTTGAATAGTACCTACTGCTATTATTCACATTCAATACAGCAGCTGACAAAAAGCATTGCTTCTTTATCAGATATTGCTGTTCATCTGTAATGCTCTCAAACCTCAACTTCTTTGCCTGAAAGATAGCAGTCTCAGCTTTTAGCCTTTACAGTGGTGAAGGTATGTCTGCTGAAGGACATACCCTAAAACACAGAAGACTAAAAAGAGATCTTCACCCTCCAGTTTCAATATTAAAGGTTTTAAACTAATATTGGCTTAAAAGTTGGTGTTTTGGTTTTTTCTTTGTCCAAGTATTTGGTTTTAATATTTATTAACTTTATAAACACCACAAATGAGACACAACTTTGCTATTACAGCTATTCACAGGCACTAAAAAAAAATCCTTACCTCTCTCCAAAAGTGACTGCTGGATCAGGATTTTACATAATCTTGTAAATTATGTCAGAATTAGGAAAATAGTGGTACAGATATTTTACCTCATAACTTTCATCTCTTTGTTGTGTGAGTATGTGTTTCTAATTACATCATGAAAATCTGTTAAAAATTAATCATATCTTTACAAAGTAAACCTTAACTACTAGCAAATAAGTTCTCTGCTTTTAGTATTTGTACATATTACAACAATTTAGCATCATATAAATGCTAATTAGTAGTATAAAGTGTAGCAACATAAAAATTGCATAACATGACCAAGCCTTAGAACTGGAGTGTATTCATCAGGGTGGTTTCTTTCTTAAAGGCTTACATTGAAGTTGAGAGTTTACAGATACAGATGCCTTTGTTTTTTCAAGTTTTAAAAACTGGAAGAGACATGTTTTGGGCTGCTATTTCGTTTCTCCATAACTTTGAATAAGCAAACCTATCTTTGATAGGGAACAACTTGAAATTTTTGCATTTATTTCTTCAAATGTAGAACGGTGCCACTCCCTGATTCTTTTTCATTTGTAGCAGGTGCTTACACCTGCCAGTACTTAGGGAGAGCTTCTGCTTAACTTCATACACCATCACGCTAAATGATGAGCATTAACCACTGGCCCACAGGTTTATTATCAAACTTAAACTTTGGAGTTTTTTTCCACAAGAATTGAGGCTCTGGAGTAGAAGCATTAGCTTTTGACTGGTATTACAAACACACACATTTTCTAGTAGCATCATAGCTGTGGAACAACCTCCCCTGTTCCTGTAAAGTACTTTAGCAGTACAGAGTAGGGTATGCAATGGGGTGCTGTAAAGAAATGATACATTTAAATCACCAGCTGATGGAGAATCCCATGGGAACCATGACTAAAAATGAGACTGATGATTCCATGAACAATTTCAAAACTTCATGAGCATTTTCTTTCTAGTCTCAGATCACCTATGTATCCTGTGGTCATTTCTATGACACATATCACAGCACTAGTTGCCAGAAGCAACAGAATAAATTATTCTCCCAGCAGTGTTTACATTGACAATGGCACAGGATGCACACCACACGACCAACACTTGAGACCCACTGAAATTAATTTAAACTTTTCCACTACCTGGATGCAAGACAAAGAGCAGTGTGTTGATGAATATCACAGTGCTTACAAGGTACCTGGTTGTTACGAGCCAAACCTGCTTATCTCTGCTGCCTTCTTCCTCTTGCAGCCCAGGACACAGATCCTTGTCAACTCCCACTATTCTTTCTCTTTCCCAGGAGACTTTAAAGCTGCAGTGACATAGGAAACAGATTCTACTCTCAGGTTCAGCCTCATTCTAAGTTTCTAGCCCACATTTCTTTGTCCCTCAGACTGGACAAAGGTACAAACAAAGCATTCTGGTTTGTTCTGTAGAAATATATCAATATTTTTAAGTCACCATGGATTGATAGGTGCTTCATTCTGGCAGCAGCAAGCACCAGCAGCTAATGTCAAACATGACTATTCAGAAGCTGGACTGTAACTACAGCCTCTTTGGATCTTCTCACTGGATATCACACCTCCAGGGTCACATGCAGTCCAATGCCTTGTCTGACAGCTTAGAGGAAAAAAAAGTTCTCAAACTATGCTCTCTTATTCACAGGAGACAGAACAATTTTATTGGCAATTAAATTTCATCTCTTAAGACTAAGCTGTGTATATGTTTCAGGCAAAGTACGAATGTTTACCAACACTGGAAGAGTTTGGGAGTGGGCAGAGAAGAATAGAAACCTTTTTACCCATTTAAACCATATTCCTACTGTAAATAAGGACTACTCACATTTCAGAGCCCCTCTAAGCTGCCTGTGAAACTATCCAATATATAAAGGCAAATCGCTGCTTTCTTCTCATACATGTAAAAAGGTATTAGCAGAACAAAGAAAATTTTTAAATATCTTGAGAGGAAAATGTTGCATGAATATTACTTCGAATGTAAACAAGAAAGTGAGTGAAAGCCTGGTGAAAAGAAAAGCAAAAAGATTTTTTTTAAATAGTTAAAAGCTTGTAAAGCCAATGCAAAAAAAAGTTACTGTCAAAGTAAGACTGAAAAAGTTCAGGTCACAATTATTTTGTGATCAGGAATTGCTATTGTTATCTGTGTTGTATTTTTTTCTTAACATATGACCACTGCAGTTTCAGCCTTTGCTCTGCAGCTGTCACGGATACTGCCTCATGCAGGCTGCCTTTGTTTTAGGTACTGGGTACACAGCACAAAGTCAAAATAAGCTCCTGAGCTTTCAGACTAACCCAGCCTGGTGTAACTAACACAGCTGCATTTGCCTATGAGCTGCTTAACTGGTTATGCAGGCTTTACAATGGCTCACGTAATAAAACCCTAATGTTTAAAGGATAAATATATTTCATTTTTACAACGTACGTATTATTTACAAGTTATACAACACCAGAAAAACTGGGGAACTTTAAATACATTATCTTAAATGCAATTCTTTAAGATATTGACAGAAATACCAGTTTCGTAAACTTTTGGGCAGCAGCAGATACTTGTGTTTTTATCAAAGTACAAAGAAAGTAACTGCTTATAACTGGAACACTACAACAAAATAAGTTTTGTATTGAATTTAGGTAAGCAGTAGCTTAAATAGTTTTGAATTTTGCTTTTCATCCTAAAGATCCCACCACATATCTAGTGAGAGATGCTCACAAAAAATAGGCCTACAACATTGTTGCTGTCTGTAGACTTTGTAATTCACATTAAATGGGTTTTCAAAGCAGTGACGTACTTAAATGGCTTTTGTGTCTTGAATTTTAATCTTTTTTTTCCTGTAACAAAAAGCCCCTGCTGATTAAAGCTAAATTTGCTTTCTTTCAACATCTTCCACTCCTATGAGTAAAGTTTGGTTTGATTAAAACTAAGAGCGGTTTTACCTCACTTTCATTATTCGTCCACCGACTTCTCAGGTCCAGAAGAAGAAATTGCCTGTCACTCAAGAGTGGTAACTTTCCAAAGCATAATTTTACTGCCATTAGGCTACATTAAGGCATATGCCATACAGGAATTTGGCTAGTAGGAGATTTTTAAGGGAAGTGACAGTAGAGCTTCCTTATCCAATTGACAGAAGTAAAACTGACAGCATCACTACAATGAGTACACTTAGATCAGAATGATGGTCAGAGTTAAGGTCATGCAACTGTAGTTTGCAATCTCCGCAGCTGAACACTATCTGTTGTAATGGATCCGCTGATGATGTAATTCAAATAAAAGGCCTTTGTTCCTTTCTTTCCTTGCTTTGTCCACACAGACACCACTATCCAGAAAAGCTCTAGAAGCAGCCCACAGAACCCAAGAGATACAGTATGACAGAAAGCAGTATCACTCCCATCACACATTTTTGCTTTCAGTGATATACTTTCCTTTAAATCCAGTTCTCAGCTCCACAACCCAGTCTCACCCCTCTGGTCTTTCCTCTACCTTCTACCCAGCATTTCTAGCCTCATTGCTTATCTCTCATCACTTGCAGTTTACTGAAGATTGGGCTGAGTTAACAAAAGCACCCCAGGTTGTGGAGCAGATTAGAAACTCAGAAGGGCTCAAAGCCAGGGAGCTATAAAACCTCATTTCATGAGCAGAATTATTCACACTGAAGTAAACTCCCAGTCCTGGAGTTTATGCTTCTTCCCCACAACTGTCATGCACATGTGGTTAATAAATTAACCACGCATACCGACCAAAGTCAATACTGCATAGATCACTGCTTTAGAAGAGTAACAGTGACGGAATCTCTGCAGACAGAAATTGTGTTTTTGTCTGAAAAGGAACAGTGTGGCACAATGAAAAACAGTGACAGCTTATTGTGGAAGCAGAGAAGTGCTTTTCCAGGCACGAGGGTGCTGGGAGGAAGGCACGGCTTTGGAAATGACAAATTCCTAACATCAGCATTCCTGTGTGGGGCTTTCAGCATTGGCACTGCTGTGGGAAGATTCCAGTATCATGTTCAAGCATGGAAAATTCTCAATAGTGCCTTCCTTGTTGGAGGACAGACAGATGTTAAGGAATACAACTCTTTGGTTTCTTATGTGCCCTGTGTTGTATGAGACAGCATGATGTAACACTCTATGGATCTAGTGAAGTGCACAAAAGCTTTCTTTTCCAAGTAAGAACATTTAAAGATCCTAATTTCTTGCTTAAAACATTTGATTAAATAATTTGAAAGGCAGATCTCATTTTTCCCATAGCAGTAATTACACTTTCTCACCCCACCTGCTTTTCCACAATAATTTTCTTCATATTCTTAGAGCAGATATAAAGACAGATGCAACAGCGGAAGCCTTACTGCAATTACATCACACAATTTCCAAAGACTCTTCCAAAGTAATTTTTTTCCATGAATGTCCTATATTAATGCTAAAAGAGTGAAAAATGTTAATAAAACTTACCTAAAGCTTTTTTTCCCCCCCTCCAATAACTAACAGAGAGTGTCTAGGTGAGTCTGGCAAGCAAGGAATGCTTTTACACCACAGATACCAATGGTTGTACTATGATTCACTCAGTACACACCAGTATTGTAAAATTCTACCATCTTTTACAAAATTGCTTTATTAACTAGAAAACACTTCACAAGAAGCTGTCATACAAAGGCAGTTGAACACAAAGTAAACAAGTGACCCATCTGGCAGTTTAACTCATCAAACAAAATAGCGCTTGCCATGTAAAATATGAAGTAAAGGTATTTTTAAAGCCGCATGACAAAACAACTCTGTGCAAAGTGGATAGATACACAGAACTAACAATATTAATTTGTTACAGAAAAGCAGTGGAATACAGTAATAACAAGCCCAAACTGGAACCTGAAACATTCCCCATGAAAATGTTTACTTTAGAAGGTAAGGAAAAGTAAGCTTTATTTGTATGGTAAACACTATCAAAAGTAATAGCCACATAGAAGATTTTGGATAACTAGCTTGTAAAGGCTTTGACATCTGCAGAGAGAATGTGTATCTGTGAGCTGCTCTGTCAATTTACCTACAATTACCCTCTTCTGTAGTGGATTTTGGCTTTTGTGGGCAAACACACAAAGTCTAAAATGAAACAGGGATGAAGGAGGCATTTACTATGACATTAGTGAACTGTTCCACGTGAACCTGGTACTTGTCAGAAGGGAAAAGAGAAAGGCTTGAAGAACTGCACCTGATGAGTTCTTCTTGCACTGAGCAACACTGAATGGGGGCAACTGGAGATCAAGACATTGACCACTCTCACACCTGCAGCTACTCAAAACTCGCACATAGCTTAGGGACTTGTTTTTTTCTTACCATCGAGGAAGGTTAACATGATTAAAGCTCAACTGAAGGCATCACATCTTCAGTAAACAAAAAGCACTAACCTGCTTTTCACCAGGGCTGTAAACTACACCTGAGAAAACAAGAGTGTTTTAGATTACTAAGAATATTTACCCAAACTAAAGAACTGGATGAAAATAATCAGACAGAAAAAAACCAACGCCAGCAAAACCAGTATCATGTTATGGGGTCCCATGGCAGTATAAATGACTCGAGGGAAACGTCAGTTTTCTCCCCAAACCCAAAGGGCCAGATTTGCTGCTAGCGCTACACTTGGAAAGCATTAATGCAAACCACAGGCGCGGTTTGCAGTAAAACCTCAGTTCGACCGAGATTGGGTCCCAGGCTTTCCACTGCTGCAGCTTGCACTTTACAGAGAGCACCAACCTCGGACAGCCGACACCTGCCTCTGCCCCGGCCTGAGTGGGGGACCCACCTCTCACAAACAGCCCCGGGCTTTTCCAAACCCTTCCAACCTGGGAGAGGGGAACAGGAGCTATCTCTGCCCAGGGATCGCTACAAACCAGACACTCTCCTTCCGCGGGGGACCCCGACTGGAGCCGGGGGCGGGCACCACCGCAGCCCCTACCCCGAGTCGGGGCGGGCCCGGCCGGCTAGGGGGCCCCCAGGAACGGGGCTTGCTTGGGAGCCAAAATCCAACTTTCAGTCCAGTTTTACAGCCAGCGGCCACTGCCCCCCGGTCCCCCGCCCCACGGAGGAAGAGGGCGGCGCTGCCGCCTCGGCCGCCCCCGAGCTGGGGCAGGGAGGGCTGAGACCCGCCGCACGCCCGGCGCGCCCTGCCCAGCCCAACGCCGGCTCCGCTCCTTTTGTATTTTTAAACCTCGCCGCAAGCCCCCACGCTCCGCCCAATCAGATCGGCCGCTACTCCCACCGGCCAATGGCGGAGACCCCGCGGTTTTTTAAACCGTCCCTCTCTCCCAATCGCCGCCCAGCACGCTCCGCCCAGCCCCGCCCCCCCGCTTCCTCACCCCAACCGGTTCCAACGGGTATGAGCGCCAACGACCCCCTCGCGCTCGACCTAGCCCGGGAGTAGCTCGGCTGCTGACGTCAGAGCGGCAGACAGCCAATCACGTCCGGTCTCTGCACCAAGGGGCGGTAGTCCGGGCAGTTTGAACAGGCGCGGCAGCCAATGGGCTGAGGCGGGGGGTGGGTTTTCGGGCGCCGCGGGTCGGGTTGCTGTGGCGGGCAGTGCCGCGGAAACCAAGAGGCGGTAAGTGCGCGGCCGGGCACCATTCGGCAGCAGCACCTGAGGGAGCAGAGCCCGCGCCGCCCGCTCCGCTCAGCCAGGCAAGGCCCGCGCACCCGCGGAGCGTGAGCGCGCCGGGAGGGACGGAGGGAGAGCGAGAAGGAGCGGACTCCAGCTGCGGTCCTGGGCGCAGAGGCAGCGAGGGGCTCCCGCGGCGGGCAGCACGCCCGGGGCTGAGGGGAGGATTCCTGACGGGCGGGTGGGGCCGGGAGGGCGGCGGCGGCTCCGGCCCCGGAGGGGAGGGCTGGGTTGCGGGCGGCGGGGCCGGGCGGGCTGCCCGCCGCAGCCGCCGCGGGAGGCGGGGAGAGGCGCCTAGCGGCGGAAGGTGCCGCGGCCCCGGCGGGGGGGCACGGGCAGAGGGGCTGCGGCGGGGGCGGGGTCGGGCGCGCTGGGGCGGGAAGGCGCCGGCGGGCGAGAGGCGGGAACGGCCTGAGGCGCGGCCCCGCCTCACGGCGCCTCTCCACCCACCTCCTCCCGCAGGGACCCGCCGCCGACCTCGCCATGGGCAAAGGCGACCCCAATAAGCCGCGGGGCAAGATGTCCTCGTACGCCTACTTCGTGCAGACGTGCCGCGAGGAGCACAAGAAGAAGCACCCGGACTCGTCCGTCAACTTCGCAGAGTTCTCTCGGAAGTGCTCGGAGCGGTGGAAGGTGAGCGGGGCCGAGCCGTGCTGAGCCCTTGCCGGGCCAGCCCCCACCCCTGCTGCGGGCTGCTGGGAAAAGATCCCTGGTAGCAGCTGCTGCTTAGGCGTTAGTGGGTCAGTAGCTGCTTTATCTCATCCAGACTCTTCTTTCCCCTCCGTGTCTCCACAGACAATGTCAAGCAAGGAAAAAGGAAAGTTTGAAGAGATGGCTAAAGGAGACAAAGCTCGTTATGACAGGGAGATGAAAAACTATGTTCCTCCCAAAGGCGAGAAGAAGGGAAAGAAAAAGGACCCCAATGCTCCTAAAAGACCACCGTGAGTGTTTCTATTACTCCCTTCCCCACAGAGAAAAAAATATTTATTTTAATAGTTTGATACTTAACTTTAATCATTGTTTCTTGATGTAGATCTGCATTCTTCCTTTTCTGTTCTGAACACCGTCCGAAAATAAAAAATGAGCATCCTGGCTTGTCCATTGGAGATACGGCAAAGAAATTAGGTGAAATGTGGTCCGAACAGTCGGCCAAAGATAAACAGCCATATGAACAGAAGGCTGCAAAACTAAAGGAGAAATATGAAAAGGTAAGTTAAAGTAATAAAAAAAAAGTTGTGGTGCTCACTGTGGATATGTGACTTGTGTCTTGTACCCAAACCATATGGAACTTATAATTCTTAATGCTTATGTCAGCCTCTGTCAGGCTTTAGAAGACATGGAAAGGTGTGGTGGGGCAGGTATCTGGAACCCTTACAGTGAAGCTGGATGTGGGGTTTGCATGTCTAGAGATTTTACCAGTAAGATGCCTTACTACCAGAAAACAGGTCACCTGCTTGGTAAAATAAATATAGTCAGACTCCAAAGCACTGTGGTCATAAAATTCTTAAAACTGTCTGCATTGCATGTTCTTTTGCTTAAAGATTTAAGCATGAAAGTCCCAAGGTGGAAATTCTGCTTTTTTGCATGCGCTGTATCTGATCAATGCAGTACAGTACTACTGAAATACTAAAGCAGTACAAATCTGTCTTCAGTGTTCTATTGCTAGCAACTTAACAGTATTTTTCTTGCAGGATATTGCAGCATATCGTGCCAAGAGCAAGAGTGATGGAGGAAAAAAGGGCCCAGGTAGGCCTGCAGGTTCTAAGAAGAAAGCAGAACCAGAGGAGGAGGAGGAGGAAGAGGAAGAAGAGGAGGACGAAGAGGAAGAAGATGAGGATGAAGAATAAAGGAATGTCCTGCTGTAAAGATTTATGCTCAGAATCCAATATTTTGCTAAGAATGTGAACTCAAGTGCAGCTCATTGTTAGCTTCAGTATAAAAATCTGTACAGAACTGTGTATAGGTAAAGTGGTTCTTTGTAGGGAGACTTTAAGCAGTAGCCAAGGGCTGCTACAGTTTGGTTTGGAGAAAAAGTTGTTGAATGTTTCTGCTGTTTCTGCATATTTAATGGTTTTATTGAAATTCAGTGACTGATAGCCAGGTGTTTCTTTTTAGCTGAGTAAAACAGGTAGCTTAATAGCTGTTCTTATATTTTGTAGTATTTTGTTGCATTGTATTACTTTTTTTAACAGTTTTGTAATAAAATGTTGTACATTACTCTTTTTGTATTCATGGTGTTTCTGAGAGGCTGGGCACCCCCAGAATGTTGGAATCCTGAGTGGGAACTTGCAGTGTTCTTGGGCTCTTGCTGTTCCTGCAAACTGGCAAGTCCCTTATGCACTGACTCCTGGTGCTTTTGCTGCCACTTAAACTCCTTTAACTGATTTCCTCTCCCACATCCACTACCCTGAGTTAAAACATGCTTTCCTTACCTTGTGGGTGAAAAAAAAATCTAAGTAGTGAACTTCTTGCTAATTACGTCTGGATTATCTTCTTTCCCCAGACTGCTGAAGCACAGGTCTTTGTTTTGGCAGAGTAGCTGATAATGAGTGAGTGTTTTAACTTTCTCTTCCAGAGCTCAAGGGTCACTGGCCTTGGCTATAAGACAGATGTGGTTAGAGGCATGTTTTCCCAGATGTTGCCTACTTCCTTCTCCCCCTGGCTCCAGTATTAGTGACTTCTCATAAAATACACAGCTTGCTGAACAGCATGAAAAATGATGGAATGTTATCTCCACACATGGCAGTAAATTCCTGCAGAAAAGAGAAGGCACTTCTCTTCTAAAGAAAAGTGTTCCTGATGCGTTCCTGTTCGTGGTTATAACAGTGTCACCAGTTGTACTATTTCTAGGCTTTCACTTTCTATTTTACTTTAGTATAGATAAAGGCTTAAATCGAGATACCTAACAATATTTTCAACTGGGGAATTTGAGATCCTACAGCTAAACTAAATAGCTTAAGTTTAATTTGTTGAGCTAAATACCAGGAAATAACTTTTATTAGCCTTTGAAAACCCAGCCCTGAAATGTGTAATGTCTGAAAAATTAAGTAATATAAAGGGCAGGCTTCCAAGATTCTGTTTAAAATGCCTCCCTATTGTCCACTAGCTTATGAAGTAAATTGGCGTGCCATCATTGTACTATGTGTAAGATAAAAAGTGCTTTCAGGACTTTTCTGTGGTAAATGTCACTTGGTAGGTCAAAGATAACAGCACTTTCTGAAACAAGAGGCTTGAGAAAAACACTTCGTATATTTTTGTAAGCATGGAAGTTAAGTAACTGTAATGGCAATTCAAACAGTTTTGTAATGGAGTATGTGTTAATCTTTGAGAGCCTTAGAAACCCAGAGTTGCTTTTTCCTCCCCACCCTGCCCCTGAGATACTTAAGTAGCATCAGAAGGATTAGCTGCTGTTTTACATGTTGGACCTGCCAGAGATAACTTGGCACAGGTGACATCAATGGCGCCATTTTTCAGGCTCCAATTTCATGAAGCTGCAGCATAAACTAGAAGTGAGAAGCAGTGATTCTGTGCACAGCACTTCCAGTGCTCAAAAACTTTTTTTTTTGCTATAGAATTTGCAGTCCTACAGCATCTGTATCCTTAACTCAAAAATTCTTCCATCTAGAGGCAATTCCCTGTTACAGTGTGTATCCAAGATCATGCTGATCTTGTTACCACATCCTTTTCAGACTTCCCTGTAGAAATGCACCATCACATCCTCTCACTTCTAACGTTTTCTCCCTGTGCAGAACAGTGATTCTTCATGAAGTCTTTCTGATAAGACTATTTCGTTTTCTGCAGTGGAGGAGTAAAGTCAGAGTAAATTCACTAATTTGATTATTTGAAATGTTTGGGGATTTTTTAAAAATTGAAACAAAATATAACCCTTCAGATGTCCTTAAAAGTTGCACACCAAAAGCTCTGCATCAGGCTCATCTATCAACTGAGAATGAAGTCACGACTAAAGATAATTAACATTAAAAAAAAACCTCCTTTTGGTAAGAAGGATGTTCAATATAAAGGTAAATGGAAAAGAGTACATGAAAATCACTGCTTTCAAATTAAGCTTTAAAAAGTATGATGTGTCAGGTCAGGGAGTTCATATAATGCTCATCTGTGAGCACTTGCTGGAAAGGAATAATAAATAATCAAAGTGTAAGGAGAATGTTCAGTAAAGGTAAGGACATAGAAGAAAAGCTAAATTAGTTTTTCACATCAGTGTTCAATATGGACAAACTTATGAAATAATTCACTGGAGGTGAACTGGGAGGTCTAAAACCAAAACTAAAAGGGATGCCCCAAATGGTTGCAGGCATTGGGGAGAACTCTCACATGGCACTAGAGGTCCAGCATAAATGCATCCCACACAGTAAAGCAGACCAAAAGACTACCAAAAAATAAGTCTGAGGTGGATAAAGAAAAAGAATGAGAGGATAACAAATGTAGGAAAGCAGTTTTTAGAAGGTTCCAGTTATTTCTAAACCAATAAGGCAAAAAAACCCCTGCACAGCAACAGGCCAGACACAGCAAGATGTGGCAAAGCAAAACAGCATCAGAACAACATGAGAAAGCAGACTAGCAACTTTCAAACACATCTGTTGTGGCTAAACTCCAACCAGCAACCAAGTCCCACACAGCCACTCACTCCCCCAAACGGTGGGATGAGGGAGAGAATTGGAACAGTAAAAGCAGAGTAAACTCATGCCTTGAGATAGAGGCAGCTTCATAATTGAAATAAAATAATAATAAATTAATAAATTATACTAAAAAGGAAAATAACAAGAGAAATACAGTAAGTGATGCAAATGAAAACCAACCAAATAATGCCCAGCCAGTTTCCAAGGAGTGTCCCTCAGCAAGCTTTCACCCTAGTTATTTGCTGACTCTTACAGTATTGAATATCCGTCTGGTCAGTGGTGGGGGTCACCTGTCCCAGCTGTGTCCCCTGCCAGCTTCTTGTGCACCCCCAGCCTTCTCGGTGTCAGGGCAGCAGGAGAAGCTGAAAAGTCCTTGACTAAGTGTAAACACTGCTCAGTGACAACTAAACCATCAGTGTGTTATCAACATTATCCTCCCCTAAATCCAATACCCAGCACTGTACCAGCTACTAGGAATAAAATTAACTCACCCAAAGTCTGTGGATCCATGCAACCAAGACGGCTGCCAAACTGTCCTAGGGACAATGGATGCTCAAGATACAGTAGCAATGCCTAGGAGAAAACTTTTTTAACCTTGTAGAGGAGTTTCAGACAGTCTTCATGACAATTTTTTAATTGAAGGGGCATGGTGAAACATCTGTCTGAAATCCAAGTGTAAAAGAACTTGAAACAAAATGACAGGACAGATGGTATTCATCCAAGAGTTCTGAGGAAATTCAAGCAATGAAATGTCTGAACCTTGAACTGTACTTTATATTTTTTTCACTTAAAACTGTCTTAAGTGCTAGATGAATAGAAGGTCACAAATACAACACTAATTTTTAGAAAACATTCTGTGGAGATGCAGAGAGATTCAGACCAGTAATGTCCACATGACAAGCTGGTAGGAGCCACGTGCAGCTGAGAGTTGCTGGACAAACGGCTAAACAGAATCTGTGATTTCAAATCCTGTTCCACAGAGCTGTAAATATTCTTTAAAGAAATCTGCAAACCTTAAGGTAAAGGAGATCAGGTAGTTTTGGTCTACTTGAGCTTTTCTCGTCTACTTCTCATAAAAGAAATAAGTCACCGTGGAAGATCTTGCATGAATAACGAGCTAACAGTGAAGAATTGAAAAGCCAGCCTGCAGCCTGAAGTGACAGAACAGTAAAACCAGCATGGTGTTGAAATATGAATAGGTGAAATATGGTGTTAGTACAAATTGTATTACATGTTAATATGTGCTCCCCTATCACATATGAAGGGGCAAAAACATGCCTTCAAGTTATGGGTAATATGGGGCAATATTACATTTGTCTGGAGAAGATGCTGGAGCTGTAACAGATAATTCTGTGAAGACAAAAAGAATCTTTTCTTGAAAAGCAAATAGCATGTTAGGCATTATCAGGTAAAAGAGTTAACAAACAAAACACATATTCAGTATTGCCTTATCATTTTCCTAGAGGAATAGAATGTAAGTTTTCCTTTTCCTTCGGTCATCAAAGAACAAAGCCTATTTACAAAGCTGGTCTTATTTTTCCAAAGCTAAAGCTTTGCTCTGGAAAATTGTAAATGTGCACGTGTGTGTGTGTGATTGTGTGTACGTCTTGACTAGAACAGCTACAGACCTGGGAACTGACTTCAGTATAGATAAGCTTTTAAAACTCCTAGAACATTATTGAAGTTGCAAATGATTGTGGAGCGAAAATTAGGAAAAAAATTAAATAGTAGTTTTACCTTTGATTAATCAATGATGTACTGAACTTTTTCATGACAGTGTATCATCAATGTCTATGACATTAGTATATAATCTAGTACATATTGTTCAGTGATGGATTAGTTCCTGTGATGGTGACGGTTGCTGATCCCACTTCACTTGCCTTAGCACAGATTCATTTTTCTGTTTTTCTCAGTTTGGCTTCTATTTGTTTACACATCTTGAAATATCTAAGACTTTGTCCAGCAAGATCTGCATTTCCAGAAGTTGCTGGGCCTCTTGTATGAGCTGCATCACAACCCATCTACTTTTGTATGATCCCGTTTGAATCCAGTGTCAAGAATCCCATAACAGAGCCCAGATGTTGAGCTCACTTCTCATTCTGCAATGCACACAGCCCTTCAGGGATGCATTAAATCTCCTAAGTCTCTTCACTGTGGAATAATATAGGATTCAGATCTACCTGATAAAAAGGTGACTCCCTACACAAATTCCTCAAATTACTTAATTGTCACAGGCCAGCACCAATTAGTAAGTGAACCTGTACATTGCTCTGATTATCCTGACATCCTGAAATCAACTATCTCCCTTAGCCTCAGTGTTGGAGAGGCTCATGATGTTCCAGGACTGAATATGAAGTCAACCACCAGAAAAATCTTTATAGCTAGCAGATCCAGTGTTCCACCTGTAAGTTGTGTGGCTACTGTCAGCATTTCCCGGCCCAAACATCTAATGGTAAAGTTTGTATCCACAAATCATTTCTTCAGCAGAGCTGGAGGGATGACGTTTATATTGACAAGACCACAACATTCTGAAAGGCCCTTTGAAAAATGAGCAGCTGATGTTGAAACCAGCTCCTGGCTGGCTGAACTCTGCACTGACCTAGCATTAACCACTCCTTCAGGAATTAAGACCTTTAACAAGCCTTCATAATTCACCTGTATGTGATGTGTCACAGCAGAGGAATGCACTGCAGAGTCAGCATGCGTCTTCAGAAATCTTAAATTTTTTTGCATAAATCAGATGACACGTGACTAAAATCTGCCAAGATTAAAGCAGCAGTTGGAGAAATTCTATACTATTAAATAAAAATGCCGTCTCTTTTCAGAAAGTGCTTGAGTTATATGATGCCAGAAGCAGAGACAAGGTTAGACAAGGATCCTTGCAGCATCCTTTCACTCTGCCCTGCACTCTTTTGACCACACTGATCCTTCTGACCTCTGAGTGAGATAGGCTGCTGTGCTACCTGGACTTTTGATCTGATCTTGCATGTGCTTAAAGTTTTAATGTTATGTTCAGTTCTTATCCTATTTCAAACTATATTTCAGCTTGCCCATGATAATTCTGGAACATGGACACCATTTTTCTCATAATGGCTTGGAAGATAATGGGATAGTGTTACAGGAAAAAAACCCAACAACTCAGGAGTGTTTATCTCCAGCTGGAAATGGCCCATTCAGTATCACTTCATCCTCAATAGCTTTAGTATCAATAGTAAGCAGACCCCACTCTGCAACAGGGTTACAGAATTGTTTTCCTCAGCAACACCCACACCATCTTACCTTCTCTCCCAGATGGCAGGACAGACAGCTTTCCTTTCCATTGCCAGGTTGATTAGCTGTATCTCTAGAGGTTCCTTGGCATCTTTGGGACAGGTAGGACTTCAGTGCATTCCTCAGTGCATTGAAAGAGCAGCATGATTAGAAGCCCTTCCAGAGCTGGGCACGCTTTTTCTCCTGGTCAGCTTTTCCCAAATCTCCACTTCTTACGAACTCACAAGAATTTTCCAGAAGGCTTCTACTTTCATCCAGTTCTACTTTCTTCCAGAGTTTCTGCTGTATGAGAAATAAAGCATAGAAAACTGCATTTGTAGCTGTTGGGCAATTGTGATGCCTTGAGGGCTCTGGCAAGGGGCTGCAGCCACCCCACAGGCTCAGGCTGGCAAAGCTTGCAGTGCCAGGCAGGGCTCGGGGTCCCCTGTGCAGAATGACACAGTGGGACAAAGTTCCTGGCTGCGTGCAAGGGTATTTTCATCAGCTTGCAGTGGGATATTTTCGCCACCAGCCCTCAGAAATGCCCGTACCAGTCTCCATGGCTCTGGCCCAGCTGTTTCCCAAGAGTGCTAATGCTGTTTCCCACGGCAGGTCTAACTCAGGGAACATGCACCCTCACACACAGATGATTCAGAAGACATTGTACCCAAAGACCTACTCCTGTCTAATGTCAGGGCTTCTAGGAATATATTGCCCTACATTATTTTCCTGGGGAAATCCTCCCACAAATTTCAGGGGGAAAGGCTGTATTTCAATTCCTATTTCCACCTTAGTGCCTTCATGTGGTTCAGGCAGCCCATTCCAAGCTGTGCTCCTTCATCTGAAGGCTGTAGTTTAACAGCAGTCTGGGCATGCTGCCTTCTTAGTTGACACACACTGCCACCAGCAGCCCTTTCTAGGGAAGTAAAATATCATCTCTCCATTCCTTTTCCCTTTCTCTGGGACGTTCAGCCAGAAGGCTGCTATTGCCATCATGCTCATCTCAGGCATTAGTTAGTTTGTTTTTTAATATGAATTAGAGTTATGCTGCTTCTCCCTCCTTTCTTTTTTTTTTTTTTTTTTTTTTTTTTTTTTTTTTGGTGCAGGAGATATTACTCTTGCACAAGAAACATCATGGAGTTGTTTGAGTGTTACATCACTGGAAGCAGATCTGCTCTCACACTGAACAACTGCATTCATGAGAGCTGCTGCAGACATGCAGCTCTCAGCCCTGCTTTAGCTGCACTCCACTTCAGAGAGGACACTGTTCTTGTCCCTAAAACAATCGTGTTTCTTCTCTGTGAAGCACATTAGTAAGAAAAAGTGAGGCTGTAACAATGCAACCAAACCTTTTAATCTTGGTGTTTCAGCAGCCCTAACTCCTCCTTACAGACTTGGATGCTTGTCACCTTCACTGACCTGTTGGAACACGACTGAAGGAACATTCATTTTTCATCATTCAGTTCAGAACCATCAACCACACAGACCACTGCTTTGCTGGAGAGTCTCCATCCACACTGTTGTTCAGAAAAGCCACAGAGCAGTGCAATGAGGTAAAAATCCCAAGGGTTGTGCAGACACCTTGGTTTTAGTATTACCAGGCCCCATATTACGTTGTCATGGAGAACACTTCATTAGTTCCTCCATATAAAGAACTTAGATTTTTAATATTTACAAAAACAAAGGTTACTAACAATTACCTGGGTTACTGGGATGTAAAATCCACATGAACACTTCTTCCTGCTTTTCTGGGCTCCACAGCAGTTCCCCCAGCTGAGGGCACAACAAGGGAGACAGCTCACACCAGTGCACACACCTGAGGCAGCAGTGAGTGGAGGCCCCCAGTGACAGGAGGGCCAAACTGGTTTCAGACTTCCAGGGTCACTTCCAGTTTATGTTTTGGGTTTTATTAAAACGCAAGGGAGCCAAAATTACCTCCATTTTTTGGACAGCCTATCACTTTTTCTAACTAGATTTGTTCTACATAGAAAGTCCTTTTATGTAGTGCCAGCCAAGCTACACAATTTACTATTCCAACACTGCAGGAGTTCAGAGTAGGCTTGGAGGGTAAGTAAAGTCAACAGTCAGAGGACCAAATGCTGGCAACCACTTCTGATGTTCCCTGAAAATACATATTACCCTGGAAGATAGCCACTGACACTTCTCAGATAAGTAAGCAGGATGAGATTTCAGAACACAGCAAGACCTAGTATTCTCATGCCTTTCATAGCAATGAGAACAACCAGAAACAGAAACATTGCCAATTTGTTTTCCCTTGAGTTTTCACCTGTTACAATTGATGGATTTAAGCTCAACAGCAGGGAAGAAACAATAAATGCTTTTACAGAAACAAAGTTTGTGTTCAACAGTGTAGATAATTTCTTCTTCATGTTCTTAAACTCCCCTTTGCCTCCATAGATTCTTGCATGACTTGATGTTTTTTAAAGTAAAAATAAAATTGTGCTTTATATACAGCAAAATCTACCAAAGCACCTTTTGTGTTTTTACAGGCAGTGGTATGTTTTGCTCTTTGTTGAAAGAAGATTCACAGATCAAGAGTTAAGCATAAAATTTTAGCATCTCTGGCATAAAATTTTAGCATCTCAAGTTTCTTGATGTAGTTTTAGAGCAGTAAGTTGATAAAGTTTTGGCTTTAGGGACTGCAGTTTGGAGGCAAATGGTATGGAGGAAGCAGACAGTAGTAAAGGAGATGGACTGGCATTAGGGAAAGAGAATGCACTGATTCTAGGATGCTATCAGTGGGGACAATATCTTTGGTACTGTCCTAAGTGTGCCGTAGCTTCTACTGGTGCCAGGATCTTTGGTAATAAAGAAAGATGTTCCCTCCTTCCTATTGGTCCCTGTTTCCATACATAAAAGGGTCTTGCCTACATGAATAGTCTGTGCTATAACTCCAGGGTTTTGTCAGAACAGCCTTTTGAAATCTGAACACTCAAAAGTGCACTGACAGATATGGCTGGAAAGAAAGAATCCCATTTTTAGAAAAGCCCTGTAGACTTCAGCACTTAGGTTCGCTCTTAGAACTTGTGTCTTTCATGCTCTGATTTAATTAAATCCTCCTTTGCTAAAGAACCTCCTCAAAAAACCCCGAAGTTTGATTGAAACATGCTTCTTGGTGAAAACATAAATGAATTAAGATAATACACAGTAGAAACACTACAAACTACACCTATCTTTGGTTCTATTCTCAAGTTCATATCCTATGAGCATATTAAATCTACCTAATTATATCAGGGCAGGTGATATAAAAATCCAAACATGTCCATGTGGCAGTTTTCAATGGGAATTTAAGTTTTGATTTCACTGGAAAAAAACTCAGCCCCCACAGATGCAACAAAAGGTACCTAGATAAAACTTAAAATTTACCACATTTAATAGTTGTAAGTTTGTAACATTGAAGTTGTCTAGATTTTGAGATATGGGAGTTTCTATAAAGATAATAATCCATTCTTACTCTGTAAAAGTATAGTAAAACAAAAAATTCAAATATTTTATTTACTTCACCTAAAAAACAAGCAACCCATGAGTAAGATATACATAGGTTTCCCCGATTTATCCCTAATAAATTTTTTTAAGATTTATACAATTTCTACAGAAACATACAGTGTATCAAAATCTGCATAAATCAAATTTATAAAATATGTAGAAATGCATAGTGATATTATCCTCAACTTACAAAGCAAGAACATGGGAATTATTTTTTTCCAAGCCGGCTCTAGTAGGAAAAAGTCATTACAGCAACAGCTTCTTATGATCTCATGTTTTGTAAGGTTTCAGTCTCACAAACAGATTCATATTCACATACAGCATCAGCTTTCAATGAATTGCACATAATACCCATTTAAAATGCACACCCGCACAATTTATGTGCCACCATTCTTTCTCTTATGCATAGTTGTATGATTAAATTAATCTACCCAACACACAAATGGAGTCAGTTTTCACACACACATGGAACAAGTACCAGCACAAAACCTTGTTTTCCTTTTTTTTTTTCCAGTTTCTCCCTCCTTTATTTTCTATTTTTCATAGCTCTGAAAGGATAGATGAGAAGTTTAAAGAAACTAGGAAAGATCCCAAACTAATAGATCAGTGCAGACAGATCTATAAAGATCCCACTCTGTCACCAAATATGATACATAATCCTTGTTAACGTCAATGGAAGCTGCATGCAATGCTATTCTAGACTTCAGGGAAGTATTTAGTCATACTTAATTGTGTGACGTGTTATAGGGATAACTGTTATGGAATCAGTACACTGATGTCAACATTTAAGTCACAAAATCTGGACAAAGGAAGTGAGGATAAGTCATTTCCCCTCCACCTCTCTATTTGTTCAGAGTAAATATTTATACCCCTAAGGGAGTTTGCATCAACTCCTTTCCAGAACATTTTTAGAAACAACTTTTTCACATTCTACTCTGTACACTATAGCACCAAGCAGTTGGTTTTTTTGTCTTTGCAATCCCTCTGGAGAAGTTGCAAATGACAGAAATAACAAGAAAATTAGTATGAACAAGTGTGATTTCAGGATTTCCATTTCTCTTTTTGATCTAAATCTGGCATCCAAACTTGGCTGACAGATGTCCTTGTGACAAATTACACAGACGTGTTAAGTAGCTGGATGGTTTTTTTCTAATTAAAAGTTTTAGTCCACCTCTAAGTGATTTCCATTCAAAATAACAGTATAAATGAAGCATTTGATTCTTTCCAAGTTTTACATAATTGTGCAGCTCGTTTGTTGTTGTTATTTTAATTATTTTTATGTAAGGCATGGTTTAAACAAACAAATTAGTGCTTATAAATTCTTAACTGGATTTGTGAGGGTGCTTACCTCCATGAAATTGTACCACATTAGCACTAAACTCGACAGCCTTCCTTCCACCGTACCAAGCATGCAGTTGAAGCAGAGCAGCCAAACTGACAATAGAAGTTTGTCTCCATTAGCACAGTAATTACATAGGGTGGTACGGTTGGTCCCTACCCCTGCTGACAGCTCAGAACAACCCACCGTAAATTTCCAACAAATGCTTTCCTTGTGAAAGAGAGAAATGAAAAGAGGCACTAAATATGTTGAAATTCATCTTCCAAAAAAGCAGCATGAATGTGAGAGAAGGCCACCCTGGCTAATAACCTGTGGCAGTGCTTAGTAAGATGTAAAATTAAATAAAAATATACAACAGGTTGATAATCACCAAGTTCTATGAAAATCTGATTACTCCAACCTTTTCAAGTGTGTGTAAAAAACTGCCTTCAGACCCCTGAGTGTAATCCCAAAGAAGACAACGCTTTTAACTATGTTCCTATGAACCATAGCTAACAGCACATTGATTTACCAACATCTTGAAACAAAAAGATGTAAACATCTACAGAGTTTAAGGTAAAGCAGTTTTGTAAACATTAACTGCGGATGATAATGTTATTGTATATAATCACAGTTCCTCTATGTCCTTCATCCAAGCCAGGAGGCTCACAGCTGTACAAAGTTAATAACTGCAGCAGTTTTCAGGCTATTTTCAGTCCTGTACAAATGAATGCGTCAGTAGGTAGGTTTTGTCTGTCTACACACTAAGGATGTTGTTCATCTCCCATTTTTGTGTTGCTTTACTGGAGTCACACTCTGAAATGAAAACTTGATGGAGGACTTCGGAGCGATCCAAGCACTTCCCTGACGGAATGTGAGTAAATCTGTGCAGATTCTGAAAGACAAAACCACCAGGAAAACGTGTTGGGTTTTTGTGTTGGGTATATTTTTGTTTGTTTGGGGTTTTTTTTTAACATTTTCTTTACATCTGCAATAGCTATTTACAAAAACAGATTTCAGCATCCCAAAACAGATCAGTTCTGTGCTCATTGCACTATTTATTTGTTAAACCTAGCACTTTGCAGCCTTCATATTAAATCTCTGGTCCACCTGAGATGCCTCTCATTTCTCTTAGGCAACAAACCACCAAAATGAGCAAAACTCTATCTAAAATGCTTCTAGCCTTTTCATCCATCCTGTAACCAAACTAAAAGGTTAACTCCTGAGCACAGCTCTATGAGGACTTCACTGGGCAGGCTCCAGTAAGCCTTCACAGAAAGTAAATGCACACCAACATTAACCACAGAGGGGTAAAAAAAGTACTAACTTGACTCCCTGTTTGGCTGGCAGAAGGAAGAGTAAAGAGTATGAGAATTAAGTCTGGCTTGTGGAGCAACAGGCTGCCTAAGGAAGTGCAGACCTACTGCGCCAGGCACATTCAGGCTGACTCTGGCACATCTGTCTCCTTCCACACCCACCATGCTCCTGTGCTCCTGTGTTTAGTCTGTGGCCCCTCTCCCCCTTGCTGACCCCGTGTGCCAGAGGCAGCCCTGACTTGCTGACTGGCTGCATCCAATGTGGAGGGGAAGGCAGCAGAAGCAAGTCCATGGCACTGCGGCTGGACCAGGGCTCTGCAGCGCTGCCCCGTGCACAGATACCCCAGCATGGGGACCCTCTCCATCACCCCCACACACGTGTGCACAGCCAAATGTAGGTTCAGATCAATGCTTGGCTCCTGATGTGTGGCCAGATATGGAGATCCTCCAGCTGGAGAGAAAAAAGGATGTCTAAACAAAAGCAACAGGCAGACCATCACCAGCCCTGTTCTCGATGTTTGCTTACGGGCACTGAAGCCCTGCTACTGCTCAGTGCTCAAGCAGCACACATTGCACTCACCAAACTGGCACACTGTTTGTTTCAGAGACAGCCAACTGACCAACCAGATAAAATCTCCTTGCAGCCTTAATTTACACAAGGCCACAACATTTTTCAGCAGTCCGTAAGCGTCTCATTCCTTACATCTTTGCCATTAGAAGAAACATATACCCTCTGTACTGCACAGCAGTGTGCTCAATTCCTATTATTTGCTTACACATCCTTGGTGGTCCTTCCATTCTTACCCTCCTTTTTTTTTCCTTCTAGAAGCCAGTCAATGTTTTGTTCTACAACCCAGACTGTGCTTACTGGGCTTCCTTATAACTTGTGGTAATAAGCAAACAATTACACAACTGGTGCTAGTGTGGAGGAAATGGATCTTGCATAAATGAAATTCTTAGAGAGAAGCCAAGTAACATGCTGGGACACGCTAGAATGGCTGGAGAGTTAAAAACTGCTACATATTACTCTGCTGAATATTGAAGTTGAAGTTAGTACTTACCTGCCACTGCTTATTGATTTTTACATTTCAGGTTTAAAGAAATTTGTTTGTCTATCCAGCACAAGGAAGCTGAGCTGGATGGAAACGGCATTATGTTACCCGATATTTCCTAGCTCTATGCAAACACCAGAAAATGTGGAGTGGCTTAAGGGATAACAAATAGATTTCTCAGCACTCAACTGTTCCTCCATCTTTCAGACAAACAATAAGGAATCCAGATAACCAGCTAATGAATTAATAAATAGTCAATATGCTAGCTATATAAGATGAAGAAAAATTGACATGGAATAGTTTCCTAGATGTAGAACCAAGTTATATGTGGCTATATCCAAGGATAATGTCACCCCTAGACTATTCAGTCTCATTTTTTTAAGAGACAAACAAAAATAGAAACGTAGACATTTAAGTGACAGTAACAAAACTTATATGACTAGAGGACTTACAGATGTAATGACTAAATAGACTGTAGCAGCCATCATATGTATATCAGCCAACATTCCAAGTCCTTATTAAAAATTTATAGATTTTGCAATAGCATTATAACAGCACCACACCCAGGATTAAGAACAGAGCATGTTATTGTTACTAGAGAATGGCTAAAGAACAGGAAGCAAAATACTGAAGAAGACAAAGACAACACAAAAAGGCACAGTAATCTTATGTTTACCTGCTTCTGTGTACGTTTAAAAATGTCTTCAGTCTTTAAACAGAGAAACACTTCAATTTAGATGGTCCAAAATGAGACCTAATACTGACCCTAGCTTCTAAATATACTCCAGCATTTAAGCCATCTTCTCACAGCACATATGAGATAAAGAGACTTTCTCGATATAGAGCATAAAAGCACTAAACTTTTCACAAGTAATGGCACCAAAACCTTTCATAACATCTGTCACTAGTAGTGGACATGCTCTTTGCTTCCTCTGAGACAGATGCTAACTCCTAATATCTCCCTGGCAACAAATGTAGCCTCGTGGAGTTTTCCTTAAAGATTTTGCTACAGAAGACAGCAACCAGAATCACTAAATAAAAAGGATCTTTCACTAGAGGAAGCTTTTCTAGCAAGCATGTATTTCTGAGAATGTGGCATTAACAATTTACTCGATTCAGTTAATCTTGTACTAGATCTTTAATTTCAGGTATACATAAACCAATTTTTTAAAGGTGCAAATAAACCAGTATGAAATATAAAAATTTATTTTCTTCCATGTATCTGTTGCATACCTTGAAGAATTGCCACTCCTTGAATTCGTTCTGATTACAGTGTGTAATCATAATTTTGGATCCATCTGGCCCTTTAGTTAAGCATTGATCATACTGCATGAGTTGATTGGCTTCATTGATTCGGAACAGCTAATGGAAAAGAAAAAGCCATTTTTATAACAATTGACTCAACGAGCATTTTAGAAACACTGAAAACACAACGAAATTTTAACATTCAAAACATTTTTCTGGATTTATTACACCTGTCTTTCAGGAGGGTTCTTGACTTTGCATAATACACTTTTACTATCACAATACTAAATGTGTTAACTTTCCTGTAGGACTTAGAAGGCCAAGAAACTTAACCAGAAAGAGAAAAATTATAAAGGGATTCCTATTCAGGAGACTTCTGAGAGTGTTTGATTACAAACCTTTGTATGATTTGATGGCCAAAAAACCCATTATTTTTATAAATGCCTGGTAGCAAGTCCTTGATGCTGGACAGTAATTTCATGTGAAGACACTAAAACTTTGGCATTCTACCCATGGAGGAAATAAATCTAAATCATCCAGATACAAAAAGATTATCCTAGCTACTTCTTACAGAATAAGTGCTACAGGGCTTTTTGGGTAGCATATGCAGAAAAAGTAGTTTAGGGAACCTTTTCATTAAATATCAGAATAAAAGAGATGTTTCCAGGGGCTACTAAGAGCTAATCCATATAGCATTTCTAAAAACATCATCCTAAATGCAATTTTATGATTGCCATGACAAAATTGCCTGGTTTAAGTTTCCATGGGCTTAAATAAGGACTTTAAATTCTGAACAATTTTTCAACCAGAAAAGAAGATATAAAGACAGAACAGCATGTTTGTGTGTGGGTAGGTTGGTGAAGGTACAGGTCAAACACAATAAAAGCTTGGATTGCAACCATCTAATAGTAATTATGTTCTGTCAATTAATTTGTAAATGAAGCAGAGACAAATTTCTGTTCATTTCCTCCTTTCAAATGGTGGAAGATGAGTTACTGCACAAAGGTGTTTCATACTTAGACCAGAACAACTATGTTACAGATAGAGCCAGAGTGAGTAAGGTTTTTTCCCTGAAGGATTAATTATTAAGTAAAGGTAAGTGGTGAATCAGGAGCAATGCTAAGAGCTGAAGCAGTGATACTGTTGCTTCTTACTGTACCTGTTTCTCTGAAGAACAGATTATGAATTTGCCTTCAATTTCATGCCATTGATGTTTGAAATGGTATTTTCAGACTGCTGTATTTTAGCGATGTCCATACACTTACAGTAAACCCTAATTCCCACATTTGTAGCTGGCACCTAGGTGACTTCATGTACAGGCTTAACAGAAAACCTGCCTGTTATCAATCCACAGCAAGCAATTCTCCTTCAGACTTGCTCCAAGCTCCTTACCTGATTTCCTCCCATTCTGTGGCATGGCCCAAGCTCAACAAAGCCACCATTGGTGTGCCCCATGCTGTCAATGCAGTAAGAGGTTTCAAAGCCTCTAATCTGGAAAAGAGGTTTTGCACTCTAAGTTAGCCTCAAGGGAAAATTAAGTGCTAAGGAGTTCAGAAAATTCTGACTTATCTTTCAAACCAGGAACAGGTATCTGACAGAGATATTAGACAAACCCGTGTATGAAATTTAAATAGTGATGTCAACTGTTCTGTGAGATGCAGCTTCAACCTGCCCATGCTAATTTTCAGGCTCTTCCATGAGTCAGAGTATGCTGAAAAAGCCAGAGTTGCAAAGCTCAATTCCAAATTAATAGCACCAAAATATAGGCCTTTCAAGTGTTTTAATTTATTCAATCTCCTATCAGAACATGTTCCATCTCCCAGGTATTCATAAATGAGCTCAGGAGCTCAGGTAAGTTTCTCTCATCTTGTGGATGAAGAGAAACAGGATGTAGAGAAGTTATGCACAGCAGCAATTACCCACAGCCAGACACAGCCCACTGACCCAGCTGCTCAGATGGAACTTCTGCAGCAGCAATTACGCAGGAAAAAAAAAAAGAAATAAAATTGATGAGGGGCAGGCACAGGCACAGAGATAAAGAACCAAATTCCTGTCATAAAGCATGTCTCAACTGCTGATTATCTTACTCCCTTCTCAGAAAGGCCAACAAGCAGCCTTACAAAGACTTTATGACACAAATAACATTTTTTCCAGACCTATTTTCTTTGCCAGAGCCTCCTTCCTCTTTGTAATGGTATAAAAAGTCTGGAGGACTATGCTTAGATTCTTCCAGGGAGTGTTAGGGAAGATGAACCCCATACTTTCATACCCAAGAGTTTGGAAATGCAATCAGTGTGGTTTTACAAATGGGGGGAGGGGGAACAGGATTTTTCAGATGTAGGATAACTAGCAGCCTGTGAAGAGGAGCTGAAGAAAACTTCAGAACTTAGAATTTTCCTGTTGCTCCACCAGACCCACTTGCTTTTATTGGGGATGATTTTCTGCAAGGTTGCCAGTATTATTTTAAGCTCTTCAGAAGCTTTCACCTTGGTGAACAGTAATATTTAATGTACCTTCTAAACACTTTATATAGATTCCAGAGGAGGTCCAAGGCTCATATAGTAGCTGATGCTTTGTGCTAGCTTTTAGGTAAGAAATCAAGGTGGCACTTTTCATCTGGTCCCTCAGATAAAAGATTATTTCTTCTGTATCACTAATTCTAACATTAAGAGATTAGAGATGACACTGGCTTGGTGATAGGAGACAGCACAGATCTGTATTTTCTAATGTGCTTTTGAAGTCACAAAACCATCTATCAATAGTCATCATATCTTGGGAAAGAAGGTTGCCAGATTTGGTGGGACACAAGAGTTCTCCTCAGCTAGCAAGAAGATTTTCTGATTTTCCCTCAACAATCTGCAAAAGTGAAATGAATAGGAGAGACAAGGAAAAGATGTAATCAATTGCAGAGAGGGAAAAAAAATCTGAAAGGCAGGAGACCTGCAGTAAGTGCTCACCAAGGTGTGGGCTAAATGCCAGAATGAGATGGGCAGAGCTCAGTAAGGAGTCCTGCACTCACCTGTGATATGCCAACTCTCTCTGTCAACCACTTGAAAGTGCTGCATTTGTAACCACATTCTTAATTCAGTGAAGTCATAACTGTTTCTAGCAGCATTAATGCTGGAAACGATGGTTACAGAATCATATCAAGTTATTACATGCAGGTAAGGGACTTGCTGAGGCTGTAAATGTATATCCCAGTCTAGTAAACACAGGCAGAAAGAACTCCACCTGGATTTCATGATCTCTTCTCTAGGCCTTCACACAAAAGATATTTTCACCTATTAATCTTCACCAAAACTCCTACATGCAGGATTCACATTTTTTTCTTTTACATTTTTTCTCAGAAAACTGAAATTCCAATTATGGAAAAAAGTGCTTTGGACAGGGCTAGATATAAATGATCCTTCAAGGACCTGTGGAACTAATTAAAAAAATCACACCTGCCAAGGTAGATATAATTTCTTTCCTGGGCTACATCGTTATAGCACTCTGTTTAGTATCATATAGCTTAATATGGAAGTAATCAAACAGCCAGTTCACATGTCAAGTAGCAACTGCTTCCTTTTGAACTTGCAGTTTTTAAAAAAAAGCTCTTAAACTGCATAGGTTATGTGCTTGTACCTACCTCTCCCCAGTCCACATTTTTGGGTGGTAAGGGATAATATGAAGTTATATCATATGCTATTTCTTCCATAAACCACTTAAAGCTTTTGCAGTTGTGATCTTCACGGAACTTCTTCAGCTCAGATATATCTCCATAGGGCAGCGCTTTTGTCTCCGGCCGGCTGGCATAGAAGTAATCCTTGTATTCGTCCCACCACACCTCTACAACTCTGACATAGTTCTGTCAAGAATAAAGACACTGCTGTGACCTCAGAGCACACACAAACAGGCCAGAAGCAACTCCTTGCTAGTAACAGAAATTTAAGGATTTATCCTCTTTAAAAGTGACAGCATAGTATTATTATATAGCACTAACAGTTTGTCACTATCGGTAGACTATACAAGGCACGTGAATACTATTTTTGAGTGATACTTTAGGACTGAAGCCAGCAATTAAACTGGGTTGCTTAATGAGAGTGCAAAGTCTTTTTCTAAGATTAGACACTATTTATTTGAAAATAAAGACTTTTCAGTTACGGGTGCAATAAAATGTTGCATTCATTTGGTATGGTCAGAACTGCAATTCATGGTTTCTATTCACCTTCTACAATTTTTTAATGAAGAGAATGATATGCATTGGTCCACAAACACGGAAAAAAATTCAGTCTTAAGTGGGTCAGCCACCTGGAGAAGGAGGAAAATTGGATAGCTCACTTGGCAACAGGCCTCTCCCTCACATCTTTCTTCTCATTCTCTTTGATAGCTCCTATCTCTGTATTACCTGTACACATTCTAGATGCACACCTCACTTTGTCAAGTCCTTCTAGAGTTAATGACCTGGTGTTAAAACAGTCTTAAAAGATCTGACTAAAAGCACAAATTGTTGTGACTTTTACTTTAATCCACATCCAGCATAAATTGAACAAAGCTGTAAAGAAGGACATTTTCTGTGAGGATAGGAGGGTGACTTAAGAGGGGAAAAAGCTATTTCTACATCCTGCCTTGTACAGAGAAGCAACTGAATATTGAAGAACACTCAGCAGTGTTTTTTAAATTCAGTAAGCAAGCCAGCAGACTCATGTAAGGTGTTAAGATACGCAGAAAATATTTTTGATCAGCCTTTAAGAAGACTGAAATGATTTTTATCACTTCAGACAAGGCAAACTAGCATCTTGCCTGCACTAAACAATAGACTTACCATTTGCTATCCTGTTGCCCATTACTCTGTCTCTACCCCCAGATATATTCCCCTGGGCTCCCTTGTATTGGTCCTAGTCCTTGTTTCCTCAAAATGTTAATCAATTCAAATTACTAATATGGAACCTTTTTTTGTGAGGGGGTTGGGGATGTGTATGCCAGGTTAGTTTTTTACCATTCAGCTAGGCTGGGACATTGCCTTTAGAACTAACTGTTAGGTTGGCTCAAGCCATACTCTCTAATCCTACAGGTACTCATTGTCTAGGAAAATTGCTCTTGGATTGGAATTTATGAAGAGGTGGAACTTTGGGAATGGGATTTAGTGATGCCAGAACAGTGCACAAGAGAAAGCTTAAACTGGGCAATAGAAAAACAACAGGAAGGTTGTCTCTCTTCCTGCTGGTAGATGACAACAGACATAAACCGGTTTTCTTGATTCAAATTCTCTCTTCAGATATAGAACTGGCTCATTTGTTTTCTGGGATTGATGTCTAATTTTAATCTCAGGGTTTGAGTAACACTTCATGAACCTGCAGTGTACCTGAGGAGCTGCCAACCCTTAGGATGTAGGGTAGAGCATGCCATCTTCCTAGGTGTCATTTACTGCTTCTTAACAAATGCAGAGATTTAATTAACAGAAGTCTGAGATATGCTAGATTCCAGAATTCTCTAACTTGGCTTAGGATCATTCTCATCATTATCAAGATAAAGCGGGATTTCAAGCCCATGACCTTCATCTCCAGGAGAGTGCTATAGTTACTAGAGTTATTCATACGTACTTGGGCACAGTGCAGCAAAGGCTGGAGGTGATGACATTAAGTAATAAGAAGTGCATTTGTACCTCAAAGATGGTGGGGGAAGGCTTTAGAGCAAGAAGATGGGTTCCAGGATTCTCTACTCTTAATAACAGTGGGATTAACACAAAGATCTCTCCTGTGGGGATGATCATCTGAGCTATAGATACTAAATAGCTTTGAATGAAGTGCTCTCTAAATTGTTACTGATAATTTAAACAAATTTATCTAAAGCTGTCCTTATCTGAAATCAAAAACCACCTTGAAGGTGGCTTCAAAACTGTACCTTTAAAGTAGGAGAAGACCCAACATACACAGGGGGTGGATTTCCTTGCCAGCCCTGGAGACGATAGATGTGTCCAACACGAGAACAGGGAACAAACAGCAGCTTTCCCCCACACTGCCAGATCTACAAGTTAAAACAAAGGTGTAATTACTATATATGTACAGGAATTTGAGACAGGCAAATAGATAATAAATTCTGGAAGAAATGTCAGCTACATTTCTTACTATACTATCATACACTTACATAGTTTTTGCTTCAGATGTAAGCATACAGAAAACAGATCTTTGAAATGAAAGGTACACTGAGTACACTTTCAACTCAGCAAGGAAGTTACTCAACTAAAACAATTAAAAAAAAATTAAAGAAGTTGGACATCTCATTACATCACTATTTTAGAACAAGAGTGAATGAGTACACAAAATCGGTAACTGGGTAATTTTTACTATGACAGAATTAATGATATTTTGATTTTATTAAAGTAATTCACATGTCATCACTAAGATGGGTTTTGGTTTGATGCCCATTCACATTTCAGTTTTTCTTAATAAAGATTAGTAGGAGATAAGGATGTGTAAGGTAACCCATTGCTCCAAGTAGAAACAGATATTTATTTGACTAAAGTAGCTGAAAAGAAAAAAACGTGTAAAATATACTATCATTCTGAAATTCCCTCACTCCCACATATCTTTGGATAATAGTTAATGGGGAAAAGAAAACATACTTAAATCAGAATTTAATTGCTTCTAGTTTGGAAAAGTTTAATTGTAGCACCAAATCCTAATTCGAGCTAACTTTGTGAATGTTTTGAATTAGTCTAAATTCCAGATTAAAAATATGATTAAACCAGTATTAGGAAAGATGGGCAGAATATTTTACTTTCTTAATTGCATCATGATATTAGTTTTCCTGTTCCATCAAAAAACCACCTCAGGTGTGCAAGGCCATTAATTTTATTTGCTATCTAGGGATCAGCATGCGAGGCTGATAAATGTTTAGTTCTCCTAAAGATTGGTTGTGATCTACACAAAACCAGTTTGATGGTCTCTACATAATGAGCATTTCAATTACAGAACTACTCTAAGTAATTTCAACCATGATTTTGATCTAAGCAAGATGGAGAATTATATGGATGAAGACCCTGTGTGCATAACATCCTCAATAAAGACCCTATGCATATGGATTTACAGCTGAGCAAGTGCACTCAGAGCTTTCCTCTAACTCATGGAGAGCAAGAGTAACTAGGGGAGCTCTGAATGTACTTTTTGTAAAATTCAGCTACGATTTCTGCTACAGATTACTGCTGAAGATATCTTCATTTTTGTCTGTTAATTGGGACTGATTTCTGCTGTCTGCACTTGTGCCATTACAAATACTGATGCTACAAGAAGCTAATGACAATCCTCTTACACTTCCTGCAAATTGAAGAGTATGCATATGCCTAGGAGTGAAAATAAAATCCTCCTCAGCGATTATGAATTATGCAGTTAGTATTTCAACTATAAAGACTTCTCTTGTAAAGAAGTTCTTGAAATTTTGAAAAGTATACGAAATAATTTTTCACTTCACAAAAATGGCAGGGAGCAAACAGATTACTTTTTGTTGCACCATTATACACTTTCCAACAGCACATGTATAGACTGAGGACTTGAGGACTACTTGTTCTCTATCATTGCTTTCATTACAACCAACATTTTTCTATACTCACTCTGAGAACATTCCGTTTCCTCCCATCAAATTGGCCAGCCTGGTTTCATATTGGATATAAAGGCAGTTAGGGGTGCAATCTCAAACTATTTACAAAATCTAGATTATGCATGCATCATTTGGGCTTCAGCATGAAACCACCTCTCTGAACACTTCTGTCCCAAAGCCTGCAAGGAAACACTGAGGAGACACATTTCTGTCACATCTCCTCACAACAAAACCTGAGCTTCATGAGGAGGAGGTAAGTCTGTCTAAACACCAAACAGAAGTATTTGCTTCTTTTTTTTAAATGACAAAAAATTATTTAATTGACTTAGTTTTCAAATTCTGGTGTTACCTTGTAAGAAATTTCAAAATTTTCACCACCCCAGATCTGAAGCCCTGGATCATAGAGACCCAGTTCAAAGAAGAAATCGCGTTCAATAGCAAACAATCCACCAGCCATTGCAGGGGACCTGAAAGAGGAAGACAGTGTAACTCCTTCTGACAAAAGGATACAACAGCAGTCAGAGAAAGCTTCAGCAAGGAAAGCAATTCAGGTAACATATAGTAAAGATCAGGTAAATGGCAATACACTGAACAGTCATAAAGCTTTGTCATCAGACTGTAGTAATTTTTTGAAGTGGCATCTATATAATTTTTAGTGAGGTCACACTTTTTTATTATGTTGTGGGTTTTCTTCTACAATTAATATATTTAATTAATGAATTTGATGACTGAAAATCTTGGTCTGAATTTTCCATTCAGCTAGTCAATATCCTTCTATTAAAATAATAAACAAGATGAGAATCAATGTGATGAGATTTCTCTCTTAAAATTTTTTTACTTTCTGAGATAATCTGAAACTGCAAACAGGTTTGTGTTCCGAGGAGCTGTCACATTGAAACACAT
>VZSR01003049.1:15099412-15156139 GCA_013398615.1 Brachypodius melanocephalos
GCTGAACACCTGCCCGCCCATGGGAAGCAGTGAATTCATTCCTTGTTTTGTTTTGCTTGTGTGTGTGTGCTGACTCTGAGCATAATTAATTATCAGTTTAGTTGCCGTCCAAATTAGGTGATCACATGCCAAGGTACTGCTACATGTCCCTTTCTGCTTGCTACTGTATTTTCCTTCAGTGCTCCTTTTGCATCCTGGGGGTTCAAAGGTTAAGAAGCCAGAAGACACAGCAGAGGGAAGCACTTTGCATAGCACACCCCATGGCTTTGCTGCACTTTTGGTTTTCCTCAGCACCACAAAGACTTGGCAAGTGTAGAAGCCTCAGATACTGCAGTTTCAGTCTTGGGCTCCAAGATTCTGCCAAGTGTGTTAAAGAACACAGTAAAACACACATAAGCTTAGCAGTTTACTTCACAGGATACAAAGAGGTAAGCACTGTCACTTAAAGAAGGATTCAGTCCCGGGGCAAAACTCATGTTACAAAAACGTTGCCTCAGCTCTTTAAACTGTTGAGGATCTTTTTGTTTTCTTTTTAAGCTAAGCAATCCTGGCTACGGTTTCAGCAAGACTTTTACTTGCTCTTGCTTGCCTTGGTGCTCCTGCAAGAAAATGCACACAGCCTGGACACAAACAGATGCAGGGCATGTCTCTTTTTAAAGGAAGCATTGTAACGCTGAAGGTATTATTAAAAATAAAGTCATCTTTTAAAACATTCTGAGAACATATGTTCCATGTTTCTGGGAACAGTTTAAACAATTTTAAGACCTGTTTGGATGGTAAACACAGAACACCACAGCAATGTTTGAAATAGTTTATCCCCCTCTAAGCGAATATTAAAGTTCCAATGTGGACAGCCTCATCAGAAAGTGGTATTATTTAAACTGTACACAGAACAGATCAAAGCTTCATAACTTGCTTGCATGTGTTGCCATTTTAGCAAAGAACAATCATGGGTGGGGATAGGGAATTACCAACATCAGTTCTTACAATGTTTAAATCATATATACAAGCAATAGAAGACATCAGATTCTGAAGATGTGAAGATTGCTTTCAAATGTAGTAACACGATTAGTTAAGTGTGAAGGGGAAAGTAATAAAAAACCAGCAGAACCACAGTCTCCCAGTATTGAAAAGCCATCCAGAAACCATAGTTTCTAAGCTAGGGTTTCTAGGCAGTTTTTGTTTTCTGGGAAGAAAATACACCCCACTACAAAGCATAGTAAAAAGGCAGGAACTCTTGGTGAAAATTATTGGAGTTTTCCCACAATAAAAGGTGCTGTTTTTATCTTTCTTCCCTTTTTTTTTTTTTTTTTTTTTTTTTGCAATGTTATGCGTATCATATTAAAATTCTTGGAAAATATCTAGCCAAGATTCTTAAACAGTATGCTTCTTTGTCAGATGTGATCCATTGTGAAGCAAGTGGGAGAAATATGACCAAAGGGATTTTTTTTTTGGAAACACGTGCATAATCGTCCAGCTGTATGCATGCATCAGGCCATGACAGCAGGCTACAGATTTTATGCATTACCCTCTATTAGAAATACTTCCAGCATGCTCGTTATTTCAAACCAAATGGTTGAACAAGCACTGTTGTTTCCAACAGCATTTTAAAAAAGTATCACGGCTAATTAAAGCTTTCCCTGGCAACAAAGTTATACTATATTTTATTTTGCCAACCAGAACCCAGAAATTCTAATGTGCACTCTATTTACCACACAAGAGCAGGAATGGAGAGGCAACAAAAGGTAGCAAAGATATTTTGAGCAAATAATCAGTTGTGGCAAACAGGTCTGACTAAATGAAGCAGCTAGTGTGATTAGAAACGTGAGGGTGTTCAGGCTAGGAGTACATGCAAGATTTAGTGGATCAATATTGACTTCAGAAAAAAAAAAGAAACGGGTAAGTGATTTAGTGATTACCGATACGGTTCAGTTTTTGTCTTTCTGCTTTCCTTCTCTCTCTTGGTCAAGGGAACCCTCTTCCATAGCATACTCCAATCCCACGCTCCTCTAGCAAACCCATCTTCGTCACCACCCCCTTGGGGCACAATCTTAAAAGTGTTGCCATCTATGACATCTATAAGCGGCACAGTGCATGTGGTTCTGCGGGCGGCGCAGGGCAGGCGCGGTTATGGGCAAGGGCCCGCGGGGCACACGAGCGCCGGCCGTGGTTCGTGGGGAGAGACGGGTGGGGGGAGAAACGAAAGGGTTTAGACAGTTATTGGTTACAATTCACAGTATGGAAACAGCTCTCTTTACCGATAAGGCTCAGTTTTATGTTTTCGTTTGGACTTTTCCTTGTGGCTTAACGGAATTCGTTTCCATAGCAAACTCCAGTCCCAGGCCCCTCTGGCAAAACCATCTTCATCCCCACCTTGTTGTGGCTCAATGGAATAATCATTCCCATCTATGTAATCTATTAGAGGTACAGTACATGTAGTTCTGAAACATTTATAGAAGGGAAAGAAAGAGCAAAATACAATTTCAGAATAATCTGTCTAATCTGAAATTTACACCATTAATTAAATTTATAGAGCAGTGTATATAAAAAGTCACCTGTAAACATACAAAAATATTAAAAAAATGAAGCCTCATTAGAAGAAAAGAGATGGTCTTTTCTTTACATTGTTTTAAGATGTTCTGAAAACAGAGAAGTTAGGTCTGAGATGCTAATATATCAATTGGTTTATCAGTACATTTTCCTTTATGTGGACTTCTTTACATCGGTCTTCTAAGAAAGCACTGCTGGAGGCAATGGAGGAGCCCTCAGAGGGCCAGAGTTCTCACACAATTAATATTTCCTGTAATTTCTATTCATATCAGATCTTAGCTCTCAACAAGTATGATAAACATTTAGTTTTTGCTAGTGTTAACACAGATTTTCATTATACTGTGCTATTCAAATGCCCTGAAAACCCACCAAGCTCTAAGGATAAAAAAAACATTACTAATGCTCTCCTAGAAGCAGTTTTCAGTAGAATTCTTCCTTCGATTTGCAATACATTGCTCGTTGTGATCTATCACACACAATATTTACAATGGAAAAGACATTATCTTGTTTTTCTCCCCACATTTTTTAAATGAGTTTCCCAGTGATCCAGGCTGGAGCACTTTCACCTTTTTAAATGAAGCTCCAAGAGATAGAAAAGGTGAGGAGGAAGAGACATGTTAATACCATGCCGTTCTTTGAGGCAGAAGCAGCAGCAGGCTGCATGCCGGGTACCAGGGCATGGAAGGAGGCTGCCAAGCACTGTCTGCTAGCACTGTGTGCCTCAGCATCTCTGGTCCTCCTGCAGCATTCACCTCTGTGGGCAGTGCTGGGGGATGCCTCTAAAACCCCCTCTTCTCATCAGTCTTTCTTGTGTAAAACAGTAATACACAATCAATGGGAGTACACAAGCATTTCCATCTTCTCTCTAGTATCCTGGCCCAAATAGAGTCTTGGTTGAGTTACAGCCTTTAAAACACACAAAACCCAATTCTTCAAGAGAATTCTGGTAGCAGAGCAGGTTAACAAATAGTTTTTAGGATTAAGCAGCAATTTTATGGGATTAAGTAGTTTAAACATGCACATGGTTCCCTAAACACACATACCACTGACCACAAAGCTAGGAGTGTGTGGTAGCACGCAGAAACAACAGCATTTCAACAGCTGGAGGAAATGAAAGCCCTGGGGATCTCTCTCCTCTGCCACCTCTGGCAGATCCTCCCTCATGGTGCAGGCACTTCCAGCACAGACTCCCAGCAAGTGCCTAGGCTTGTGGCAGAGACAGGCTCAAGCCTGGCCTCGCTTTATTACAGAAAACGCTCCAAAACATTTCAGAGGAAACAAATAAGACCATACACCAAGACCAAAGATGAAAAAGTTAAAAAACTCTTGAGATCGTGGGGGCTTTAAACTCTCACTAAACCAAAACGTTTATTGCTACTTTTTCTCTACCAAAAGCCACAGGTTTTTAGTTATTTTGTTCAACATGCTCATTATTCAGCTAGAATGGAACATTTCAATATCAGTGCCTCAGATCGCTGTAAAAGACAAGAGTTATATATAAGCTACACCAGACAAAATATTCAGTATGCCTATTAAAATAAACTATCTGGAGATTAATTTGCCTGACTATACTCCTTCCTCATTCTGTATCTTTTATGCTGGGAGATAATATAATCATCATATGGAAAACATTGCTATAGTTTGATATAGATATAAAACATATTGACTGTAGTTTGAAAAGTGAAGATTATTACTGTGACTTTTTCTTCCTAAAAGGCCAGACACTGGAAATAACAAGAGAACATTACCTGTCCTTAGATATAGGAGCTATAAGTGGTGCATACCAATTAATTCCCACCTCACAATGTGCGTCAAGGTAAACCAAAACCTTTGAAAGAAAAAAAAAAGTTACCTCTATTTCTGTATACTACATCATGATTTAATTAAACCTATTTACATTGAGATACATTCATATTATAAACCAGAAAATGAAGACTAAATGAGTAAATTTATCTCTTCTTAAAACAATGTCGATAATTTCCTCATGTTTATTGAAACAGCCACAGCCTTTCCCCCTCAAAAAAGAAAAAAAAGACAGACTTGTGTGTGAACTGGCTCCCACCTGTCCAAGTTTAGCCTTCTGGGCTCCAATGCTTCTAGCTTGGATCAAACCTTCTCTCCTCTCATTTCGAAATACCTTTACAAGGCCATTCCACTGCTTTATATAGTCATCCAGCCTCTCTTGTAAGTGTGCTGTCAGATAACAAAGGGAAAAAAAAGGTGAGGTTTAATAATAAAGAGTTTCGTACTCTTAATATAACCCAAAAAATATGTACAAACATTTACATGAACCTTTAATTCAACCACTCACAAACACTAAAACTGAGGAGATGAAGACCACGGAGCTCATGGCACAGGTTTGTGTCTGGCACATCTGAAGAAATGGCAGCTGAAGTGGTTGACCACACCACAGGTAGATGGGTGGACAACTCACAGTGACTTCAGCATATCACACAGTGGCTTTCAGGTTTTTGTCTGTATTCCAAGCAGCCAGAGAAGTTTCTACATTTCAGCATACAGCCTTTCCTGACCAGATGATGTCACATGTACAGCTAAGGCACCACTTTTCAGTTAACATTTCCCTTTGCTCACTTTCTGCCTCACAGGATTTTCTGTCAGGCTATTAATAATCTGGAAATCTGAGGCAGAATCTCACCATGCTCAAACTATTGCCCTCCTTCATCTAGACATGTTCCCTTTTGTGGAGGTCTTACAACAATCTTCTAATGAAATTAATGAGAATAATTGGAGGGCCAGAAGTGCATCATACTGGGACTTCTATCAGTAAAGGGATGAGTGACTGTACAAGAATCAAGATGAGCTATGCTTAAATGGTTTCAGATTTGTATTTGCAGATTTTTATTTGTCTGTGCCAAACTTCTCAGGAAACCACATTCCTGCCACACAGTTTGAGAAAAGGATATTAGTGTTGCTTAAGGTTTTTGCCCAGATGATTCTGTTGAGAAAGCTCACAAAGGCAGAAAGGCTGGTAATCAGGCACTTGCTGTGTGCAGCCATGCTGATTTAGCTATTGGTGTTTGTTAAAAATCTATTTTTATACTCAAAGGCTCAAAAGAATTGCCTACAGCTTCAGTTTCTCTCAGTCAGGAACCAAAATAAGCCACCTAATCTACAGCTGAGGCATCCATGCACTGGTTTGCTTTGCACCAGCTCCGAGGGGTTGATAGATGCCATGCCTGTGTTGATCTAACAGGAGATGGGACATGCAGAGGTGGAAACAGAAGGATGTCCCTTTCAGCAGCAACATGCCACCAGTTACTTCAGCAGAAACATTTTCTGCGGCCTGAATAGAACTGATGAAGCCTGGAGACTTCTGCATCTTATGTTTTGGTATGTTTTATATCCTTGTCAGCAGTATTAAAAAAAATAGTTTGAACACAAGCTACATGTAATTGAAAAGGAAATGGTGTTTCTTGGAAGAGAAGTTTCCAACATAGAAAATTCAGAAATTCTACCAAAGAACAATCTTTTGAAATCACTATCTTTTGATACTCTTACTATCCTTCCTCTCCACCTTTACAAAAGAAAAAGTTTCCTCAACCAAGTTTTATGTATTCTCCTTTCCCACACACATTTAAAACTTCTTTTGTAAATCCTCGTGCATTAGGAAAACTTCAAGGATACACAAATGTCAAACTAGAGAAAGAACAATTTCACCACATATTCTGTATAGAAGACCATGCCATGTAATAAAAAGATATGATTTGATAGCTGTGATATAAATTTTTATAGGATAAAATCAACAGAGTTTTGAGGTCATACTGAACTGGTACTAAGAGAATCTTTATACCACACCATTATTTAATAATGCTGCAAATTCCAAGTATGTGTTACAGAAGGACTGTCAGGAATGTTTTAAAGATTTAAAACCTGAAGTTATTTCCAGCTCTCCTGCCTATGAGGCCAAATGTTTTACTTATCAAATGTTTAGCTATGTAAGGCTCAGAGGGAGCTGTAAAAACCTGTCATATTGATTGTGTAAAGCTTTTCTACAGTACAAGTCTCAGGCCTTTGCAGTCCATTATCTGAAACCATGCCAGGGTTAGCAGCAAGTGCTATTTCCCATAGGAAAGCTGAAATTTTCCTCCTTCCCATACTACAAAGCCTGCATGACAGTAGTGTAAAAAATCCTGATACTTTTACAGTCAAAAATATTGTTTGGCCAGCATTAAATTTTGTTCACCTAGAATGTGTATTTATTACATCTGTCAACAGCCTTACAGCAATCTGGCTTTTGTTCAAAATTGTATATTTTACCTTTCAAAATATTATAATCACCAATCTGGCCTTCCCCTCTTTGAGTTCCTCTCTCATGTCTAAGTGCATGATTAAAGCATGAATCAGTGTCTTGAAAACACATAGTTTCTCCAAAGGATCTTAGGCGCTGCAGATTACAAAGGGGGAGGAGGAAGAAAGCAGGTTTTTTCCCCCTCAACTTATGGACAGCAGTCTGAGAACTAGAAAAATGGTATCAGAAATGCTTCCTAGAGCAGCTGCCTCCTGCCTGCAAGTATCTTATACTGTAATACTGTTAAGGTGGGGCTCTCAGCTCTAACACAAGCATTGATTACTGCTTCAGTTTCCCTATGGCAAGCACCATTACACAGGTTCATAAAAATACTGCTGCCTGTGCTCTTCACTTCCCCTTTGGTTATCTCATGGGAGGCTGCAGCAGTTGGAAATACAGGTAGCAATAAAGAACATATAAGTAAACACAAAAGGTAGACAAAGCCTTTAAATGCTACTAGGAACACTGGTATTTTTTACCTCACAGCCACCCTTTACAGGTGCATGGGCTACAAAAGCAGTTCCAGCTGAGATATTGGCTCTGTGCTTCAGAAAACAGGAAAGCTGGTGCCCAAATACATAACAAGTGTTGGAGACCTACACGAACAACTGTAATTGTAGGAGGCTTTAGAAAATACAGTTTTATGAATTCTCATTGCCCTTCCAGAACAGCTGTTTCCTTCACACAGCTAGCATTCACCAAAGAATAAAATGCTTCTATTGAGAATAGAAGAAAAACTGGGCAAAACCCCCCATGTGTAACAGCCTGGCCTCATTGACAGTGTGGTAGAAATTGCTGCAACATTTCTTGGACTCCAACATGAATTAATACAGAGGTCTCCACAGAAAACGGAGATAGAATCATTCAATTAGCTTGGCAATCTTCTTGTTACTGTTCTCTTTGTGCTCTGACAAAGAAGAAAACTCCAGAGTAGAATTCAGCACATATCTCTGCACAGTTCTCCACAGTCCAAACCCTGCTGTTTGCAGGAGAGATTAAGGGAAAGAGTGTCATTCAGCAAAAGTACTGCTCCCAAGTGACTTTATACTAAGAATTATAATGAAAAGGACATTTTCCAAGCATTGCAACTTTTCCTCCCTGTAAGACATAACATATATGAGTTTCTATGCAGCTGTAACTCCCTTCTGATGAAAGAGGATTTCTCATAAGGAAGGACAGGCAGGGCTTTTTAGGAGCCAGCTTTTAGAAGTGTTTGCAACTACTGTGCTCCATTTTAATTTCATATCGCTCGAGAGGGTGGCAGCTAAGAAATAAGGACAGTCACACTGAGCACACTGAGCATGAGCAAACATCTACCCAGTCCAGCACCTGCCACTCCGCACAGGGTTCTAAGACCAAAAGGTGGTCTGCTGGGTCTGCAGCCTGAAAGTAGGTGGGGAAGAAGAAAATCCTCTATCTGTGCTGTCAGCATGACTTTTCTTCTGGCTGAAAAAGCAAAAAGCTACCAGCAGTTCTGTTGTGATTAAGAGTGTTTGTATTTTGCAGCTCTCCTAACAACTGGAGAACTCTTCAGGCAGCTTGGCACGCTTTGCAGCCCATAATAGTTCATCCTTCTCTCTAGTGAGAAAGAAGTAGAGCAAGATTCTGCTCTCTTGGCCATTTTTCATCTAGAACATAATTTGAATTAATGAAATTAAGTTAATTATATTTACCAAGTAGTAGCCTAAAGCAATTTGAAGAATTATTATAGTGAACTAGTGCAATTGCAGCAAGGTGTTTAGAATAATTCCAGTCCATGCTTGTCTTATCAGTCCCTCATACCTGAGAAAACTGCACCTTGAGCTTTCTTTATTGAATTTTCTGATTTAAGAAAGTTATATGGGAAATTGAAATGGGAGAAGTAGAGAGTCAAGGGTATGCTGGATCTTAGGTCCAGGCTAGCTGCTGTGTCTGCTAACCATTCATTTATGAGCAGAGAGAAAAAAAAGTTCTGTATTTTAAAAAAAGTCTTTAAAAATACTGCTTTCTTTTAACAAATGTCATATATTGGAAAAATAGTACAGGTTGTTATGCCAGACAAACTCATTCCATGAACTACATATACATGGCACAGAGTCATCATGTGAAACCCAAGTATTGAGACCTATCATTAGTAAAAAATCTGGCAAGTATTCTACACACAATCAGTGTCACAGTTACTTTATACAGCTAAGTCAGTCCTTGAACAGCTCTGAAGGAAAGCTATGATCTTAGCTGAAAAGCAAAAACACAGCATGTCTGCTGACTGAATTATTAAAATTATATCCCCTAGGAGAGAAGATATTTTTGGTTTATAGCATGTGTGTGTATCTAAGCCAAATTCTCAACAGCTGTTAAAGGATACAGAAGACTATAATTTAGCATTCAGTGTCTTTATTAGACTAAGCCAAATGTAGCCAAGTTTATAATACAGGTAACTTGTGCTCTCCTGTTAAAACAAACAGAAAATGATACCTACCTATCTACAGGTATGATGCAAAAAATAACACACAATAACTGTTTTCAACAGTGGCTTATACTCAAAAAAGGCTATCTCAACTATGTGATGAGCTAATTTTTAAAATTTGTAGTGAATGCAAACAACTACCATGAGACTGGAACTGGGAGAAGCCCAGATCACTTATTAAAAAGGAGAGTTTAAGAGCAGTCATCTGTTTTCTATGGCACTACACAATTCAGCTATTACGGAAACAAAGATGAGGGTATCCTCTGCTGCTGACCAAACTTGCATTTGATCAAAGCCATCTATCAACATTGTCTAGAAGAGACTGTCATCCCACACAGTCAAAATCATATTTTTATTTATGTGTCTCCTCTTTTTCCCTGTCAATATCTATCCAAGAACCATGCCGCAACAAAATCTTACAGAACGTGCAGCTTTGATGCACTATTTTGAAATTTGTTTAAAGATTAAAACAGTCTGTTTTCCTCTGTTTCAATCAACTTATATCTCTAGTTGAGAAGAACCACTGAACTGAACCACTCAGTTCCTCTCTGTATTTGGCCTTGTATTGCACTAATGCTGAGGATATCACCATGAAAGGAAAAAACCAAACAGTCTATGCTTACATTTATAAGAGAAGTACAAGTACATCCTGACTGTAACCAAGATCAGAACATAAATCATAAAGGAAGAAGAAAATGTCTGGACTTATGTTGGTATACAAGATTCAAAGAAAGGCAGAAATTAAAACATATTTAAATTCATAAAAGCTTCCCCTCCTCAATAAGAAACAATAAGCAGCTTAATGTGATGTTTAATTAAAAAAGGATGTTAGAAATAAAAAAAGATATTGAAAATTAACCAGAATAATTTGATAGCCTAGGTAGATTTGTATTATAATAAAAAAGAGACATCTGTATTCTTATAAGCAATAAAGGAAGCCTGTTACTCCTGTCAGGCTTAACTCCTTTGATACTCTTCAAAGTCAAGAGTACTCTTCAAAATAACTTGTTTTCACAAGAGCTAAGAGAAATACTAGCTATCCCAGCTCTCTTCTACATACTACTCAAAAACTGTGGTAGAGAACTCAAAAGGACTGTGAAAAAGCAATCTTTTCTCCCATAGTCAACTCAAACCATGGCACATAATATGTCTAAAGAAAACTATTTCAGGAAAATAAAACAAAAATTCCTTTTCTACAAGGAGTGTGTTAATATTCCAAATGTACCTTTGTTGCTAAAATCATCAATCAGAACAATTTCTGCCAAGTATTTTCTCGGTGTTCTCTTGATTACACTGTGAACTGTCCTCATGAGCGTGGACCACCCTTCATTATGGAAGACGATGACAACGCTGGAGGTGAGCAGGTTATCATCATAATGCCAGTATTTGCATCTGTAAAAAGAGTTGATTTTATTAGTTTTCACATTGTGATTTACAGAACTGCTGAACAGCATCCTCGTGCAAATGAAATCTTTGCTGACAGCTACCCTTCAGATTTAAGAGAGACAGGATATAAAAGGTAATACAGCTTAAGGGCATCACACATACAAATACAAATAAAAGAAAAAGAAAAGTAGACAATCAAGCATAAGTTTCAGACCTGGTCCAATTTCAATGGGCTCCTTCCTTGAAAGATGTAACACATGGAGGAAAAAAATACAAGAAAAGAGAGAGAGAGAAAAAAACAAACAAAAATAGGGCAAACACTCAGGTCTTTTTTTCCTGAGGACTCAGAGATGATTTAGAAACAAGCAATGTGAGTACTTCCAATACCTTCCACACTCTCCAATACCTCTAAATCACATTTACCAACAATGTATTTAATTTGCAACTGTAATGCCCATTTCCCCAGATGCATCCCTAAGTGAGACTATTCAAAGCCCCCCTACAACCAGTCCAAGTATTTCCTTACCTGGAAGTTTCCCTACCTGATCACTAGCCCCTTTTCCAACTATAATAATATAGTTCCTATCACCAAACACAAAGACATAGCACTTTTGATTTCAATGGGAAAAATTCTTCCTTATTTCATTTTTCAGCAAATAGAGTCTCTGCTAGGAAAATTTTGACTTTTTAAAGACATGTATCATGTATTATCATGTATTAAGAAATTATTAGTGACAAAAACTTCTAAACTTATAGATGCCCAAGCTTCCCTAGTTATAGTTCTCTTTACACAATAAAAAGCTTAAGTGCACAGAAACATTGCTGCCTTTGAAAAGAATTACCTTCATCATCAGAGATCACTGGAGTTTCTGAAACTACATTCAATCAAACATGGAAAGAACTCACATAACAGATCCATAGGTATTTAAAGAGTTTCGCTATTGAAGGATGCATTTCACTTCTCCATGTATCAATATGCATTTCTCAACTCACAGAAAATAAAAGACATTGTTAGAAAGATATTATTAATTTTGTTCCCACGGGAGAAGAAAATTACAGAATCAAAACAGACTATAACCAAATTTTATCTAGTAAGGCATTTCGTTTCTTAGGTGTGTTGTAAGCAACCTCTGAAACAGCACAATCTCTAAAAGTACAAATTACTGACTAAAATCCCTCAGCTTGATAGTTTTTATACCCGAAGAAGCTGCAGCTAATCATAGTTACCAATAAAAAAGTGCTAAACTGGCTGTTTAAAAGGTTCAGGCCATGGATGCCTTCCTTCCATAGATCCCTCTCAGAGATTCCAGCTGATTCCAGATTGCAGTACCTCCATTTGTAGCACAAGCATTTAAGCATTTAAGCTGTCAACAAGTTACTCAGACATCTGCAGATATAAAATGGATACCCTACCTAGGTGTGTAATGTAGGCTGTGCAAAAGGAAGATTTAATATGTTTAATAACAGATTATTACAGGTTTAATTAATTTAATTTAATAACAGATTTATAACAGAACGGTTTTGCTTCACACATATATTCTCAGTATTAATTTTGGTGATATGGTTATGTTAAAAGATGGAAAATAGGGTGTTATATGTTAAAAAAAAAAACAAAAACAAAAACAAAACAAAACCCCAGCCTAGCAGCTGAATACCATTCTAGAGTTCCATGTAAGAGGTAGCAGAATAGCACCTTTTGTCTCAAAGGACAAGGCAGGAGCTGATGCAGCTCGCACTGTGCTCCTGACCTGCACCTGCAGCAGTTTAGCTAGGAAGCTTTTTTGCTTATTTCTGAATAAAAAGAGAGAGACAACTACAATGTTTCAGACTGCCTTCAAGGACAAAAATAAAACCTTGAAAGAGAACTCAAATCTTGTGGTTGCTTATTTCTCCCACTTCCTGCAGCATAGGTTAGTCATCTTTAGGAACAAAATGGTGAAGAGCATAAGAATGAAGGACAGTAAGTAACTTTGCATAATTAAAAAAATTCAAACCTATTACAAAAGCCTGAACTGAGCAATACATCTATGAACATTTTATAAGCATTTTTTGATCTGTATTTAATACATTTTTAAAACATAAACCCAGAGGTCTAGACAGGCTTTTTGCTGCATAGCCAACTTAAATCTCCTCAAATCAGGTGTTGCTAAATGTGCCATCTACAAGCAGTGAAGCACTACATTTATATCTCTAGTAAGATCATGCTTCCAGCTTCTTCCAGACACTTTATTTCACTTATTAGACAGCCCACAGACCGACTCATCAAGCCCACAAACTCTGACAGACTGCAGTAACTCCTGTGCACAGCCTCCTTTCTCTTTCTTGAATTGAGAATCAGAGGTTTGAAATACAGTAGTTGTTTTAGATATGTGCAATTAAGAAATGTTTCAATCTCTGTGGCAGTATTTTTTCAATAAATGTGAATGTTGCTCAGGTATTTGAGCGACAAAAGCCAGCAGCCTCAGCTCTCATTTCCTTCCCATCTACAGGGAAGGAAGCAGGGACAGCTTTCCTCAGTGGAGCCTTTCCTCAGTGGAGCAGCACTGACATCCAGTGGCTGCCAAACCACATACCAAGAAACTATAAATGCACTGTCCTTGTGTTTGAAGCTGAATTTTACAGTATGGGTTTCCCTGTAGATTTTAGGCACCAAAAAATGAATAAAAATGCCTGAATTTCTAGGAATGCTCCTAATTTTTAAAAAAGAGGGTAAAGCAGATATGAGTGTTTAGGCAAAAGCTGCAAGCTATTGAAAACTGGCACAAGCAGATTCAAAGTACAGAAGGGTCTGTGACAAAGAGAAGTTAAATGTATCAACCTCTATCTTCATCCCCTGGGTCCTTCATCCCCTGCCCACACATTAGCACAGTGCTCTTTCAGGTGTAGCCTGCAGTCCAGCTCTGGCAACATGCCATGCACCAAATCAGTAAACAAAATCACTTTAAAAAGGTATTCTGAATTCTTATTGAAAGAGCTGAGAGGATGGCACATTGCAGCAGATAAGCAGGAATGATAAGGTAGCATCCTTAAGCCAGGCTTGCCTCTAGACACTTCACTCTTCCTGAGCCCTGTTAAGAGTTATTGCATGGGGAAAGAGGAACAAGCATGCACAGATTTATGAAGGGCTGGCAACACCTTTGCTGGGCAGTGCTGCAGGGAAGAGCTGCTCTGTTTGTGCCCCTTTCCTTGGGGAACTCATGGGTGAAAGGAAACAACACCTTCAGATCAGCCCATGAATAAAAACTTTCCATTCCGCAATCAGCACTGGAACTACTGGGGAAAAACAGGACTGACTCATCACTGGAGCAAGACGAAACCCTTCAGAAGGCACAGTTGTGATCTAACTGAGAAACAGGGTGAGTAATGTTTTTTCTGTCTATTAGTCTGCATACTTAGGATGTGAATTAGCTCTACTCCCTCTCCACCCCTGGAGGGAACAGCTCTGCTGGAGCCTGTGCCACACCAAGGTCCCTTATCCCTCAATCACAAAGCTGTGCACCAGCCACAGCAGAGAGGAGTGCAATTACAGGAGACCCTCTGCACGAGAACCTGATCATCTGGGCTGGAGTGCTCCTTGGTTGGGGAAATTTCTGCTCTTACAGCTTTGTGCTCTATTCATTGGCTTGCTCTTAGGATGTCCTGGGCCCCACAGTTGTGATTGTGGCTATATGGTCCAAGGCTGGGATGGCCTTATAGACTCCCTGTTAGCTACCACTGAAGATGCACATATAGAATAAAATTTCTTCAGGCTTTTAAGCCAGAAGTGGAGTCTGCTTTTCCTGGAAGAGTAATCCAACCATCAGTAAAAATGCAACAGCTGAAGAAGGAGAGCCCCTCGACAGCAATTTAAGGGTGAGCCCCATCAGATAGATATTTAGAGGGCAATTTCAGAACTTGAGCTAACAGAAGAGTTTCTCCTGTCATGCTGAACCCCTGACTTTGTCAGCATATCAGCACCTAAGCTTCAGAAGAAATAAGAAGTACCTTGATTGTGCATCATGACTCTCCATCCTGATACTGTTTTCCTCATGTCAGCTCTCTAACTTGCACCTGCACGCACCAAGGACACATCAGTACCCTCTGATTTTAGAGCACTGTACTTGTGTGCTAAGACCAAAATGTACCAGCACAGATTCCTCCAAGGGAGCAGGCAGCTGCCACCACATTCCTGTAACCACTCCAGTAGTCAAAGGAGCTCCTGAGAAGTTAATCTTGCTGTTGCAAGATGAGAGACCTGAATCAGTACAAAGCTGAAGGTCTCTATTATTTATCCTGAAATCATAACCAACATTAAAAAAATGGAATTTCTCTTCTCCATTAATATAGAACTGTTCACAATTTTTAACTGTATTTTAAATTTTATTTCATGTTTAAAATGGTATGAAATTCACAGTTGTATTATCACCTGTTATAATTGCTTTATACTGCATGCATTTTTCTCAACTCTTCAAAAGAGTCCAGCACAAGCAAATCTCAAAAATAAGTTAGGAGATTTGTTTTCATTTTCAATTTCCTTTTCTAGTAAGTCCTGTTCCTATCTTACAAGGAACTAGGCATCCAGCTGATAGCATGCTGTTTACATACTTTTTATACTAAATTCAGGGCTCCTTGTTATTTTAAATCACCAATTTATTAAGACTACTGCAGTGAACTGAATCTAACCCGTAGGAGAATGGATGTGAATTTTTTTCAAAAACCACCTTCAACCGTTTGCTCATCTGTATGGCTGACATCACCAACATCATAGCTGAGACTGGCTGCTTAACACCTGCAAGTCAGAGGGATCATAGCCCAAGTCTAGAGTGGACAGAATAGACAGAAACAGATCACAGAACTGGGCACTTCTCTGTTAGGATACAACTAAGTAAATCTAATGCTAATACTGGATTTGTTACCTACGAAGCCTTGTGGGGCCTTTTTGTGCACCAGCAAGATCAAAATGAGATTATAGTAGTGGACTTACAAAACAGGGGATCTGGAAGAGAAGTAAACAGACAACCCAAGAAGGACAGAATGATCAGTGGAATAATTTTTTTTTTTGCCTTCAGCAGACAGCAGCAAAACCTCTATTACACACCACCAAACAGCTTAAACCTATGCTGAAACAGCATTTGCTGTTTTTAAATAGCTACAAGCTTTGCCCATTTCCATTCCTGAAGTAACTTGCAAGGCTATGTGACTACATTTTATTATTAGTGCCCTTGGAAGCAAAAGCTGTATCTATTGAACCTCTGAAAGCATCACGATCCAAACCCAGGGAAAGGTTTGCACAGAAACCCAACATTTGGGATAACAAGAGAATCAAAGGAATAACCTTTGCAATTTTTCTAATCACAAGATTCTTGCCTATACTATCACTTATCCAACACTGAAAAAATTGAAGCGGTAAACACCACAGGGCAGGTAAGCTGGGGCACCTAGGTAGCTAAAATAGTTTCCTTAGGGAAGGGGAAACTCCCATACAGGGAGATGGAGCAGAAGCCCTCTGCTTTCCTGTTTTGGTTTGAAGGGGAAAAATACCTGATAGCTCTCGAGGCCTTCTGTAGTCTGGTGACACACTGCGGGTATTGCAGAGAGGCTGTGCTTAATTTGGATTTATCAAACTTTCACATTAGGCTTTACCTAATGTAATAAACAAATAGAAAGAAACTTGAGGCAGTGAGCTCAGTCCCACAAAAATACTGTATTTCCACCATGCCTTGCTCATCAGATATTGAGCCTTGAAGTTCCTACCCATGCTCATCTGGACTGCATTACAACTTCTATCACCATGCACATTTATTTGAATGCTCTAGCACAATACAGTCTGGTTAACAGAAGAAAGACAGAGCATAAGAAGTGCATTTCATTTTTCAGTTTCATATTCAGATTACAACTCATCTGACAAAATGATTCCTCCTTGTGCCCCAGAATTTCTGTGCTGCAAGTTGGCACATGGAGGGTTACATGAACAGCTGCAGGAAATCGCTCACACTCTTCTCTGCCCCTCCACTGAAGTCAAGGTTTAAGTCAGAATTTAAATACACTCCAGGTGCCCTGCTATATATGTTTTTGTTGAGTGAGAGGTCATGTTCAGAGCTTGGTCATCTCGTTTCAGATGCACACACAGAGAGGTAAGTAAATCTAACTACAGATATCACACCTTGTGCTTCCTGTCAACCTCTTTGTACTCTTCGGTGTACTTTGTACTCTCTTGAATTATTTCTCCCTCAAAACTTAACATTTGAAATGCTAGCAGCCAACACTAAAGAGACAAAGGATCCATTTTCTCTGTAATTTTCATTGCTGGGACCTGAAAAGTCAATAGAAAATGCTGAGTTTTTTTCTTTAAGGCGAGTGCCTGGAATTTAAATCTTTCCTGACCACATGAGGTGTTCTCACAATATATGCCTAATTACAGTTTAAACACCATTTTTTCCCCCTCCAGGAGTCTTGCCAGCAGTAAGGCAGCTGATAATCTGCAGTGGAAAGCTAGCCTTCCTGATTCAGTGTGACCACTATAATTCACCTGATTCTCAACTCTAGCTCTCACTGAGGTGCACAAAAATTTATGTGCACATTATAGAACTAGTTTTCTTTGTTACAGAACAGTTCCAGTGTATTATGTGGCATTGGAATAAAAGATTTTCCCAAAGTACCATGTGAAATGAAACCAAGTCCCTAATGTTTCATTTCCAATGATATAGATACCAAAGTAATTACTGAAATCCTTCTTCTTGTAACAGTATCAAATATGCAATTTATAAAGTGCTATAATTAAGAAACTAATCATATTCCTGAAGAAAGCAGGCCCCACTCCAGAGCCTTTGTATTCAATCTTCTTAGCTACAAGAAGATTGACTAGACAACTACTTACTGTAAGAGAACATATTAAATTCAAGTTATTTGCCCAGAGTAATAAGACTGTCCACTTCTAAAGAGGAGCCAAGACTCATCTGTCTTATTTCACACCCTGAGTAATTAGTTAAAACTAAAGATTTTTGTATTGTTCACTCCAGTCTAGCACTAACAATTTTCTATACAATTTGATATTTTTAGTAGCATTTGGACCATAAAAAGGCTCCAAGATGGTACCATCAAACTATGATAGGAAAAATATCTTTACTACCAGCTTTGCCTTACTATCGCACAGTTCTGCACGTATGCATTCTTAGGGAAGTCAAAAGTCTATTTTTGGCAAGAATTTCCTCCTTTTTTAACACTAAAATTAATTGAAAAATAAAACAAACACCCTTCAAAACTACATGTGCAATTTTTAAAAACAAGCCAATTCTCATTCTCTTTTATTTTATGAATGAGCTGCCAAAACAGTTGTCCAAAATACATTTCTGTCTGCACACAACATTGCGCTCAAGCAAGGAAGAGTTATCTTTTCAGGTTTTTCAACAAAAGCTCATTGCCCATTGTTCTGTTTGGTCAAAGGTGACCTGTGGCAACAGATCCAATTATTCAAGTACAAATTTGTATAGCCCAGGGGTTATGCCCTGTAACAGCAACGATGTCCTTATAAAGGAAAACTCAAACTGGATAATCCACAGAAGGAAAAAACACTTAAAAATATTTATTCTGCCACAATCCTACTGACAGATGTGTGTGGGTGATGCAGCTGAAATTCTGGCTCACTCTGATGAATAGACAGCAGCTATTTATTGTCATACTGAAAAAAAAATCGCAGCAAGAGATTAATTTGTCTCATGCCATAAACATTAATGATGTTTCCTCTCCCAGTCAAACTATTCTGGATAAAATTCCTTCAACATTTGTCAAAAGAAGCTGTCAAAAAAAAAATCTAGCTTAAATAAAGTCATAAGACTAAAACCTTCTGGGTCAGTAAGAATAATTTGTAAGCAAGTCTTCCATGGGTTGGATAACAACAGCATATCAAGCCTGAGCAAAGCATGTTGAGTTCTAATCCTTTCTTTCAGCTAACACAGTTAATTACCCTGGCATGAAATCTGATCAGCACTATGAACATCCTTGGCTTAAGGGCTCTACAGTAGTGCAAGTTTGTTAATAGGAGAAACAGGGAGTTTCACAGTGCATCACTCAAAATATACTGTAAGAAAATGGTTCTTGACTTCAAAAGTGCAATAAGCATATCTCAAACCCAGCAAAATATAGGAATGCAAATGGCAGGTGTGGACTATAGTGTTCTACTGTGAAAGTGGACTTCAAAAAGGAAAACCTACATTGATTCTTAGTGCTTTTGAGCTAGAAGTATAAAAGAGGCTACTGCAACTAATGCATCATAGATATGCATTTTTTAGAAATACTGAATACAGATTCCTTGGAACATCTCGCACTGCTTTGCTTTTGTGTAACCAGGTGTAGCTCCTGTGAGCCATACACTAAACAGCCTCTTCTCAGAGCTCTGTATCTGTGGTCATCAGTGTTTTTGCCCATCAGGCAGATTTCTTTCCCTTTTTGACTCTTCCATGCATTATTTACATGTCTCCTTTTATCTGCCATAAGAAGTTAATGATTTTGGGTGCTACAACTTTGTCAAAAAGGGCCCAGCCATGGCATCTTTGAGGACAACCTCCCTAAAACACAGGAGCCATCCATTCCCACATGTAGTAAGTCAAACAGGCATGGCAGAAAACCCACCTGGCTGCAACCAAGTACTCCAGAAGGTAGAGAAGGGAAGGTAGAGGCATTGACTGGCTACCTAGAAGGAGTACAGAAATATTGCCTGAGCCAATGGAGAGAGCATTAAAGGCAAAGCTTTGTAGAGATGAAATTTGTAAGATAGAAAGGGCAATGAGAAAAGTTTGTAGGTTAAAGAAAGACTAAAGAAACTGATAAAAGAGTTGGAATTTTGTGTCAAAGGACACATAAAAGGCCGAGACACTCGTCTGATTTCCTTGACTGTTTACTTGCAAGGTTTGCCATCACACCTCCCAAGTCCCTCACTCTAGGGGCAGCCTGCAGAAGAGAAAGAATATCCACCACAGAGGTGTCAGAGACCTCAGCCCTGGACATATCACAGCAAATGGGATACACACAGCACAAGTCCATGGGACTGGATGGATGGCACAAGAGGGCACTGCAGAAGTTTGTGATGTCATTGTGACATCATGCTCTACCATATTTACAAGGTCCTGGTGCTCGACAGTGTTTACCGAGGACTGACTAAAACAAATTCTTGCCCACCTTCAAGAAGCAGGATCCAGGAAAAAATGCCCTTGAATTCATTACCACCAAGTGAAATTTTTGGAACTGATTAACTTTTGTTAACTTCAGTGCATGAAGGACTGCCTTCTGCTAGAATAAATCAGAGCCAGTTTTCTAGAGTTTAAATGTGCCAGGGACTGTTCAGGACAAGGACAAGGGGAAGCTATCAGTAGAACCATACAGAAGTACTGGATGTCCAAGGAAGACTCAGAGAGCACCTGTGTATGGAAGAATCAGAGCACCTGACAGGACAGAAGACACAGGCAGGAGACACCTCTTCTTGAAAAGGGGAACTGTGAAGAAGGGTAAGATGCAGATGCTGTTAGCAGTAAGACATACATTCTTTAAATGTACAGGGTGATGTCCAAACAAGGGAAACAGAAATGAGCATTAAGTCAAGCTAAGTGCATGTAAATAATAAGAGTAAAAAAAAAACAAAAAAAAAACCCAAAAAACAAACCCCAAGTTTGAGAAATAGCTTACTGTAGTATGAAAGCTGCTATTGAAATATTTTTTTCAAACACCAGAAGCAGGATGCCTGCCAGAAAGTCTGTTGGGCTGATACATGATCGAAATGAAAATAGGCCACTTCAGAAGCAGGAAAGCTAAATTAAGTATTTCCGTTGAACTCTTAGCAGAGCCCAATGCCAGATACCCTGAGAAGAGAATAAAGAAAAGGGCAAGGACACAGTGATAGTTCTTACTAAATAGTCCTAACTTCAGATAATCTGCATGATAGCTTCTACTGGAATTTTCTGCCATGAATAGCCTAATTGTCTTTAAAAAAAAAAAATAAACACAGTATTTCCTAAACAATGCAATATGAATTGACAAACTATTGTAGTGTACTGCACTGCTGACTCCAGTCTTGTTATCAAACAGAGAAACATGCAACACCAATTTTTATCGAAGGGCTCTGGGGTTCTAAAGAATTGCAGACCACTGACTTCTGTGTTCAATAGAAGATAGTAATAAACAACAAAATTAGTAAACCACTGATATAGCTTTTGTGGGAAAAAAGCCATGGCACAGCAAAGTACTATCTTTTGAAGAAATCAAAAATTATACAGACATGAGTGAGACTATTAATACAGTAACTGAATTTCCAAAGCATTTGATGAGGTTCTCTGCTTTCTTTACAGGCGCAGCTCTTCATCAAAGTATGGCAGATCTCTTAGGCTAATAACTGCTAAAGTCTGTTCATTCCAAATTGCAAGCAAGTTTATGACTTTAGCATCATAAATGACTCTGCTGGGAGATAAGCAATCCACCTCCTCTTCCAGGTCATTCCTGAACAATAGGAAAGTTCTTAGTAGTTGCAATTAAAATTACTATAAACAGCTGCAGAATAATTCAAGAACACTATCAAGGAAAGGAGCCAGCAGGAGAGCTCAGTGCAAGTGCAAATGATTGTATATGGAGTGCTAGAACACTCAGGGCATATTCTCAGTGACAGATCCTAAACTCTCAATTACTACTGGGAGAAAAAAAAAAAAAAGGTTAAAAAAATCTTGGCGTACAATGTGGATTGGTCTTTCACAATTTTAGCTCAGAGTTAATGAAAAGTGAAATCAAATAGCAGGAACAATAAGGATGGAGCATCAAACATTTATATAGCAGCCTCATGAAGCTATCTCTGATATTCCCATATCACAGGGCAGCAGAGTCACAGAGACACATAACAGGATCTGTATCTGGGAAAAGAGGTTAAAACAAGCACCACATTCTGCAGTCACTGACTCAGGATGTCATTAATTTCAAGACTACAAATGCATTCAAAAGACAAGCCTGTGCACAGAAAGAGTTCTCTGAAGCATGACAACCCTGTTGCAATTTTTGGCTCCAGTGTCCCAGCGCACTGGTTGCCAGGAATGACGCTTATCCATTCTTGTATGTTTTCTCACCAGCATATGTTTTTGGCCAGAGCTAAAGCTGTCAAGAGAAACAATCACTGGTCAGAGCCAGTATAGATGCATTTTTTAAAAATTAAATTTTATTTTAAAGTACTCTGGGCAAGTGGATCATTATACTGGCTAAACAACTCTATTCTTAGTATTCCTAGCAGCAATTCTCCAGTTATCTCTTGGGGTTTTTTTGAGAGGACAGACCTTGCTACCTGACAGCATTCACCCTCAAACCTAAGGTCCCTTTTTTATTTCCTTAGCATGGTGTATTTATCTTGGATCCAAAATAATCCAGAAAATGTATCACTCTATTTTTACTTCAGCTCTACCTCTGTGCAGACTCCTGAATATAAAAAATAGGATTCAGGGAGCAATTAAATTAATATCCTTCTTCCCAAAAGCTAACATTAATTTTATTGTAGGTCTGCTAGGAAGCAGGGATAATGTGTAAAATCCAATATAGATGACTGCTCTTAAGGGGCTGCCACCTATCAGAATGATAAAAATAGATCCAAAAAAGGTAAAAATTACCAAGTCTAAAAAAAAAATAAATTCTTCCAGCTACTGTACAGAGGTTTAGGCAGAGCCTGCTAAGCCTGCTACTTCTTTGCTGCTAGAAATAAGGTGGAAAACAGGTATTTCTCTACCATAATCCAGTTTATGTTCACCCTGGCCCTCTTGCAGAGTGCTGAAAGACTGCAGTGTGACGAGCCATCTTCTAAATTTTGAACACTGACTTATACATACCCCCATACATTCTTGATTTTTTTAAACAAAATTTATGACTTGTTGTACGTCAACACAAGTGCTGGACACTGAAATATATTGTTTAAAATCCATAAGCCAAGAGTATGCGGTACTGGCAAAATGGAAATATTCTGATGTACCTGACAAAAAACTTCAACACACCATCCAGTGTCATTCCTCTCTACAGGGTACAGCAAGAATTAAGGCTTTTTACAGCAGCTGAGACTGCCCAGAATCACCAGCAAAGTTCCTACTGAATCAATAAAGGCAGCTGGCAAATCATCCTGGCAACATGTCAGACTACAAAGTCAAATCCAAACATAGCAGAATTGAATCTCCCTTTATTGGCATTTCTTTCCTCTTCTCTTTCCAGCAGGGACAAGCCCTGAGGCTACATGGCTTTTAAGCTGAGAGAGACAGTTCTTGCAGCACTATTTCACTCCTGCTAGCACAGCCTGGGAAAGCATTTGGCATACTTCACTGAACAAACCTGACTGCACAGGGCAACGCTTCAAAATCCTGATGCTTGAAGAAAGAGAGGGCTGAAGAGAGGTCTACCTTTCTGTGAACGAATAATTCAGTCTTCACCAGAAAGATCTTCCTCAATTAGCAATGCCAAGACACTATTAACAACAACAACAAAAAATTACTGTATTGCTCTTTGGTAGGATTAAAGTGAATGTTGAGAGGCCTTACCAGCCACAAATGAAGCCTGAAAGCATATAGCAGTATCAGCCAATCTCACACTGCTTCCCCTCTCTTCTCTTCCCAGGAGACACGCAGGAGCTATAAACTTTAACCTACTCAGGCAATTGCAAGCATCCCAAGTATTCAATACATAAAGTAAGGGATATAATATTTGAAAGATTCCTTTTGTTCACATTGTATTTTCATGCTGTTTTGTTTGCTTAGAACATTAAATCATTAAATACTATAAAACCTAACTGATTTGAGCTGCTGGCTTTGACCTCCACAAAGGCTTATCTGCAGCTGTGCTTGAAAGAAACAGTTTCTAAAATTCATCTTTTCATGGCTGTGCCTCCTCTTCCTCAAAATATTTAATAATTTTTGGGAATATCTATGTATTAATGTCCTTGAGAACGGAAGATAAATTCTGAGATTATGCCAAAAATACTTCAGGAAGCTTCAGGTGTGGAACTATTTGAGAGGTGCCATATGCTCTCTGATGCCCTTCACCTTGAGTAAAAATGAAGAGGAGGGAGTACTTGAGTCCAGCTGCCAAAGATACGGCAACTCACCTGGGCAGAGGCAGCCCAGTCCCACCTGCACGTGACATGTTGCCACCTCTGCTTTCCTGTCCTTACAGAGTGAAGAAATGCTTCAGCAGAAGCAGCAGTGCCTAGGGAATAACCCCCTAAATAGAAAATGCTGATGTACACAGGTTACCCAGAACATTTCTTCCCTTTCAGAAAAAATCGCTTCTGTACAAAGGACCAACTTCTGAGCACAGCAAAGAAAGAAAAACAAAGTCAATCCCCAGGACAGCTGGCACTTCCTTGCCACCAAGAGCAGACAGGCATGGGCTTCTCCTCTGACTGCCAGCAAGTGGAAACTTTTAGTAAGTCACCTGGGGAATGCAGTACAAAGGAAGTGAAATGCTGCACTCCATGTGCTTCATTTGCTTTCAATGAGTACACAACACAGAGCCAATCCAAGCAGCTGCACATGCATGGGTATGAGTCAGAACCACAGCTGGCCAGTTCTCTCCTACCTTGCAAAATGAAAAAAAAACACCCACCATAAAAGCCCAGAGCAGAGCCCCAGTGACCAGACAATGAACCACCAAGAGATCATTTACCACAGCTGGAAACATAGAACCCAGAGATTGGCACCCAGTCCAGGGATCAGCATAGCTCCATTGCTGGGGATGAGGGGGAAGTGAAAACTGCAAAGTACTTAACGTCATATCTATCTTCATACACTGCCCACAAAACCCCAACCAAAAAACAGACTAAAAAATACCCTACTGTTAAATCAGCTTGCCCAGAAATGTGTCCCTTGCTGATATTTAACAAGGAAAATTATATCAAATGCAGATTAACCTGAGAGCAAAATTGGCTTCAACATATATCAAGTCAAAATAGATTGTGTAAACTTGTTAGTAATTCTTGAGCAAATGTTAGTAACTTTCCAGAATTTTCCCACAACAAACAACACACCCTTTCAGCAAGTAAATAAATGTTTTTTCTAAGATTGCTTTCCTCTTTAGGACAAATGCTGTGAGAAACTGTTGGAAGACAGTTAATTAAGACAAGGAACATGCAAATACATGCAATTATACACTAAGACAGATGACTTCAGAGATAAATCCCTACTGCTTAAGTATTCATGGAAGGAATCATTGCAACAGCATTAAGAAGAATATATGGAAACGTGGTATAATACAGCACTCATGCCTTCAGTACAAGAAGCCTTAAGTGGCCTAATAAGTATCAATTTTAAGCATCAGTTCAGATATATGGAAAGCAAATAACTGAATCTCATAAAAACAGAACCAAAAGAAACCAAAAGTTTGCTTACTCTTCTTGACGCAAGTCATTAACACTCCGATCTAGGGAGATCATATCACTTGCCACCATATTAAACCCAAACTCCTTAATGCTGGCTTGAACGGATTCTTTGTAATCTGGTCCTAAAACATATGGCTTTGCTTCCTCTCCAGGGCCACCAACAACTCCATGAGGCTCAGGCTCTTTGGGTTCAAAATTGCCAAGGACTCCAGGTCGTAGCACAGGATCTGGGTATACAAATGTCTGAGATTTAAATGTGAGATACTGCCTCTGGATGATGTTCTGCTGCTTGTTATCAACACCATGATGATTCGGTTCATTTTTGGCCTTATTTTTCCTTCGAATGGATTCCAAGTCCACTTCCACACCTTCAACATGAGGCCAAGGTACCACAGGTTTGAACTTCTCATTTCCTAGTCCATGGTCTCCTTTGTTTGGCAGGGGTCTGTTGGCTTCTTTGTCATCCTGTGTACACACAGAGAGAAACAGCAGACCATATCAGTTGATGATCCTTTATTTATTTACATGCAGTAGCTTAATGCACTAGGAGTTAGTACTAAATATATGTTGAGCAAGTATGGAGACGGCCCTGTTGAGGGGCTCAATGAACACGTTTTACTAAAGCTACTGACTGCTGGAGAACATCACCAGCTGTTGACCACACTTACCTTGGTGAGCTGGTCCTGGAAATGGCTGAATGCTCAAAGCATTCCCAAGTACCCATGTAGGACATGTTCACCTGAATGTGGTTTGAGCTGTAGTTCAAACTGATGTACGAGGGGCAGTGACAGAGCATTTTATGAAGGAGAAGGAGGCATGGAGGCAAACAGTGCCACAGTCCACTGGTCCCACTGTCAGACAGGGGGTGTTGTTTCTGAGGTTTCTATGGCTCAGACCTCTGCACTGTCTCAGTGGTTGCCAGAAATAGCCTCAGCTAGGAAAGAGTGCTGTAACTGTGAGTAATGTGGGACACTCATCTGTGGCAGCCTTGAGCCACACATCATCCCTGCCCTCCATACACACCCCTGTCCCCCCAGCTCACTCCCACCAAGCTCCCTGCTCTGCTGCAACAGCTTATTTACAGCTGGGAGGTGACGCTGATGGCACTGGGGACAGCAGGCAGAAACGAGATCAGCTGCATGGACACAGGCAGACCTGCCTGAGGAGGCAGTGCTGGGGCTGAAGAGAACTGCCATGGCCACTGGAATCTCCTGCATCCTTGTTTAAAACAGTTTTACTGCACTCCTCCCTCTCTCCACACCAAGATATTTCAAGTCCTCACTGGAAGAAAGGCTGGCATTTTGGAAACTGCTCAGCATTTTCAGTGATCAGTGAGATTGGTGGGGTTAGAACAAGGGTGGGTGATTTTAGAAGATACTAGACAGAAAGGCTTTCAATTGTCTGAGTGTGAAGTCTCCAGAATACACCAGCACCACCCATGAAAGCACTCCAAAACACACAGTCACTACTTTTTCCAATACTACTGTCCAAGAGTATGACAGAGAAATGTTGCTGAAGGTTCAGATTTCCTGCTAAAATTGTTTATTTGTAAGCAGGACAAATGTTAGATCGTTCAGGAATTTGCAGGAAACAAAACACATTTTAGCAACGTCTCAGAATCAGACAAAATTTTGAGATCAGAAGGATGTCACCCATTCAAACCTGCAGAAGGCATGTTCACAGTGAGTTGGGGTTTCTCAGGCTTGTCTAGTCACATCCCTTTGTCCAGTTTCTCAGGACAATCTATTCCAGTTGCTTGACCCAGTGAAGGTTTTTTCCCTCATACCTCAGTAGAAGTTTCTCATATTCCACCTTGACCTTTCAGTCTGCACCCCTCAGAAGATTTTATTTCCATTTGCTCTGCAACTTCACTTTTTAGGGTGAAAAGATGCAATTAGATTCCCCATTAGACTTTTTTCCAGCCAAACCCAGCCTCCCTAGCAGGTCTTTGCTAGGTCCTCTGCATCTCTGAACATCTCTCCTGTGTTGGGGCAGTGTGGGAGGAGAAGCACAGAGAGTTCTACACAGCTAAGCTCTTTCTAGGGCATCCACCCATTATGCGCTCTGCCTTTACTGCAACAAGGGTACAATGCTGACTCATGTCCATGTTCAATTAAACCACATAATACTTCCTACTACATGACATTATATCCCTCACATCATTCCATGTAAAAACCCTTCAGAAATCAAGAAGAATACAGTATATAATATTGTTAACATGGTAACAATGGGAGTCAGACTGGCTCAGATTCAAAATAAGGAGTTTATTCAAGAAACTTTCTGAGTCTGTTTGTTATAGTTTAAACAGGGAGGACATATAACATGCAGAAGTGTTACATTATTCTGTTCTTCCATCATCATTTTTTCAGGAACTCAAAAGTCAGTGTTAGAAAAGGGAAGTTTAAGGGCATGTGAAAAGGCATATTTTGCAAGAAAGTCAAAGGCTGTCATGGATCTAAATAAAGCCCTGAGAGGACTTTTGGAGAGAGCATCCTCTTACCCTAGAAATCAAAAGGAAGGCTTTGCCACTAGACTGTCAGAACACTGCTGAGCTCTCAGCTCACATCTAATTCCTGCTCTGAGTGCGGAGGCAGCTATAAAAGCCAACAAAACAGTCAGCATCATCAGGAAGGATGCTTAAAGAGAGCATAATTTTGACTACATAAAATTTTATGCATTCATGTATTCAGTAATATTTAGTTCTGGTCTCCACGTCTCAAAAGGAGTCAGGGAAAGTGCAGAGTTGGGTAACCAAAATCAAGGAGAACGTAGAAAGGTATCTTGAGATGAAAGACCAGAAAGGCCACTCATCTTTCATCTCCAAGACCTTGCGGTTTGGAGATGTGATGGCTGAGGGGTATACAACTGAAGTTTAAAAAATCATGAAAGTCATGGATAAACCCAGTGGAAACCCACTGTTTTCTGTTATGGATGACAGGTCCACAGGGGGACTGTTAAAGGGCTGTGAGAAACTTTCTGAAAATTTGAATTAAACAGCTACAGATGCTGGAAGAGTCCAAAGGGAAGGCAGCATAGAAAGTTGCCTTGCCATGCTCAGTCACCACCCTGAATCATCAGTCTCAATCAGACAGGAATTTCTTATTCCCCTGGTTTGTGTGGAATTAAATGACCTTTCATTCCACTTTCATTACCTATAAAAGTTATGAGCTTCCACTTTGCTAATTATTCAACTGAAGCACCACATTTCTGAAAGAAATTTGCTTAGTTTGCTGCCGTCAGAACTATCCTTTATTATGACTTATCCTTTATTACATCTAGCCTCATTATAACTGTTATGCACAATTTGCATTATAATGATTTTATCAGTAGTTCTCTTCTACGCATTAAATATATTCCATATTTGCTGGCCTGGAAAAGTATTTCCTAAAACAAGGAAGTTATACACAAATACACAGACACACTCACTGACCCCATTCCTCCAATATCTATGCACAGAGGACAAATAAGATAGAAAGCATTTGTTGTGGGTTAACCCCTGCAGGCAGCTCAGCATGCTCACTCCTTCCTCCCTACTCCTGGACACAAATATAAAACACAGCCATCAAATGGGATGTTATGAAGAAAATTAACTTAATCTCAGCATTTTAGGGACATTAAAAAAAATAGAAGAGGAACTAGCAGTGTTTAAGTGTGTGGTCATTTCTCCACAGATAAATGACACAAGGATTTTCCAAATACTATCTGGAAAATAGCAGAGTCAAACCACAATCCAAGAACTACTTCAGTCATCATAATGCCTTAGTTAGAAACTTCTAGGTAGGGCTTCCTCTCTCTTTTATGAATTATGACCCACACTCCCTTTAAAAGAATAAAAAAATTAACGACATATCAAAAATCTGAAAGATTTTTAATCAGTGTTTTCCACTGATTACAAGTTTGGCTCAGGTAAAACTAGTTCTACAACAACAGTTAAACTGGAAGGCATGCATATAAAAAATTATAAACCACAACAATCTTTCTAAAGTGGCAAAAGAAGATGGTCTGAAAATTATTTTGAAAGCTTTGAAAGAGACAGTAACAGCAAAGTGAAGTGAGGGCGCAGAAAAAGTGAGCACAACATACATCTGAACACAGCACTTCCAGGTTGTCCAAAAATGAGGGGAGAGAAGCAAAAACGGAATTCTCTCACATCTGAAGACAAATAACAAAACCAACAAAATCTCGTTATGTCTCTATGAAAAGGACACACAATACAGAAAAAAGTTTTTCCCATAGATCATTATCTTTCCCCATAGGGTTGGTCCTAGGATTTCCTGCCAGCTTTCTGGATCTAGTTTGGTGCATGCTTCTCTATTTTTTGAATTTTTTTCACTCCTTAGGGAAATATGTATGAGTAACTGCAACGGGTGTTTCCGAAACAGTGACGTGATATAAATACACTCACTACCTGAACTGTAAATTAAAAAACTGGAGTTTTTCATTGTCATTTTACTTCACAAATTAGGTGCCTTATGGCAGAAGTCAGGAATGCAGTTGAAGGTATAGAAAACATAATTGTTTCCCTTTGAAAACATGCCTATAAATTACACAAAGTAAAAGGAAAGATCATGAGAGGTCTTAATAAGGCTGCAAGATCAGTCATCTGGTAGGAGGGCTGGAGCTGTAGCTGGCAATAAAACTGCCAATGTGAAAGCTGCATAATCTGCTTTTTTCAGTAACTAGTTCAAGACTGGCAACTCCTTAAGACTATCTATGAAATAATGTCTGAAAAAATCTGATTTTAGAAAAGTGGATTTGCTTCAGAATTCTCATTTGAGAACTGCAGAACAAATAAAATAAGCAATGATTCCCTTGACACAGTTGTCTGACTCTCAAAAGGTTCCATCCCATAAAACTTCATACCTCCCACCCCCACCATGGCAGCCTCCATTCGAGCAACTAGAAGTTAAAATTACTGCAAGACCAGCTGCAGACTAAAAGTACACACAAATGGAAAAACAGCCAGCTTCTCAAACAAGGAGGAAGATCTACAGCACTTCTGCTATCACCTTAAAAAAAAAAGCCTTTTCAATCACTACAACATTTTGCAAAAAAAGTCTGTTTTAAGCTCTACATGCAGCACTGCATCTAAATCATATTTTGCTAAACCTTCCATCAAACAATTTTGTCACAAGACAACCCCATTGACGCAGATTAAGGCTCAAGTTGGACCATGAGAGCTCTTTCGTCAGATATGAGCAATGACATTCAGGCCATCTGGCTGGAAAGAGCCATTTGCTGTCACAGTGCCTGGGCAGAACAGCCTCTATCCTGCTATGACTCCCCTCTGTATTTCAGAGACAGTCCAAAGGTGCAGGCTCAGCAGCTCCTACAGTGACTTTTAAAACTTGTGGAAAATTAGAACTGATCATTTATGAGAACGGCAGAAACACAGAGATAAATACAATTTGACACCAAGTTGGAGAAAACTTCTGAAGTTTAAAAATGCATGTTTATAAAGCTAACAGATTGCTAAATCCCTCCACTGCATGCTTTGTGCAACCCAAGTGAGAAACCATGCTGCTGGTGGTGTTTGTCACCAGCAGTTTCAGGAAAATATAAATCTGTAAGTTATATTCTTATGTTCACAGCTGCCCTCCATTTGGATGTATACTGACAATACAGAAGTCCATCATGCAGTAAGTACTACCTCTCCATAGTAGATTTCTGCCCCCTTAAATATCCTAGGGGAAAGAGAACAAATTTGAACAAGACCAATTTATATCTACCCTCCTGGAATAAATTTTGGTACACGGGACTACCATGACTATACAGCTTTGTACCACAAACACATTGCTGTGATGGCATCTCCAAAGAGCAAGTAATTAATTCTACAAGACAAAAACCACATCTATTATTTTCTGGAGTCTTCAGCACAAAACTTGGCCAGAAGCCACTTATGAATCACAAAGTCCAAACAACTAAAAAGAATTTTGATGATATAAACAAGCAAGCATTACACTATATGCACGTTTATGTGCATATATATCTATAAATGTTCTACTCACTAAAAAATACATAACACTGAAGTGTAAATGAGGTGCAAGGGCCACAAGCAGCTTTGGAGAAGTAAATGTTGAGCAGTACTTTTATACTGATGTGTTTTGTACTCCCACCTATATGTGAGGAATGGCAAATAAAATGTTATGGGTTGGTTTTCATTTCTTCTTTTCTTGAAACCTAATTTTAAAAAAAGGGTGACTTCCTTCTTCACCTGTTTCTTAGGTCTCACAGCATCTATCAAACTGATTCACATGTGATACACTACTCATTACCCTACACCATCCTTTATCCAACTTGTTATTTTTCTTTTAGATCCCAAGTAACTCTTTGAGAGGAAACAGTTTTGCCAGGAATAGATATCTGTAATAAAACTGCTAGTCATCAGCATTGAGTGAAATCCCTTTCCAACTCCCTCCTTGTGTCCTATGTGATAAGGCAGAACTGGACAATCACTAGTACATATACTGTAGAAGTCTACAGCACGGAAGTTATTGAGTTTTTGGTAGATATCAGCAGACCACAGCCATTAATACTGACTCAGCCCACTCAGAGAATAATAGAGTAGCAGTACTTTTGAGACCCCAAATTGCCTGTGCTAGCCAAGATGAAACAATTTAGTGGGGAGTAAGATCAACAATTTTATTCTATTTTATAGTTGACATTTCTGAGATAGGAGAGCATTGCTTGTGGAAAAGTGGCATGTCCAATAATAAGAAGGGCCCGTAGTAAAGGAGAGGAACTGTTTGTAGAGATGTAGAGCTCAATGTTCTGCCATAATGAAGGAGCTTGACACAATTTAGCATTCACGTTCGGAGTGACTTGCATTAATCTACATGAGGCCTTTTATCGCTGATTCCAATTAACAGATGAAAACAACCTCTTGTTATCTAGTAATGAGTCTAAAAACTAACAATATTCACTAACATCCGGTGTCATCTCTGCTGGTGTTTGAACCTGTGAGTTCAAGAAAGACACTGAAGAAAATAAGGCTTAGTTCACCAAGTTTATTTCATTTTTTGAATGGTTGCTCAAAGAGTTCCCTGGGCAAAAAGACCAACTAGCTCTTCCTGTCTTCTTGGATACCATCTACTTTGTCATGGCAGAAGTATTCATCTAGGACAGTGACTTCAGGCTAATGCTGCATACTGCCATGGTCTGCAGCCAGCATTTCACTAGGCATAGAAACTGCTATCAAGCTATGGAAGCTCTCGGACAAAAAATCCTATGGAAGATGGAAGAATACCTATTTTCAGTTGAAATAACCTGATTCCCTGTTTATTTGCCTAACAGAAGGGAACACAATCAATCTTGAGTTTCACCTGTTTACTTGCAGAATACCTTGTTTAAAGGCGTATCCAAATGTGGATGTCAGTATGATACCCATCTAAACATCCCATTTAAATGAAATTGTTCTGTTGTGAGATTATTTTTTATTTGCAAGGGGAGCTAATGATACTTCTGTCATCCTCTTTGGCCTTGCTGTGTATGCATTTAAAACTCATGCAAAGCAATGCAATCCTGCCAGAACTGCTCTTTCAACTTGCACTGCTTTACCCCCTGTCCTTGCTCCTCACTCCCTCTTCCAATGACACTGCTTTCCCAGAACTTACTGCTGGATATGTCTCTCCTGGAGTCTGTTCTACATTTCTGCATTTCTACAAATGCAATTGTCACATTCATATGCTTCTGGTCCAGACTGAGCAAATTCCTTTACTTTGGGAAGTTCAGATACCTTCACTGAAAGCAGAGACTACCCAGAGACCTGGCCAGAGTGCTTTGTGCCAGATTCAGTCTCTTAAAAGGGATGCCATTGGTTACCCAAAACTTGCAAACTTCACTCTCTCACCTTCAGGGGGATTTAAGAGTATAAAATGACAGATAGAACACGGCCTGTACCTTACCTACTTTACATGATGCCTCCTTAGGAGAGGTGCAGTACTCCTCGAATTCCTGTGCGACAAGCAGTTTCACAATTAGACTCTGCCTGACTGAAAGCAAGTAAAAATAAAGACACTGAGTGCTTCAGAACAAATTACTGTAAAAAATAGCAGTCTTGATGTCCTCATTTTCACTAGCACTCAGTGCCTGGGGAACACTGAACCAGCTCTTAAACCTACCAATCTCCTTCCTCATTGCTTGAGATCCAACTCTTGCTCAGCTTTTACACATCTCATCCTGCCATTCCTGATCCTATCACACTACCCCTGGTCCCATCTGAAATTCAACAGTCAGGGAGTGTTAAAGAAGGCTTGACAGAGATCCATTTCGCTCAAAGCCTCCACTTGTGTCCAAGAACTTTGCAGAGTTAACCACGAGCAATCATAGACTTATACAACGGTTTGGATTGAAAGAGGACCTTGAAGGCCACCTAGCTCCAACCCCCTGCCACGGGCAGGGGAATTTTCCACTAGACTAGGTTGCCTGGAACTACATCCAACCTGGCCTTGAATACTTCCAGGGATGGGATGGAACCAAAACCTCCCCGGACAACCTGTTCCAGTGTCTCACCACCTTCACAGGAAAGATTTTTTTCCTAACACCTGATCTAAACCTACTCTTTTTGTACCTCTCAATATACCTTTCCTTGTGGCTGTGGAGAGTACCATGCAATCTGGATAGTAATTAATGACATCTAAAATAGAAAGTCTCAGATAAATACCTGAATAAACTGATATCAAAGAAATCTCTCCTTGATTTTGTAACTTAGGCTAGTTCTGAAGCAAGCAAAATAGTCTCTTATCATTAAGATTACAATCACTTCCAAGTAACAGAAATTTTATTAAACTGAATTGTAAATGAAGCTGCTGCATTACCTAAGGGGATGTATTTTAGTTTCTCCCATATTCTAGAAATGAAGACATGTTGGCACTAGTAACCTGTGCAATAAAAAGAACACAGAACTGTATCTGCAGCTGCTTGCTGCAGAATAACAGAAGAGTTGTTAGTGGACCCTTGATAATATAGAAGTATGATCCAAAGCCTCTTAAATCCTCTCCTTACAGACAGCACACTAAAGATGACAGAAAAATTTTAAACTCAGAATAGCAAGATTTTATTACAAGTTTATTACAACTAGACCAATCAACATTTTAAGTAGAAGAAAGCTGAAGCAATCATAGAAACACGGAATTGTTTGGGTTGGAAGGAACCTTAAAGATCTCTCATTTCCAACTCCCCTGCCACAGGCATCTTCTACTAGACCAGGTTGCTCAAAGCCCCATCCAACCTAGCCTTGATCAAGTAGGACAGAACATAAAGAAGCATAGAAGCAAGTATCTCCCTACACACCGCATCTTTTCAGGTGTGTTTTTGCTCCCTTCTAATTAAATGGCTTTCTTTGTTGCATCCAAGCGCAATTTGTCTGGTCCCCAAGGAACCAGACACCACAAGAGACCTGCCTGCACTGATCCTGGCTCTCTTCCTGACACAAACTGAGGAAAGAAAAATACTGTACATCACACTAGGTAAGTCAGTATAGGTTAAGTACTTAAGACAGATCTAATAAACCACCCAGTTTGACCCAAGCTGACCCAGTGACTGTAAAACAGTCTGCCACCAACAGCTTTTCAAACATCCATAACCTTCCTTCTTTCTCTGCCAAACAGATGGACACATTTCTACATACTGCAGCCTACATTGTCATTAGCAGGTATTTAGCATGGTATTTCAACTACGAACTTCTGTAGAGTATCATCCACATTATATCTATAATATATATACATAATCCACATGAACTCATTCTTAAACAGAGACTGCAATGACTCAGAGCTCCAAGCCAATGAAAAAGCACCTGTTTGTTATATTTACCCCCAAATACACCATATGGGTTACTATACCATAGATGAGTCTCCACACAAATTAAGAAAAAACAAACTAATTTGTATGCCAGTTGACTAATGTCATGCTAAATACAGCCATTTGACATTTTATTGTATTTCAGTTGTTCAGAATGCTGTTATGATAACAGCCAAGCCCCATGAAGAGGCCAAAGAGAAGGAGAGCACCAAGCCCTGGGGTACAGTTCTTCCACTGCAGCATCAGGGAGAAAATCTGTTTCAGGTAAGCAAAGCCCATCAGACTCTGACCCATCTTTCCAAGATAAAGTCTAGTCTAGTTTCTTATCTAGTCTCAAGAGCAGAGACACCAAGGACCCAATCAATTTCAGTTTCCCTTTTCTTCCTGAAGCCACTCTCCACATCAAGTCTTGTTGCATCTACGCACAGGAAGGCCAACACTTATTGCCCAGAAAGTTAAACCTTTTGTTCACTTAAAAACCAAAATGAAAATAATTATTTTTCAACTTCTCAGCCTGGAGGGGGCCTTGCTGCACAAGAGGATCAGCAATGTGACTTGCTCCTGAAGCTGATGTTCCAGCTGCTGTAGGAATCACAGGAGGAGTAAAGCAGCAGATGAACAATGCATTTCTAAAAAAAAAAAAAGTGCATGAAACTGGCTTCTAGGGACACAGCCAACTCCAGAACATCGTTTAAGCAGATGAAGGCTATGGGAAATCTCCAAATACTCAGAATTCTGGTGGCTCTAATCAACATAATCATCACTCATTTCTGTAAAGATTTACTCCTATGTACTTAGCTCAAATGTCACCTTCTGTTTTCCTTTTAATGTCTCTCAAATTTCTAGTTTTGTTTACAAAGTCTTGATGAAGATGATGTCATTACTTACTCTATTTGAGAAGGGCAGAAGGTGAAGGCAAGAAATTTTTCCAATTCTTTTTTCCAGGCAAAAGATAAATATCAGGAAATCTCTTCTGAAAAATGGACTGCAGAAATGATGGCACAAAATGCAGGACGCTTTTATCCTGTCTCCCTCCTCCAAGTGATTAGGAGTACCACATTTGCACAGGGCTATGTGTCTTGGAGCAATACAATCAGATTTTGAAAACAATGTTTAATCAGAAGCATGCTTGAGCTATAGCAAATTGCTTCACAATACTTTGACTAACTAACACCTTTCTGGCCTATGATGCAAGAAAAAAAAAGGGAAACATACCATAACTAGACAACTACGCACAACTTTTCTTTCTTAGAGGGATTTTATGAATGCTTAACTGGAAAAATTATGAGTATTAAGAACAAAATGGACAATTGCATGAGACATCATCTCTATGCTGAGCTGACTGTAAGATGTAAAAGGGCCTTCAGATTTCAGGTCTTCATGACTCAGGGAGGTTTTTCTTACCCTTTTCATTAAAAAATGCATTGAATTTTTTTACTGTCTTTCCATATAAGGAGAGGCTAGCAGAAGACAATTTTTAGTAATGTAGATATGCAGCTTCAATGATTAATAAAAATTAAGAGGAAAAATGGCCCGAATACCTGAAAATAGTGTTGTATTGATGTCTTAGCAATGTAGTATATGTTGATCCATGTAGTCTAACTCTTTCTACAGTATTATTCTACTACTGCCACATGTATACACTGTCAAGTGCTTGGCAAACAATTCCTGTAGTTTTTGCAACCAGATGGAAGAAAAAGAGAGAAAGTAGACATGATAATGAAACAGTTTGCTGCAATATTGCTACAGTCCAGAACACTAACACCTCCATCACTTGGACGTTTTCTCCGGTAATTTCTCACTTCACTCCTGCACTCTGCAATCTTCACCTGCACCACCTTTGTCTCCTGTGCTCAGCAGCTGCTCTCAGCCAGTACTACTCTTACACTCAGTGCTTTGCTACAATTGCTAAGAACTTGATTCCACAGCCCTCAGTAGTTCAGCAATAACAAACATCTCCTTCCCATGCCAAAAACCTCTTTCATCCTTTTTTCCTGGGAAGCTGTGCCCTCCAAGGTGAAAAGGCTTAAAACACAGCATCACTCAAGAGCTTCAATACAAGATTTATTCTCACCACTACATTTCCACATTAAATGAAACTTGTGACCTTTCCAGTTGAGTCATTGTTCCTTCCACGTTCTGTTTCACTCTAGGAATATCCTTCATTTTATGCATATGTTTCAATGAGATCTTAAAAATAGAACTCATGTTTATTTATATGGACATTATGAATTTTTAAAAACTTCTAAGACGTCCTCTGTCCAGCTTCATTTCTTTCCTAAAAGGAAAAATTATTCTCCTTTTCCTGTGCAGCACTATTACACAATGGACTAAGAAGGAGCAAAGCTTTTAATTTTACCAAGACCAAGCCCATTTTAGGCATGCACTCTATGAATTGAAGAAAAAAATAGAAAAAACTTTATTTTGAACTAAAACTATCAAAATTTAAGTAATTCAGTTTTAAGCTGCAGAGATAAGCAGATAAGCAAGCTGTGCTGGTTTTGGCTGGGGTAGAATTAATTTTCTTCCCAGTGGCTGGTGTGGGGCTGTGTTTTGGATTTGTGCTGAACACAGGGCTGATAACGGGGAGATGTTTTTGTTATTGCTGAGCAGGGGTTGCACAGAGCCAAGGCCTTTTCTGCTTTTCATTCTGCCATGCTGGGGGGGAAGGAGGGGATAAATGGGAGGTTGGGAGAGGACACAGCCAGGACAGGTCACCCAAGCTGACCAAAGGGATATTCCAGACCATATGGCATCACGCTCAGCATATAAAGTGGAGGGAAGAAGGAGGAAGAGGGGTTACATTTGGAGTGATGTTGTCTGTCTTCCCAACTTGCTGTTACCTGTGATGGGGCCCTGCTCTCCTGGAGATGGCTGAACACCTGCCTGCCCATGGGAAGCAGTGAATTCATTCCTCTTTGCTTTGCTTGTGTGCTTGACTTTTGCTTTTTGTATTAAACTGTCTTTATCTCAGCCCGTGAGTTTTCTCACTTTTACTGATCCTGTTCTCTCCTTGATCCCACTGGTGCGGGCATGGGCAGGCAGCTGCGTGGGGCTGGGCTGCTGACTGGGCTTAAACCACAACAGAAGTATCCACTTTGAATTAAAGGAGTTACAATACATAATCCATAATTTTACTATAGATAAAATCCTACTTCTATTATTTTTCAGAAAAAGCTTCAGAAAGAGACAAAAACTATCACCAATTGTCATACTCTTAGTCGCTGAGGCCAGCATTTCTGTCTCTCCAGGCACCAGCTATGAACACTACAGAGGAACATTCAAGCCTGCAGAGGAACTTCTTTCCTGTCTCTCAATCATCTGGGACAGATGGATATTTAAAAATCATGCATTTCTTTTATATAATTCAGCACGCAAACGACATTTACAATACAATAAATCCATCACTAACGGACACGCTTGATCAAGGGATGCAGTTTTCTGTGCTATATCTTGTCTGCCTCCATTTGTAAAGACAGATACGTTAATGTCATTTCATATTTCTTGCTATTAAGGAGCACATCGCATGATTAGATTTTCATTTATCTTGAAATATTGTCACCATTCTCAAGCTTTATCACAGTCTATTTCTGTCTCTTTTTTAAATTGCTTCTTAGAATTTGATCAACCCCACCATTTTGAAGGCTTCTTCAATGAAACAGTCAGCTAAAGCCAAAAACTGCACTGTATGCAAATTACATCTACAGTCTAAAACCCACTTCTGAAAGTTTCATCTGAACTCCCAATAGATTTCAAAAATTCAGAGTATTTATGTAATTATCTTGTGTACTGTTTGACTAGACAAGAGAAGGGAAATAACTTGTGATCAATTCTGTTCTCTGTGATTTCATCTCATCCTTCCTCGGCCCTTCATTCCTGGTATTTCCTACATAGGAGAATGTGTGTGGTATTTGCCAATAAATTAGTTATAGTCTACTGAACCACTGAGGTAAGATAAGTTCTTATCTGCACCAAATACTTAAAAAACCCCAAAAAATCAACACAGTACATGCATTTGAAGCACAAAAAGGAGAAAAAAAAATCTGCAGCAACACTAAACTAATAAAAACCAATTTATCAAACAGATAAATCAATCTTGTAAATAGACTACTCTTTCTGTGACACATACAGCTAGTGATATTGTTTGTTTTGCTGTGAGATAAACATGATGAATATAAAAATCTATCTTATAGCTTTGCTTTAGAAGCCACATAAAGTGCCAGCACAGCTGGGGTATCTGCATCTTTTAGATAGCCAGCAAGAATACTATGATATAATCCACAAACTTCCTTAAATGGGCTCTACTAAACCAGCCTGTTCTTCACTGTGCCTCCAGCTTTACAAGTTTCTCTGCACTTGCCATGTAGGATCTTTTATTTGGAGAGTGGAAGCAACTGTGGGCACCTTGAGACCACAGGAGCCATCAGAGAGGCAGACATGCTACACCTGAACTGCAAGTGATGCACTGCTCTGACATTTACTTCATTACTGCAGAAGATCCATGGTAGTGCCACAACATAAACTTGAAATTGAATGAGACTAATGATCAAAACATTACTCTAAAAGTCAATGCTGGCAACTGACACTCCAGTGCCTTCTCCTAACATGGCACCAAGGATTAACTTCTATCCCTGAACATCTTTTGAGGGACCTCCTTATATCTGGCAGATCCTGAAGAGACTTTTAACATGACCTTTGCATTTCCAGCTCAGGTACTCTATGGCTGGCATTTCTGACCACACATCTGGGGAAGATGCAAGTGAACAGCATTCTTCCATCTGCACTGACTTCTTAGCAATGGGACTGTAGCATTCCACTGTTCAAATTATGGGTGTACAACACACACAAAGAAAGACACATGAGGCTCGTTCTTGCTCAGAAGAAATGGAAGTCAGTTTTCTCAGCACGGTGCCTCTGTCTGCAGGATACTCTCACCCAGCATAGCAATGGGCATTTCTCTGAAGAAACACGATCTTTTCAACAAATGCTCACTTCTTGTTAACGCTTTGGTTATGAAATCTGAAGTTCTGGCAATTCAGACTCTCCGTGTAAACACTGAGAATGGAACATTGGCTAAAAATTGATCTCAAAATGACAGTGAGCCTTTCCTCAGGGTATAATCACCCCAGTAATGCTGTTTCCATCTGGAGTGACTTCCATAAGCCCTAGGCATGTGCACTACTTGTGGGTTTCAAATGGGGCTGCCAATAACTGCATTTATGAAAACTGTGCCCTTCACATACTGCATCTAACATAGAAGAGACATTACAAAGTCTACTTATGATCTATCCAGTTCATTAAATGGGCATTTAAATTGGAACACAGTTCACTGAGTCAAGACCTTTACGTGCTAGCCTTGCACTTTAACTTCTAACAAAGACAATTTTGTTAAAGCCTTTCAAAAAACTCAATACAAAAGCCCTCTGCAGTCCCTGAGAAAGAGTCTGTTGTCTCTAACACAGCAAAATCTGGCCTGCAGCTGAAAAATGAAGAGTCAGGAAGGCAGTTCATACTTTAGTCTGACTGGCGAGTGAGACAGTGCCCCCCAGGAGGAAGAACTGCAAAAGAAGAAAATCATCAGTATTTCAATTGCCAATAGAAGAGAGAAACTACATACATCAGGCATCAAATATCACAGAAGGATGAACTGGCAAATGTACCAGGACAGGACAGTAAACAATACAGAATTGTTTACTGTACATCAAAACAGAGTCAGCAAAAGAAACCAAAATCCGCAAGGATGCTACTCTAATCAAAACACACACACAAATCCACTGTGTTTTGCTACTGTTCAATAACCTGCAAAACTCTTATATTGCAAATGGTAAGGAAAAGCAATATAAAAGAACTTCTTCTGTAAGAGACCCTACATTCCCACGGTTGTCAACCAATATTACTGTTGTCAATAATCAGCTGCCTTTCAGGACAACGTGCTTTCTTTTGAGAAGTTCTTACACACAAATGACAACAGCACAACATGAGAGGTACACGCTCTATTTAAAACTGTCATATGCAAGTTATCCAAATCAACATTTTCCCAATATATTACTTTATCATCCGATATAGACTTGGACAAATATTGTAAGTTAAGATAGAAAAAAAACAGATTGATTCACAATAGCACTAAATACTTCCAGTAAATTATATAAATAAAGCAAAACAAACAAACAGACAAAGCAAAAATTCCACCAAAACCTGGAACTTTTTGCTTTTCAATTCGCTTCAACTAAAAAATAACAGCTTAAAAATAAGCCACTAGGCAGTTTTCAATTTTTAATAATTTCAAGAGAACATGAACAGCATAACTCTATGCATTAGCTGTAGCTTCAGACATAGGGTTTTACCTGGAGTATTTTCCTTTTGTTTAGTATAGCACTTCCAGTTCTATAATTCCTGACAGTATGGCAACTGCAGATTTGTAAAGTATGTCAGATTTATATAAGATGTGGCAAAGGAAAAAAAAATCACTTCTCATTCTTCCTACAGAATGAAGAGCCCCAAAGCTAACTTTTCCATTCAGTTTAAAAAGCAAAGTTTGGAAGGCTTCTGAATGTCAACACTGATGCATTACAGGGATGTTTAACTTCCCATCACTGCAGATATAGAGCAAAACCTGAAAGGGATGTTTTCCATCTCTGCTGCAATGAGAACTGTGGAACAGCAGAAATTCAAATTACAAGATGCACCTAGTTCTTGCAGAAGATCTATGAAAACTGTATTTTTCAGCTGCTGCAGATTAGCTGCCTTTGAATTTTTGTTGTTGCTAATTTGTTTTGGATTTAAACTGCTGTTTGATAGGTGCTGGATAGCTCGGGCTGATGTTATGGAGTGGGAGGGCTACATTTTCGCAGTCAGTTTACTTCTACATCACGCATTTTTGTCCTGCCTGCATGCCAACGCGAGCACCTTTACACCCACACGCTGAGCTGGATGAAGGACTCCCCAGAGACAGCTGCATGAGCAAGCCAAATGAATTTGGCATCCATAAGCAGGGTAAACACCAGCGCTGAGCTAGTTCAAAACAGGAGTGGGGCAGGGGAGAAGCTGCTGGAGGCGAGGGGTAGCTGAAAAACAGAGTGCCTGGAGTAGCAAAACACAGGGAACACTGCTGCCTCTGCAGCTGTCTACAATCATTCCCTGTGCACGGGCACACAGGGAGAGGGCTCAAGGGCTGCCCATCCTCAGAGCCCTCGCAGCACCTCTGAGGGATACCAGGGAGAAGAAGAACATGCAGAATGGCAGGACAGCAGCTGCCTGGCTTGAGAGGGTTGGCTTCTTTTGTACCTTCAAAACAAGACTACACGACTCAACTACAGCACTACACGGAGCCCAGAGGAGGGCCAGAGGGCTGGAACATCTCTCCTATGAAGGCAAGATGAGACACTTGGGGTTGTTCAGCCAGCAAAAGAGAAGGCCTTGGGATGAGGAGCATCCTTGGGATGAGGCTGCATCACTTAGAGCAGCCTTCCAGTACCTAAAGGTACTGCAGACAGGGAGAAGGATGTCTTACAAGGACAACTGGGAATGACTTCAAACTGAGGGATATTAGATATACGAGATTACTTACTGCAAGGGTGGTGAGGCACTGGAACAGGTTGCCCAGAGAAGCTGTGGATGCCCCATCCCTGAAAGAGGTGAAGGCCAGGTTGGATAGGGCTTTGAGCAAACTGGTCCTGTGAAAGGTGTCCCTTCACATGGCAGGGAGGTTGGTACCAGATGATTTTTAGTCACTTCCAATCCACACCATTCTATGGTTCTTGTGAACAAAACAAGCACCAACAAACCTTCCCCACCAAGTTCTTCCCCTTAAACATTTCTTCTCTTTTGGAGGAGACCCACCTGCTGTGCTCAGAAAGCAGAGGCACAAAAGGCAACACACTTACGTCTCTGATGCATTTAGGGTCAGATTAACCATGGTGAAATAAGAACATCAGAAAAAAAAAAGCAGACTTGCACAGTTGTGTGGTTTACTGAGCCACCACACCCAGATCCTGTATCAGAAATTATTCCCAGTGGAAATAATGCAACTAGGAGAAGTCCACAACAGTAGAACAGATTATTTTGAGTGGTCTGGGTGAGGGATGCTGTTCATCTTCCCCATGATCCCATGACTGCTCTCCCAGGGATTCCTGTGGTATTAATGGTAATGCAGAAACACCATATACTCTACACAACAAAGGATGTTCCTGTTAAATATTCTTAGCGATATGAATCCCTCTTCTTTCAAACCAAATCTAAAAACAAAAGATTATTTTCTTTCTTACTACAGAACTAAGGAGAGAGCTGCATATTCTTATATTCACAGAGGACAAGGAAGAGGTGCATAACCAGTGGTTGCCCTCCACTGGGAGAGGGCACTTCTTGCATTTCAGGAAAGCTCTGAGTGTCAGTAGAGTTTTCATTAAAATATATATAGAACTGGTGACGGTGCACAGCATGATGATCTGAACACATATTCCTAGGTGTCCAAAGCTATCCTTTCCTTAGAAAGTACACCCAAATGTTAGGCAGAACTCTCTTCCATGTACTTTCTCACTCTTTTATTAAATCTTTTATGCCACTGCAACTAGACAAGAAAGGGTATTAGGGAATGTGGCAGCCTAGTGCTGGCATGTCTTCAGTCTGCAGACATAATAAGTTAAGAAACCAAAACTTTAAAAGCAAACATATTAAGGTAAAGGAACATCATGGAGGTTAACATGCACTGGGATAAAATCAGCACCAGTTATAAAACATTTGAGTTGCCAAAACCGGTCTTTTTCACGTAGTTTAAAGTTTGAGTGCTATAGACTGTACAGTATAAAATCATTTAAGGAACATTAAGGCATGACAGAATTAATAAATGCATGTTGGGCAGAAAATGGACTTCCTACAGGAAAGTTGTTGGGGTTTCGTGTTAGGCTATGAATAGATCTACTAAATACACACTGCTGGAAAGTTTCCACATGTAAAGCCAAAGTGACTTAGAGAATATCAGAAATCTTAACTTTCTCATCAGTAATATTCAGCTTGAAAATAAATGCCCATGCATTTTAGTAAATATATATAAAAATATGATGCTCTGCAATAAAGAAATCTCAGCTTGGAGAGTAAAACAAAGAAAAAAATCAAACAATTATTTCTGACTTGGAAAAGCATTCTCATCAATGAACATTATAAGACATCAGAGTCAGATGATTTTGTTGAGCTAATAAAATATATTTTTAAAGCATCAACCTAAAATTATAATGAATTCTGCTTGCAACATTATGCCTTTGGTAACATTAAATAGCACATTATGGTTGCTAGATAAACCAAATTATAGATACAACTTTGGTCTGTTTCTTAGAAATTAACAGCTGTGAAGCCATTCCTGAAAAATTATGATTGCTGGGAATAGACTGCAAACAGTATTTTGACAAATCATCAGTACAGAATAAATTCTTGTAAATATCATACAAGATAAAACCTGTTTAAAAACCTGTTCAATCTGCCTCTCCTTTGTAGCAATGCTAACTGGCCAAGTCTATCAGTAAAAACTTTGGTGCTTAATGTCTGTGAAGTCTTCTTTAATCATAGACATGAATTGCAGAGTTTAAAATGGAAATTTATTTTTAGCATGAAATCTTTAGCATGTTATATCCTGTGACAAACTCATTGGAAGATATATTGCCCAAACTATTATACAGTCAAGAGAAGTCTGACCATTTATCTTTCTTCCTTACTTCTAGATATCCACGTCACTTCATACCTCACTGCGACGCAAGGACATTCTTAAGCTGTTGAACAGGGGGTCGTGAGAAAAAGCCTAATTAACTCCCCAAATTCCCACTAAGAATGAATGATAGAAACACCAAAATGAGCAGGAAGAAAAGAGATTGAGTAAACGAGGTATTCATCTGTCAGCTGAGGATGAGATTGGAATAAGAACATGAAATAACTAAGATCAATGCATCTCAGTACACTAACATGGACTTGTGCTGGCTGCAGTCAATCAATGATCAACATCAAGGCTCCTTGTAAGGATCCAATCATACTTTTGTCACCTGATGCAAACACGCAGGATTATTTTTTGAAGTTTATTTTAAAGAAGAAAACCAAATCTTTGTTTCCAGTAAATATAAATGTTAAGAACTGAGAATCAGTGTCTCACACACCTCACTGTAGGTCAAGCAGCCTCTCTGTTCTCGGCTGAAGAGCAAAATCATCACTGGGTACCTCTGATTACCTGCAGTCCTGTGTGCAATTTCACCAGACACATACAAGTCAGCTTTGATGTAGAAATTATGCACCCTTGGGAAATATTATCAAAACAAATACCTCCCAAAGAGGCACAAGGCATCTTTCAACCACAAGATCTAGGCATATGAGAATCAGAGAAAAGGGGACATAGGACAGATGAAGTATGCTCAAGGACAACAGATTTCAAAGAATTCTAATTATTTTTAAAGTAGGCCAACCCCCAGGACATATACATTTCATCCAGAAAAATTAATCCAGCCTGCTCCCTGCCTTCCTCTTTTCCCAAGGCCCCTCAGGCATACACAAAGATTAAAAGCTACATGAACTATCCTGGCAGTCTGCTCCCTTTTATCACAACAGCTTGACAACTCCCCTGTCATCACCAGTCTTGGTAGAAGATAATAATGGGAATAAAACTTGTTACCCCTGAGAGGTGACTGATGTGCCTACACATGCAAAAGGTAAGCCTGCCCTTTAAGACAGAAACTCTGAGTTTTGCAGAGATTTCTCCCCCACTGTTTCTCTGCACAAAATAATACCAATGACTTTGGCACTGGACACCTACTCACTGCTCTGTCAAGGAGCACTCAAGGGTCTCATCATCCACTGCCTAAGCTGGGCCAGAGTAACCATTCACCTCAAGTCTGGCATTAAAGTCTTGTCCCAGACTTGATTCCAGCATCATGGATAGCTGCTCTCCTTGAGGATGGTTTTCAGATGACCCTGAAGGATGACATTATGCCTGGACCTGCTCAAAGAGCTTCACCGTCTCACTGTCAGGTTAACATTGCTTGGCCTTTCTTAGCCCAAAGTTTCCTGTAGTGTCATCAGGAACAGCTTCTCTCCTGCAGTAGCAACTGCCAGTGGCTTAGGCTCACTGTCTGGTTTAGTTACTCCTTAGGCTTACTGTTTACATAAATAAAAATAAGCAAGTATTTAAGTAAACACAATGAGGGACAGAAGACTCACCAAGATCACACATGTGCATCTAAGGAACTAACTCATAGTCTTGCTTCAGACACCCAGGGCTGGAATACCTCTACAGAGAGTACTCGAGACCACTTTACTAACTTGGTACATCTCATGGTGTAGGACTACCTTACTTATATTGACTGAAACATCAGAATTGGGAGCTGAAGATCTCCAAAAAGCTATCCAAAAAGCAGCAGGGGATTCTTACCACTCACCAACAAGAGCTGAGGCACAGAAAACCCATGCAGAATCCTTCTATATTTGTGGGCTCTTGGCTATGAACTGTGCAATTAGAAGTGGGTGATACATTTACCATGGCTAGAACCTCATATTCCATCAAAAGAAGCAAACCACAAAACCCCACCTACTGCACCTTTCTATCTCTGCTGTTTACTGAGATACTCTTTCCATGCTATTCCTACTGAAGGCCTTGGCTCTGTACAGGTGGAACATACTTCATAGAGGGGAGGGAAATAAGGGTGGAAAACATGGAAGAGGTGAGAAAAAACCAGCATATTTAATAGCTGCGGTTTAAAGCTTCTCAAAGACTTTGAAATGTTAGAATAACACTGTGGGAGATGGAATAGCAGACCCAGAACAGGGGAAGCAGTCCAATAAATATATTACAAGCCTTGAAGAGCTGACTTCAAGGCTTCATTTAACTGAGAGTGTAGCAAAACTTGTTTCAAGACTAAAGCAGGCAGAGAACAATTAATTTTCTCGGAAGAACCCATTATCTTAATACTGTCTTTCTTGATCCTCCTTCCTCAATAGAAAAAAAGGGAACTTTTTTAAAGAGGTAGTTTGGTTACTTTTTAAAGGTTTTGCTTCAAAACGTTATTACAGATGAAACATTTTCTACAGCAAATTTAAAATGGTAAATATTTTCCCTGCCATAGCTAGAATTCTTATTAAATAACTCAAAAGAAAGACAATGCCTCAAAACCATAAAGACAAGAACTGAGAAATAAAATTGGATGCTATGCTTTGGCCTTTTGTTCATTTATTAATGCTTAAAAAGAAAATGTTTTACTGCAGGTTAAAATCAAAGCAAATTTTAATTTCCAAACTGTGGCAAAAATGCTTGAATATGAAAGACTATATTTGATTTCAGTAAAAATAATGTAATTTTTTTCTAAAATACAGTATTTAAAATAATACCCTTCAGCCTTATTAAAAAGATCAAGACAGAACAGCTCTTGCTGAGACATTTTCACTGCCAATTTCTTAAAAGACAACAAAAATAAGTACGAAATTTTGTGGGCTGAGCACCATCTGCTCATGCTGTAATTTCATTAACAATTATATTTTGAGACTGTCACCTGTAAAGCAAATTTTCCACATGTCAACAGCATGTAAACCGATACACTGTTTTTACCTTTCACCTTCCTTCAATTCTCTCCTGCTGCTCAGAGGTTCACACATCAGTGCTGACTGCTGCTATGTGCAACTGAACGTTCCACAAGGAAATCAAAGGAAAATACCCTGTAGCCTAGGAAAGCAAGAGCAATACTGAAAAATGTTACCGCATTCAAGGATTAGAATGAGGGATTCAAGAAGACATGGTATGGGAAACTTAGAAGTACAGACCACCATGGAACAGAAAGCCATTAGTTTATTATAATAGAGAAAAAAACATAAAAGAGCAATTTGTTCTCTTGCGAAGAGGCATGCTTATGCAGGGAGAAGCATGCTTAATTCCTGATTAATACAATTCTTTTTAAAGCATCATCTCTTAATTACAAAAGTAGCCATTTTTGTTTCAGTAGTAGTCTGTATGCAGCCAGGTAAGAAAAGTGTTTTATTCCCACATGAGAAATCTGCAGGTTTTCAGAAAATAGGAATTTTGTGTTATAAAATGCACCTGGAAGGAATGTACCAACCTATTTCAAAATCAGCTCACACTGTTTCGGGGTTTTTCAAATTTGAGACCTGCCAATTCAAATGATATTACAATGACTAAGCAAACATTTCAAAATTATTTGATGCCAAGCAAGGGGAACACAATAAGGATGCTTATTTGAAAAACAAGGGCAGAATACAAGTATCAGCTTTCTTCCTCCCTATCTTTGTACAGCTATTAACAATAAAATACTCTTTTTCCACAAAAGCACATATCTTTCCCATATGCTCCCTCACAATTAAACTGATAAATCCTAATCTGCCATAAAGCACAATCTTAAATCATTTAAGTTTATAGAAACTCACTGAGCTTAGTATTTTCTTCTACAACCAGCATTAAGTGAACAGCCAGAAAATTCCTAGATTTAAGCTTAAACAGTAGCATAGGTTGCAAGAACATGCATGCTGCTGGCTGCTAACTACCCTTCTTTTTTGGGGGGAACCTCACTAATCAAAACTGTGTCTAACCTAATGCACTGTGAGGCAGAGGTAGACTGCTAAAGACAGATTCAAGCAAGATAAATTCCCTCTGATTCACAAAAATATTAAAGAAAACTGATGGAGGAACTGGCCTTTTGACCAGCATGAGCTCAATTGGAATTGAAGCTGACCAGAATTGTGGGGACAATAAAAGTATTTCTTTAAGATACATTGTCAAAAGGCAGTGTAGAAATGACATCAGCCGGTTACAGGATGAGGATGAGTATCCCTCACAGTCAGGGATACTGACAAGGTGGAAATGTTTAATGCTTTTTTTACCTTCAACACTGATTATGGACTACTCTGGCTATGAAAGTGCTAAACTCCCAGCTGACCCTGAAGTTCTAAGGAATCTGCTGCTCCAGCTCAATCCATATAAATTTATGGGGCCTGATGGGATTCATCCAAGAATAACTAAAGACCTGGCCATATCATCACAAGGCCACTCTGGGTGATTTTTCAAAGGTCTTGGGAATCTGCAGATATCCCAGTTGACTGAAAGTTGGTTAACGATGCTCCAAGTTTCAAAATGGGAAAGAAGGTGGACCCTAGAAACTACAGTCTCATTTCACTGACTGACAAAGTTGTGAAGATTATTCTGGGAGGTATTGAAAAATGCCTGAAAGACAGCAGAGTCATTGGTCACACTCAGCATGACTTCATGAGGGGAAACCCTGCTTGCCAAATCTGATTTCCTTTCACGACAAGGTAGCCCAAGCAGTTGACCAAGGGAAGCCAGTCAATGCAGCCTTTTAGGGTTTTACTAAAGCTTTTGATACCATCTCTCAGTATCCATCTGGACAAAACATCCATCACAGAGCTGGAAAAGCAGCTGGGTGGGGCAAACCTGGATGTATGTACAGCCTCCTGCTGTGCCCCACCCCATGGTGCAGTCACCAGGTCCCTGGGCTCTTTGTTACACACAGGATTGAAGCTCACAGCCTCTTGCCTGGGGTACCTGTGCCACCCAGAGCTCAACCTGCAGCTCCAACTGCAGCAGCACAGAGCTCCCTGCACTACATGTATTCCACAACACTGTCCTGGGGAGCATCTGGCACACCAAAGGCAAGGGAGGGGACTGTCCTGCTCTGCTCTGCACTGGGGTGGCCTCACCTTGAATATTGTGTCCAGTTTTGGGCACCGAAACACAAGAAAGACATTCAGCTATTAGAGAAGATCCAAAGGACAGCTATAAAATGGTGAAGGGCTTTGAGGGGAAGCTGTATGAGGAGCAACTGAGGTCACTTGGTCTGTTCAGCTGGAGGAGACTGAGGGGAGACCTCATTGCAGTTACAACTTCCTCGTGAGGGGAGCAGGAGGAGCAGGCACTGATCTCTCCTGTCTGGTGCACAGGACCCAAGGGAATGGTCGGGGCAGGTTTAGGTTGGATATCAGGAAAAGGTTCTTCACCCAGAGTGGGGCTGGGGACTGGAACAGGCTCCCCAGAGGAGTGGTCACAGCACCAAGCCTGGCAATTCAAGAAGGGTTTGGACAACACTCCGGAGCACATGGTGTGACTCTCAGGGACAGTGCTATGCAGGACTGGGAGTTGGACTCAATCATCCTTGTGTGTCCCTTCCAACTCAGAATACTCTGTGATTCTATGTTGCTAATTTTAGACTAATCATCCAGAACAGACATTTGTTTTCCATACTTACAGAGTAAATCTAGTAATTAAATGTAACTGTTGCCAGATTTAAAGTCTTCTCAGATTATATGGCCTAATTACTGTAAAAAGCATCCTCCCCATCCCCCCCAAGGTAGAAGTCAAACCTATTAATGTAACAGCTTATCCTGCCCTATTTCCACTTGGCAGTCTCTCGTAATGCTGATTTAATATCTGACAAAAATAGGACAAAGGCACTGTCATTTTTGATTAGAGAACGTCAGCTCAATACAAGCAATTTTAACTCTGCTGCGCTTGGGTTAGGGAAGGTGAATGCTGCTCAGCCATGTGGAGAAAAACCTACGTATCTACTTCTGGATAATGCTGTCCTCCTGATGACCCAATGAGTCTTTTGCAATAACAAAATTTACTAGCATCAGGATTTCTACTACTTCAGTTTAGCAATCCATATTCACCAGCTTTAAAACTGAGAGCTATCACCTAGAATTTTGTTTAAAAGAATTTATTACATGCTATTTTCAATGCCCCACCATTTGGCCCCTAAGCAGCACAAATTACCACTTGTTTTTTCCCCCAAAAAACACAAATTACAGCCTACCCCATCCATGGTGTTGATCCCAATTTCTGTGGTGTTACTCACAGTTTATTCATCAGGTACTGCAATAGATTAATAGTTTTACGTGTATGATCCCAAAACAGACATAACTGCTACGTTTTTGTGGCATTATCTTATCTAAGTGTGCAGAGTCAGCTTTTATCCTATACTGAGGATCCTGCCAAACATTCTCTGGATACTCTAGATTCCTCTTCTGCAGGGATTCTTGAAAAGCAAATGCCAGTCTTAGCCTAAGATCTTTGATTTTTCAGCTGTTCTGTTCTTTTATATTAATCGCAAATGGTAACACTTGGGGCTAAAATAAGACAAAAGGAATCTTGTCACATACATAAAAATGGTGTAAAACTGCCCTTTAAAGAGGAGTAGACACATATATAATTAACAGTCTTGAGATAAGGAGTTTTTACCTAATTAAATACAGGCGTTTTTGAATTATAAGAGAGTTCAAGAAATTTTTAATAAAATTTATGTACTAAATGGTATAATTTGTATACTAAATTGTAGGTATCATATAGGTTTTCTTTTATCCCCATTTCTTCACATTATTTGCTCTGTGGTCATTGATTCTGCAACATAACTGGAAGCACTTATCAAATTATTTCCCTTTTAATATGATAGGGATTGGGGTTTTTATACTCTCCCAAGGGTGATAGATTTTTACAAGCTTTTACAAAGCAAATTTAGATAAAAGCACATATTAAAAAACTCTCATTTAACATCTCAAAGCATTTTGCCTATTACTGCCAGCAACACAAAAGATTACTGTAAGAAGTGATGATTACTTTCTACAACAGCAGTACTCTTTGGATATAGCAAGCTCATTACCTCATTGCACACAGTCTTCAAACCAAACTTTTTGAGCACGAAAAGTCTGCCAAGGTGTTAATTTCTGGTGAAAGTTAATTTCTGGTGAATTTCACAAGCAGCAGTGACTTATCACAACTCTGATTGTAGAAGGCAGTGGGGTTATGTCTAGCCCTGCACCTGTACAGAGCTTTTCAAACCCAGGTGATGAATGACTGTGTTCAGCTTTCAGATAACGCCAGAGTTGCAGAACTGGTGCAGTGTCCTTTCTGTTGGTGTCACTCAATTACAGAAAGGTAAACCGGTTTAAAAAGTGACCAACGTATAGATAACTATACAAAGCAATTGGAGAGAGATTATTTTGTCATTTAATCACTTATGTACCACCATGCAGCGCATTTTTACCAAGTTCAGAAAACTCAAATCCCTTCACTACTGAATGCCACTGTCCCTTTTGCATCAGATTTTTTATCTTATTTCAATTCCTGCCTTTCTTCCAGTAATGATATCAACTGCAAATTCCTGTGTCTCAGTTTCTGTTCCAAGCACACTTACTCCTTAAAGGAAAGTGAACAATTTCCTCTGGGATTTCCACACAAAGAATCTAATTTAAACCACAATAACACTTCAAGTTCAGTCTGCAACTTGTCATTAAGATCTCAGTTACAATCAAGCCAAGGTATACAGGATATTAGCAGTTCTTAAAGTGGGGGAGAAGGGGTGTTACCAGAAAGCTCAGAAAATGTCCATTCAGCTTTTGTTTCTTCTTTTTTTTTTTTTCTAAAGCTTCTGCCTCCACATCATAAATTCTCCACCTTCTATTTGCCGTGTGGGAATTGTAATGTTTAAACTTGGCAGTTGGTGAAGGCCCACAGCCCCAGCTGCAACATCGTCATCTGGTTTCCTGAACCAGAGGGATGTGCTAGAATTGCCACCTGACCAGGGCACTCAGCAAAACCTCCTGTCCCTATCCAAGGGCAACCACTCTTCCCTCACTCTGGCATGGCTGCCGTGACACCTGGCAGCAAGGACAGTTGACTGTCCTGGCAGGAAGATGGGAGTATAAATGCCTAAGGGTGGGAGACCGACCCCACAAGCTCATGTTGAGCACATGTGGTACCTGAGACATGCACACCTTCAGGGGTGATAGGAGGAAGGGAACAGTTGTTGTCCAACTCCTCATGCACATTTGAAAAAAAACCCTTGCAACACAGTCCAGAAAGTCTGAGAACTACTGAAAAACAAATCAGACCTAAAGAAAATTCCGGTAAAATCATGTCACTTAAAGACACAGAACATTAAATGCCTTCAATATATGACAAGTCCATCGGTGGCTCAGGTGTAGTGGCCATGGAAATGCTGAATTTAACGTAATGCTTCAAATCTGAAGCACCTGGTTACCAGATATGAGGCCAAGCAGGCTGTGCCAAATTTTCAGGAAGTGCTCCTCATTACACCTGCGAACAGGACAGACTACGGAGTTTATTTTGTGGGTTTAGCAATCTCATCACTGTATTTCTGCCTTGTGCAAGGTCAGATACACACTTCCAGCAAATCTTCTACTGCGTTAATAATGTCCCTCTGGACCCTAAGAACACACTGCACACACTTCCTTACTGTCCTTCCTATAGATAAATGAATAGGGTCATCTGTAATTGGTCAGATTTGGAGAGTTAAGTTGACCTACAGTACATTTTCTCCTTTAAATAAGCTTTCGACTTTTCGGTAACAAATCCTTCTTTACTGTTTCAGCCCATTGGTTCTGCCTGCTGTACTACCTACTCCTTGACAACAGCAGCTTTAAGGCTGTACCTCTGAGGCTGATTATTAGCAACACATCTCGCTGGAGAACAACAAATACTGTAGCTGGGATCCCTACAGCAATCTTGTTACGATGAATGGCCTCAGTGGTGTGATTGGCACATGGTGGGACTCCTGAGGTGTCCTGCATAGGGCCAGGAGCTGGAATTGATGATCCTGATGGGTCCCTTCCAACTCAACATACTCTGTGATTCTATGATTCTCAATCACTTCCTGTTGGCTCCAGAACTGGACTCCTTGATCCAGAAAACCAGGAGGTACCAGAAAGCATCCAAAAGACACAACATGGTAATCAAATCAATGACTCTACCTAATTTTTGCTCACATAAACAGAGTCCCTGCCTAAATACTAGGTAGCCCTGCAATCCTTACTATCAGATAATAGGTATCCTTACTCACACAAAAGGAGACATACACTTAAGACTCTGAGAACAGACCTTAATACAGTCTCATTGTTTCGATTTGATTTAGATTGGAAACTGAAAGTTCTTAAGGATCAGAGTTAGTTTATTGTCTTTAGATATTTCTGATAATGCAAATGAATACTTAATCTCTCACTCTAAATCCCACATGCACTTTTTCCTCAAATGGATTCTTGGAGGAAGGTCCAAGTGAGGTTACCCAGAGAACAGTTCTGTCCTCCCAACTTCTGCATATGCATCAGTGAGAGCCTTCTATTGGAAAGAAAGGCATTATCTCCAGCTATCTGTATTACTGTTATTACCACTTTGTTCTCATTTCCTTCCTAAACAGCCACTTCTCCACTTTCATTTTTGTTTTGAAAACTCTCTGCACATTAATCATTTTTACTTTCCAAAAGACCTCTGAAATCTTCTAAATCAGTAAAAAAAGTAACACAGTATTTGAAAGGATATTTTTAACAGTACATATTTATAACATTAAAAGATCTTCTGGATTACCTATTATCTGCCGCTGTTAGCAGGAAAACATTGAAGATTATAAACATAAAAAAACCCACAGCAAATCTTTTCATCTTTGCATCTTTAATGCTTTGGTGTTATTAAAAAGTGCCCAGGGTCACAGTGTAGAGAGGAAAAGGGTAGTGCCTGAAGTTAGGTTAAAAAGCTAAAGCCTATTTTGAGCTGGTACTGTCTGACAAGGAATTTCATATTTGCTGGTTAGAGCTTTTAACACAAGAAAAGGGAGGAGGGTGTTGTACAGGAAGAAGATTTATCTGTCATCTTTAGCTTAACAAACTTTTGGGCAACTGACAACAGAGCAAACACACACATTTCTACGACTGAACAAGGAGCACACCAGTGCATTTCTGAGCAGCAGTTAGGATTAAACTCCTATTTCCCTTATACAGCTGTACCAAGGCACACGCTGCTCCCAGGTGTTGCAGGGAGCACACTCCAAGATACAAGCTAAGCTCAGGGGGTCAGCTCTGCCTCTCCTAACACAAAGCAGGGTATGCAGGTCCTAACATCTAGATATATTCCTGGGCTCTGACAGCTTCCCAGTAATATGCCAGAGCACACCTAGGAGGAAACACAGTCATTGTTGTTTAACTCATATCCCTTACCTGAGCAGCTTCTGAAGCAGAAAGCACTCCAACTCAAAACATGAATTTAGTAATAACAGTGTTTCTCAGAAAACGATGAAGCAGTATGTGTTAGTCTCATATATATGACAATGGCAAGTAAACAGCTGATCTAGCTAATGAATCAGATATTCTGTTTAGATTTCATCTTTGACAGTGTTTACTTACTATAATTGTATTTATTCTCAATAAAGACGGAATTATTTCCTGAGATGGCTGTCATGGATATTTCCTCCTCAGGTCAAGACCAGGTAATCAAGACAGAATGCTGCTTTATCAGGGGCAGGACTGTAAAAACTCTTGCAATTCCTTTACTGGTACACAAAATACTTCTGAATTAGACCTCACATATGAATGGAACTGGATACAAGGGTTCAGCTCAAAAGTATCCGAGCAAAAGCCTTTAGGCTCACGACAAAGGACAGCCTGATGCATTACAGCACCTGAGGAAGGTGATACAGCACACGCATACAAGGGCCACAATACTTCAGTGGTCACCCCAGAACAAGCATCTGAACACTGCCCTACACAGCAATGCAACTGCAATTTTTTTTTTCCCCAAGATTGTCACTTTGAATACCTGTTCACAGTCCTTTCCCGAGCAGGAAAAGTACTTTGACCGGTTTTGATGCAAAATGTCTACTGCCTGACATTTTCTTCAGAGGTATAAAAATAAATACCTGAAGATTTTTCCACACACAGAAAATCCCACGTTGTGTCTAGGAGAACAGATTACAGAAATTTCACCACTTAATAAACTGCTTATCTTCAAAAAAACCGCTATGGCCTATTATCTCAGCAGTAACTGCCAAGATACAGCAAACTGTAACAGCTTCAGAAGACAGAGCATCTGCTGAAGGAGTCCAAAGTCATTTCCAGTTCTCAAAAACAAGAGTTCTGTCAACTCACTTGCCTTACACAATTGTTTAAAGCAGCCCACTAGAGAGGTCCAAGATCATCAGCAAACACATAATAAAAGATCCCTTTTTAAGATAATCACTGGAAAATTTTATGACTTTACCAAGATTATTTTAATCTTGGCTAATCTTAGTTCAAGCAGATCTCTGTAAGTCCAGTTATGTTCCTGACCTCTAAAACATCTGGTGAAAACAAAAGAATTACTTTGACTCCTTCTAAGACCCTGATGTCAAAGGGTCAGATTATTTTCACCTGACTAATACAAGGCCATGACAAGACTCACACTGCAGATTTGTTCGCCTGACCTCCTGAAGCATTTCTGGAAGTTAGCTGAAGCGCTGCCCACCTCGCATACCACCTGTGCTCCCACCATTTCGGTGTAGGAGACCTGCACCACCAGCTGGGTAAATCCAGCGCCTTTTGGCTTTCCGCGCACTGCTCTTAGATTACTTGATCTGCTGCTTCTCCTTGGCCAAACCTCCCCTTTGGTTAGGAAAGCGTCGGGAAGCCGATCCGCGGCAGCCAGGTGAGTTGGCGAGGGAACACCTGCACCCTTTGTTGAAGCTCTGGGGGACATTTGCAGGACACTTACGCAGGGAACTCCGGCGCGTTTATTTAGGGATGGAAAACGCCCAAAGAGAAGCCGATCCCACGGGTTTCGGGTGCCCGTGGCACCGGCTGCTCGGAGGTCCCAGGGATGGAAGGGCCCCGGCGGGACGCTCTCCGCACCGCCGCGCCGGTGGCGGGCACCGGCGGCGCGCTCCCGGCGGGCGGGGGGGCTGCGGCGGCCCCGAGCCGGGTGGGGCGCCCCGGACCGGACCTCGGCGGGGCCCGGCCGCCCGGGCCCCCTCGGAACACGACGCCCCCGGGCCCCGCCGCGGGCAGCCCTCGGGCGCGCCGCCGCCTGGGCAAGGACGCGGGCTCCGGGGGCCGGATGGGGCCGGCCCCGCCGCTCCG
>VZSR01003049.1:15156239-15387965 GCA_013398615.1 Brachypodius melanocephalos
CGCTGGCTCCTGCCCCCGCCCCGGCGCAGCGCCGGGCGTGCGCTCCCGTGCACCTGCTCCCGCCCGGACCGCGGCCAGCCGCGCCCGCAGCCCTCCGGGAAAGGGGGGAGCAGCAGGACACCTCGAGTGGGGTTTGGGATTTCCCGGTTGGGTGGGCAGAGCTGCCTAGGCACCGATTTGTAAAAATTAAGGTGCAAACGTTTAACTTCAGGAGTTGTCATATAGGCGTAGGTTAAAGCAGGCCCATTAATTCTTGTGTGCAGCCTGGGCAGAGTAGAACTGGAAAGGCAACAGATTTTTCTTGCGGATAGCAGATTAAGTACAAAATTACAGAGATGCTATCAGCACCACAGCTTGTGTGTTATTTTGTTACTAATTTTCTGCACTAAAAGTTAGGCATCCTATTTCCTCCTTTGAAGCAATGTCACACGTGCACACATACACACAGAGAAACCTTAAGCTCTCCAAAAACCAGAGTGATGCAAAAACAATACTTCCAACATAATACTACTTCTGTCTTTTCTGTGTATTCAGTACTATCCCCTTGCTCCAATGGTCTTCCGTTCTATTTCTTATGTACACTAGGAGTGTATCAAATCCACGGATTTTGAACATTAACTTTCAATGATAAGCACTGCAGAAACAAAACAGGATATTACACCTTGAACAGGATAACTTTGAAGGAAGAAAACGCCCACACCTAAGTGACCTTTGTAGCTGGACACACCTAGACACAGAAGATTTTATTTATTTGTATAACTTGTGCTATAGCGCTGTGCGATCTTTTTTTTTTCCTTCCCCATTCTGTAAGATCAAGGTATGAGACGTAGACAAATGCAGTGTTTAAGGCATGAACGACAGCTCTAATCATTGCAAGTGTTTGCACAGCCCTGTGACTTCCACAGGAGCATGGAACTGTATTCCCCAAAGCCCTCTCCCTGCCTTCAGTTGCAACCACACAAATATCCCAACACTAAGATTTAGGTGACTGTTTTCAGGTAGATAAAAATATCTGCACAGGGCTCAGAGGGACTGTTAGGGTTTTTTTGGATGGGAAACACATAGAGTTGAGGTGCCCAGCTCTGAACAGATCCCCTGGCTTGTTGAACCCAGAAGGAAAAGGTAAGTTGGGGCTGTAAACTATGAAGGTCGGTAGGCTGTCAAATAAATATAAAAGCATCTCCCCAACTCTTCTTTCACTCCTTAGTGGAGACCTCACTGCGGCAAACCATGCTTTTTCCTAATGTTGTTTCATTTTTCATTTTTGGCATTCCTTTTTAATGTTCTGTTGCTCTCAGCACACTCAAGAAAAGTGAGAAGAAAAAAAAAAGTTACTCATAGCACTGCATGGAGGGTACAGTCATGGGATGTGATACTGCCCTGCTGCTGCTCGCAGCTGAGAGTGGGGGGGACAGAGCCCTCTGCGTGCAAGTTGGTATGATGAGAACTCACTTTTGTAAGGCTGCCTGCCGAAACAGGATTTGGGTTTGGGTTTTTTTTCATGCGGGGGTGTGTGTTCTCTATGAAGCCATAGGCAAAGGTAAACAGTGCATCCCTGATTTCACAGAGAGCTACACCCTTGGAAGATGATGAAGAGCTTTGTTGTTTGGTTTTGGACTCCCGAAGTCTCGCTGTCAGTGAACTTTCACATTAGCTATCCAAGGACAATGGCTTTTGTACCAGGAATTATAACCTCCCCCCCGGGTTTTATCCCGAAAGAGAAGTAGCTGATGCCCACTGGGAGGCAGTACGGGCCAGTGGACAGGGTGTTCATGCCAGCCAGCCCCTCTCTCTGCCAGAACCACCAATGACAGCAAATTGGAGAAGGCATCGTGTTTCTCTCTGACCATTATACCTTCCTACCCTGATTCCCCAACGAGCATCATCTACTTTTTCTCTTCTCACGCACAGGCCACGCAGTCTGACTCCAGAAGTATTAGGTTAATACTGACCTTGGAAGTAGTTTTATTTCGGTTGTATCCTCATTAAGGATGTGCTGAAGTTTCAAATTCTGCACTTACAGTTCCTCCTATGTAGTAAAGTGCCTAAGAAGACCTACAGATTTTCACTCTTGTTGAATTTGTATCAGCTAAGACAGAAAATTCAAATTAAATTTGGCTTTGGATTGCCTCCAGTGATATTAAAAACCACTTTTCAAAGTCTTTTACAACCTGGAGAGAAAAAGTGAGGGTTAAACACAGGCTTTAGTCTCACTTAGTTACAAAATGTAAGTAAATATAAATTTATATATAAATATATAAGTATATATAAGAGTAAAAGAAATACATGATATATAAATATATAAATATACATATATAAACCATGATGCTTTTACTATACAGGCAGTATTAAAAGAAAACACAATTCTGTTATTAGGGAATTAATCAATCTCTGTTAGACTGATATTCAGTCATTCAAATGTTTCAAACAGCCTGGCAACTGTCACAATGTTTGTATGTGGACATCTACTGCTTGTCACACAGAACTCATATGTTCACTTCTCCATGTATGACTCCAAATAAATATGCACTGGCATTTAAGTCATTACAAAGCCTTGTTGCTCTTGAACCAGAGACCCACGATGACCTGGAGGTGAGGTATCCGATTACCAATCCCCTAAGCCATGCAGTTGCCTTATTGCTGGGGATTTGGGGGATGGTGTCTGGAGCAAGGCCACTAACCAATATCAAAACCTCATGCAGTTGTTTGCATGGGAGAAGTGTCTGGATGTGGATCTACCTCTTAACTCTCGTCCTGAATATCTGGCCACAGAAAAACATTCTGCGTGTTCAGAACACAATGTCTGAAAGGAAACTCCTACAGACTTTTGTACCTTTCAAGGTGAAAGTCATGTGTTACCAAGTTCCATAATATAAAAAGCTGCTGTAAAGGCTTCACTCTACATAAAACCTCACATTTTTCTCATTTGAGTGTTTTCTGTCAACACATAGACAATCTTTGTAACATCTGCACTTCAGAGACCAAATTTTCTTTCTACTTAGCGCAGAGAGCACAAAACACAACTGTGTTTTTTTGTCATGTAAATAGGTTTGAAATTAAATCTTTGAAATTAGCAATGGTGTGCTGGTTTTGGCTGGAGTAGAATTTATCTTCATAGTACCTGGTATGGGGCTACATTTTGGTTTTGTGCTGGAAGGGATAACACCAGGATGTTTTGGTTGCTGCTGTGCGGAGCTTGCCCAGAATCAAGGCTGTTGGTGCTCCTCACCCCATCCCGCCACACAGGAGGCTGGGGGTACACAAGGAATTGAGAGAGGACATGGTTGGGACAGCTGTCCCCCACTGACCAAAGGGATATTCCAGACCATATGGCATCATGCTCAGTATATAAACTGGGGAGAAGAAGGAGGAAGGGAAGGGAACAATTGGAATGATGGTGTTTGTCTTTCCAAGTCACCATTAGGTGTGATGGACCCCAGCTTTCCTGGAGATGGCTGAACACCTGCCTGCCCATAGGAAGGGGTGAATGAGTTCCCTTTTTTGCTTTGCTTGTGTCCATGGCTTTTCCTTTACTTATTTAAATGTCTTTATCTCAACCCAAAAGTTTTCCCACCTTTACTCTTCCAGTTCTCGCCCACATCCTGCTGGGAGTGAGTGCCTGAGAGGTGGTGTGGTGCTTCGTTGCCAGCTGGGTTAAACCATGACTAATGGATTCTAGACCTCCAACAGTTACAGTTTCCTTAGATGTTTCCAGATATAACCGCCAGCACTTCATTAAGTGCCATATTTCCCTACATGATACACTCTAGGCTTCATGTAACAGCAAACATGGCCATGCTTCGATTAAAGAAAGTGTTGGAAAATGCCAGCTGGCACAAAGTAACTTGCCTTCCTAAATGGAATACTCTCAACACAAGCAACACTTTTGCTCCAGTGAAGCGTTCCAGCTCCACGTAATTTCTTTTCCCATCCTGATCTTGCATTTAGATGGTCATCTCTGAACAAAGCCCTTGCTGTTTTCTGCACTGTCACTTTGGATCCAAGGTACGCTGGTCACTGATGCTTACGGAAAGATCGTGCAGTGTCTTAGCCCTACAGCAGATTTATCAGTACTGTATATCAGAGTCCTGGGGTGTCCTGGTGGAATCCAAGACCTTCCCTAGTTTTCATCTGAGACAATAGGAACTCAATGTGTGGCTGAAGATGCCTGGCCAGATCTCCCTTATTTTATGTTAAGCTCATGCTCCCTTCTGACATCATCCCCAGCTCTGAAGGATTTGAAGAGAGATGCTGGATTAACGAGGTGGTCACTGCTAGGAATAACCCAAAGGTCATAGTTTGGCATACATTATGATGAATAACAAGTTATGCCTGAAATATTTTCAATGTGTGTATATTTAACTTCAGAGCTGGCAAAAAGGAACTGAAGTACAGGATTTTAAATTCTTCTTAATTTCTGAGATTGTTTTAAAAGTACTTTAATCAAATAAGTGCCTCTAGGGAGTACTTAATATATGCTTTTGCAACTTGGACTATGATTGCTAAATCTTCCCTGTTTTGTGTTCATGATCTCCAGTCTTTAGTACCATTCTTCCTGTAATTCTCAATTATCCTTCTTTTTTTTTAAGCCAGCAGTTTAGTCATGCATATCCTATAAAAAACCATCCTTCAGTATTTCAGCATTTGAATAGATGCTTTTGGCAGAGTGCTGTTCACCTCCTTTGCTTTTCCTGTCACTTTTATGAAGAATGTGTTATGAAGTTCCTGTCATTACATTTAGCCCCCATACTCCTGTCATGCCTACTTAGTCTGTTTTGTTCCTGCAGTATCACCTCTAGCTCCTCTTCTCTTTTCCCACACAGCAACAGTAAGCAAGCTCATTATTTTGTACTGGTTTGGATTCTACCAACATCCTGAAGATTGGAATGTAAAATTACTTTTTTTTTGCAGCTGCCCTTTCTGATAATGAGTACCAGTCAATGTTTATGAACTATGTTCTATTGTTAATACTGCTTTTTTCTTAAAAAAAAATTAACTTCTTTTGCACCTACGAGTCTTCAAAATATCCACACTGATGAGTGTTGACAATCCTTGACAGATTTAGATCTCATTAAAATAGTGGATGGGATGGTCTGTTACGTGGGCATTTCATTTAAATATGAGAAGCATTGGAATGATTCTGAGCATGGTTTTGCCATTTAAAAAGTAAAAAAAATATATTTTAAATTACTTTTCAAAGAAATTCTCACCTGTATTTTGAGCCAGACAAAAGTATGAGTAGTCATATACTCAGACCAGTCTCAGGTCTGGAAAATTTCCTTTTCCAAGGTGCCATATTTCTGAGCATTTCAAACAGAAATTAACTTGCATCATTTCCTGAATCTAGGGCAGAGAAAATTGAAGTAGGTTGCTGCAATTTCTGTTATGCTGAAAAAATGAATGTTGTAAACACCCACAATTTCAGATGCTGAGTTATTTTTCTAAAAGACTTTTCAAGTATAGTAAATTAGTGGAGTTCATTTGAAGAAATTGTCAGTCTGAACAATTGCCTTTCAGAGAAAAAATGGAAAATTTTACAACTCTAAATTAATTAGATTTTTGTATTCATTAGGAATTTTGTTATTTAGTGATAAATTGTTGACAGTTTAGCAAATAACCGGCAACTTGAATATTATCAATTCAGTATCACTTATCAGCTATAACCTTCAATAAGTTTGACACAATTCTTTTCAGGATATATTCTGCCATGTTGTTCAAAATTAAACAAAACCTAACTGCTGAAGATATGAAGCATTTGTAAAGCATTAGAAAAGTTAAATAAAGCAAACATGTCAAATCTGCACAAGATAAAGCCTTATGAAGTTTCACAGACAAATAAAAAAAAGACACTCAAAATTGGTTACATGGAAAAGTGTGGACATACAACAGTTATTAGATGCTAAAACCAGGATATGTATTTTGTTCCTTAGCTCAGTCACAATTTAAGAAAGAGTGCCCTACCTCATTTTGCATGAATGCATAGAAGGTCCATGAATAATTACTGGAAAAGACCAGCCCAGTAGATAGTTTTATGCACTGAATGACATTGCAGGGTTCTGCCAGACTCTGATTTCCAAACTGGTGTCCTGAGGAATGGGAATTCTGTCTGCAACAGAGAATGATAGCAAGACTACTGCTGTTAGCCATATAAAGCACAAATTGGTAACTGGAAGTTAAGGGTCTTAATAGCAGTGAATCACAAAAGCATTGCTAGGCACCTCTGAGCTTTCTTAATTCTTTGCAGATTTTATAAACTGTAAGTTCAATGTTGTTGGGGGTTGGAAAAAAACACCACCATGTTGAGCAGCCTCTTTTCTTAGGAAGCTTCCATTTGGAGAGGAATTCTCAAACAGTAGATTATTTCTATTATGTATCGTCTGACACCAAGTTGGATTGGTTAGTAATTCAGTGAAATGACTCTGTTATAAAAGGCATGTTTTGTGGGAATTGCAAGCAACAGCAGCTGTTGTATCATAACACTGCACACATTCAAGTCTTCGACTAAATATAATCATAATGAACTAGATTTCATAAGGGCTTTAGTATATCATGTAGATGCAGAATTCTGTGGCTGTTTTTCCTTTTTCTCAGGTCCAATGCTACAGACAGATATTCCTACTTGGTATGAATTAAATGATTTCTAACTTTTATAGCTTTAGCTCAGGTATCAATATAGGTAGTTCTCTTTTTTTAAAGTATGTTTTCCATCTTTTTCCCAAACTGAGATCTCAACAACAACAAAAACAAACAAAGACCCAACAAAACCAAAACAAACAAACAAAAATCCCAAACAAACCCAACTTTAATAAAAAATCCTTAAACTCAATCAACTTAAGAGAAAAAAAATCATTAGACATGTCAAAAAGACATTCAAATGAAAGTGAAGAATTGTAATAAAGTCATCATCTTGGCAAGCCAAACTCCACTGCTTTTCAGTCACCTGTGACATGTAAGAGTGATAATGGCAGGATCTCAGCCATCTTCAAATACTGCAGGTTTCCACATCTCTCAAGCTCACTCTCACTCACCCCTCTTTTTGTAATATATAAATAACAGTGTGCTGGTTTTGGCTGGGGTAGAGTTGATTTTCTTCCCAGTGGCTGGCATGGGGCTCTCTTTTGGATTTGTGCTGAACACAGGGCTGATAACGGGGAGATTGTTTTTGTTATTGCTGAGCAGGGGTTGCACAGAGCCAAGGACTCTTGTGCTTTTCATTCTGCCATGCTGGGGGGGAAGCAGGGGATAAATGGGAGGTTGGGAGGGGACACAGCCAGGACAGGTGACTCAAGCTGACCAAAGGGATATTCCAGACCATATGGCATCATGCTCAGAATATAAAGTGGAGGAAGAGAGAGAAAGGGAGGAACATTTTCAGTGATGGTGTTTATCTTCCCAACTCACTGTTACATGTGATGGTGCTCTGCTCTCCTGGACATGGCTGAACATTGCCCTGACATGGGAAGCAGTGAATTCATTCCTTGTTTGATTTTGCTTGTGTGCTTGGCTTTTGCTTTCCCCCTTAAACTGTTTTTATCTTTTTATTATTTTGTCCATGAGTTCTCTGGCTTTTACCATTCTGACTCCCTCCCTGATCCCACTGGTGGGGAAGCGAGTGAGCAGCTGCGTGGGGCTTGGCTGCTGGCTGGGGTGAATCCATGACAAACTGCAATGATTTAAAACTAGTTGGCTGAGTAGTCAAATTAAAAACTTTTCTAAATTCCCAGATGCGTGCAACTAGCAAGAATCAGATCTCCTAACTACTTCTATTTTTACTCTAGCTTAACTAAATCTTTGTTCTGAGTAGTTTGATCAAATCAGGGACATCCCTTAGGTTTAGATGTTACAGTTTACAGAATAAGTGGGAAAAGGTTGATTTACAGTTTTGTCCTTAAAAAAATCACTTGTTTCAACTTGAAAAGCATATTTATAGAGCATAAGACTAATCCAGTTAACATTATTTCAAATTAAACTGAAGAGTCACTGATTTACTCTTATTCCCATTCAGTGATCCTTTGAGTAATGAAAACTGCTCCTGTAAACCTTAGGCTGAAGTGAAGTTTATTTCACTCCTGATTTACTATCAACAACTCTGACATTTGTATATATTTCAAAAGGAACACAGCATCTGTGTAATTAATTGTTTTTACTTTCTCCCTGCAAATGGTGCTTTGGGACAAAGCAGAAATGATAGGAAAACTTCATATTCAATTAAAGCATGGTGATTTCCAGCAGGACTTCTGTAGACTGTTGGCTAACTTCTTGAAAAACCTGGATGAGTTCTTACTAACCTCCAAGATACAAGAAGCAAACCTATCTTCAGAACATTTTAGATTTAAATAAGCAGACTTATAATATGACTGAAAATGAGTGTAACAATTTGCCTCTCTTTCAGGTTCATATCCAAACAGTTTCTCCAAACTTGCCCTGCTAAGTCTTTGGTGTCAAGGCTGATTAGACGAAAGCAGGAGACAGAGGCACTGTTCCTCAGAAACATTTAGGTCAGCTCTGATACTCTCTCGTGTGTATCTAGGCCACGTCTAATTAATCCCAAAATATTCCATCACTGCTGGATTACCTCTGCCAGCTTCTCCCTCAGAAACCTGGCAGCAAAGATTTTACCTTAGGTGAAGATTTTCCCTTTTCTAAAGGGAAATGGGAGTGGTTTTTTTTCATTGTCTAACTACATAATGTTTATGCAACAACTTACAGAGCCCTTAGGATGTAAAGTATTTAGTAAAAGTGAATAGCTTCCCTTGAAATTACTGGAATGTTGCCAGATTTAAACAGAACCATGATTTCACTCTCAGTTGTTTTAAGGATGAAATTTACCAGTCTTCTCATCTACAAGTTTGATGCTGCTATTCAAAAGAATCATACATGTTTTCTTTTTCTAAGCCAAATGTGAATACAAAGTGCTTAATCAAACTAAGATCAGAAAAGACAAAAGATCTGAAAAACACGATTAAAATTCCACCTAAAAGCCTACTGGAGATCAGCAAAAGTTAAGGAAGTAAATTGTATTTTTGTGCTTTAAGCTGCAGCCTGCATTCTGCCATGGCCATTACTAGAATTACATAAACAGTTTGCAAGGACACATAACAGCTCTTGGAGTTGATTAAACCAAGCCAAGCCAACACTGTGGAGCACTGGAAATGCAACTGATGGCTGCTGAAAAATAACCCAGAGCACTGACTGAACTGAGGACACACTGCATCCGTGTTCTGTATATCACCTTAGAGAAGCACAGAGTCACAGCATTAAAAACAGACCATTAATTAGCAAGGCAAAATTTATATGCAATTATGCAAGGGGCTGGCTATCTCAAGCAGTACCACATTTGTACACCAAGGGTGAAGCATTGTGACTTTTGGAATCGATGCTCTGTAAACGTGCATTCATCTGTGCAAAAAGCCAGTGGATTTTTTCTTATACCTGATGATAAAGTACTACATGACAAGACAACTTATTACTAGCAGAACAAGAAATGCCTGTTATTGGAGATCTATTAATATGCACTTTAAAACACAGGCAAAGAACAGCCCAGGCATTTTTGCAGTGGGTGAGGTATGTTTTTTAACTCCACCCTCCACTTCTCAAATTATGTCCTTGCAATCTCCTTTAGTTAAACATCCAAAGGATTTTCACTGCATTTTGTACAGGACTGTTGTCAAAACCCTCATTTAAATGCTTCTACTGATACCTTCAGAACTATGTAATATTAAAAATGTAAATAAGATGCAGATTTGTCACATACTCATTTTCCTTTCCTATGTAAGTTGATTACTAAAGCAGGAAATGCTATTCATAGATGCTCATTACTAACACACTAAAAAATCCATATAGCAAAACTTCTTTTTTTTTTTTCAATGTCACTAGAAAAATAGTTAAATCAATATCAGGCATGAGTTTTGCCTGAGTTAAGATTTACCCTCCAGATGTGCAGTTGTGGTCATTGACATACTTAGCACATGTGTTTGAAAAGTCATCTTATGTTTTAGCTATTAGAAGTAGGAAGGCAGATTTTCTGAGATGTAGGATGAGTGCACCTACAGTAAAAGTACAATAGGTGTATTGCAATCCCTAGCCAATGTAGTGAAAGTGCCAAATCCTGCTGTCTTGCATTTAATGTCTTGAACACAGAGATAGGTAAAAAAATATTGTCATTTTGACAGGTGAAAAATGCACGCTGGCTGGTGATATGATATTAAAAACACGCCAGCTTAGTGTAAGCCCTCACAATTCACATTTCTCTTCCACCAAGGTCCCCTAACTATGATACTGGACTTCACCAGAGGAGAAGGACTCTCATCATTTTTGTCATGGCCCAAATTTCTGGCTGTATATAAGAGTCCTTTAAGTACATGTGGCTCTGCCTGAATTTTGGTCACGCAGCTCAATTCAGAGCAGAAGGATGAACTAGATTGCTACTGGTGTTCTTAAGCTTTCTGATGCTATGCATTAAGCAAGATACGAAAATAAGCTTGATGGTGTGGGGCAGTACCACTATTGAGAGATTATAGCATCTTTGTACTTTTGCTTTGGAGGCTTACCCCTTCTTGTGCTTCATCACTCAGTTCAAACTCTGTACAGACTGTGCTTTAGTGGTGGTAGCAAGATGAAGACCCAAAAATGCTTTCTAATCTTGTAATTCCCCGTCATGTACAATGCCCACTAGGCTACTAAATTTTCAGCATCTTTTTGTGACCATCATCTCAAACTCATCAGCCTTAAGTAGCAGAGCAGAAGTTACAGTTTTTAGAGTTATCCATAGTCTTGATGATAGCATCTTGATGAAAGAGAGAGAAAAGAGAGAGAAAGGTGTGTTATTTGTGTGGATTCTACAGGGTCTAAACTTGGAATGCTATTGCCCTGTATGAAGCAGAAAAACATGAAGTTGCTATTCAAAAAGTGTATCAGTCATGTTAATTTAAAAATGTCCTGCATTCAAGAAGGTAGATTTTAGACTCAGCTAGGCATAATTTTCCTTGTAACACCTACAGAAGTTAATGAAACTTTGCAATTCAGACAGAGATGCACTATCAGCTTAGACAGGAATGATAAATAACTTGCACTCTGAGAGAGTGAGTACATACAGTACATGTAAAATGCATGCTATCGTTTTAAAAAGAGCTTTTGAGTACCTGCATAACTTGCATTGTTGTTGAAAATTAAAAAGTTCACTGTATGCCTTGAATGCTAGAAATTGCTTTATAACATAATAGTGTCCTATCTGACCATTCAAAGCTTTCACCTAATTCTCCCCCTCCTTTTACTGCCCTTTTGTTAGTCTGTCGCGCTTTCCCCTCCCTCAAGAAAAATCAAACCAACAAAAAAACCCCCAACAACAACAACAAAAAGGAAAGGTTGTTTTATGTATCATGAACTCCTCATTAGGCTTCTGATAGTAGGATTCCAGTTTCCCAGTTTCCTGGTCAACTATCTGGGTACAGTTAAATGATTCTCTCCATTCAATTATCCACAATAATCACCAGTAGGAAGCCAAGTGTTTCACCGTGCACCATGGTGCCTGGAAAGGACCAGCAACAGCATCAGCATTTACACTTGTCACACAGACTGAGATAAAGCAGACCTTTCTAAAGCTGGGGTCACAGCTACTTGCTGGTGTAGGAGGAGCTTCTCACAGTGACCAAACAAGTCTCCAGCACTTTGGGTGATACCAGTCTGTTGCTGATGAAACCTGAGACCTAGTATAAAATGCAAACAACCGACAGAATCACTTAGCAAATGGATGTCATGGTTCAAGAACTTCTGACAGTCAAAGTCTTCACCAAATACCCGCACCCTGCCTAAGTTTATGACTTTGATGTTCCTCAGCTCTGCATAACAGCACATGACTTCATTACAACAATCCTTTTCTTGTATACCAAAACCTGAGCTCTAAAGAAGTGGCAGAAATCAAGCTAACAAATCTTCATGTAGTTGTCTGAACACACCCAAATTTCCACCAAATCTAAGATCAGGGGTTCTGGGGTGAGCACCCCGATGAGCTTTGAACCAAGCTAACAACAAAAAAAAAGGGATAGAGCTTCTATTCTCTTTTGACATAATAAAGACCTGGTGTCCAATTTTGGTTACCTCAGATCTGAAGCACTGTCCTGTCCAACTTCTAAAAGAAAGTTAAAGAACATCATGATGTAAATTGATCTGTCCAGAAATCCTTAGCAGATGCATCTGGTTTTCTTCATTCTCCTGTGATGCTGTATTTCAAATTCAATACAGTATTTTATGTATCCTGCTGACAATGTTTATTTTTAAGAGCACAAAACTCTCAGTGCTTATCTATTCTTCCTGAATGCTGACAGTGCTCTGAACATGGCACTGAAGCCATGAAGCAAGGGAAATTAAATTGGAGTCATCTTAGAAATGGTTCTGCTTAACATCAGGACAGAGATTACCTTGCCTTCTGGTTTTGAAATTTCAGTACGCAAAATGCAATAAGATCCTAGGAGCTCTGCAGGCTTAGCAACGAAAACAAAGTTTGAGTACTGTTATGCTGACCTGGTTCAGCTCTTTCTTTATCCTTCTCTGTTGTCTTTTTGCTTGGTACACTGTCTATTGTGTATCCTTTTCCTGTGTTTGCTCTATTGCCTAGCACAGGCTAGTCCAGGCTGTTATTAGAGCACCTACAGGATGGGGCATGTATTTGCAGTCTCTTAATTCTGGAAGAAGTTGAGACCTCAGGCAGGCACACACATGCACATACAACCTACTTATTCAGAATTTCAATATGTTTTATACAGATACAAAAACCCTGCAGGAATTTCAGAAGGTGTATCTGCACTAATTAGAATCCGTGTCATTTGCGTGCCAGAGCTTTACTCATCACCTCAAATTGCCCTCATCCACTCCAATTTTAGCATTCATATCATCCTGCTTTGTTGTGAAGACATTTGAAAATGAGTTTCAAGCTCACAATCCATCTCTAAAGCAGTAATGAATCCTGTGACAATTTTTGTTTTCAATAAACCAGCTTGCATAGCAAGTCACAGCTTTTATTACTGTTAAGTTTCTTAATTCTGTAAGACTCCTGAGGCTGAAATACCTGCAGCTGTTCAGGATCATTGACTAGGTATTTCATCTCTGAGAGTATAAGAAACTTTTGTGCATCAAATTTGGCATACTGCTTTTTTTGGGTAGTATTTTAATAAGCTTTCATCACTATTTTTGCCCAATCATTCTCAAGGTCCACAGGCTAGATGCTGAGTATGTATAAATCATGCAGCTCGAAATACATCAAAGAAACTATATTCACTTGTCCTAAGATTTGGCTTCTTACTTCCAGTTTTACCAGGCTTTTCTTTAACTACTCTTGTGAATGTCTTAACCACATCCACTTCCTACTGTACTCCTCTCAATTCCCTTTCAATTACCTCCTTCTTTACTTATAACACCCCCTCCCCCAATTATTTCCTTGTAAATCCTTTTAAATCTTAATTTTTCTTCTCCTTCTTTCTCCTTTTTTTTTTTTTTTTTTAAATTAGCTAATTGTTAGAAGCATTTGTAACTCTTTGAAATTGTACTTCTGAATGCATTGTGGTATGTTGACTCTAAGGGCTAAAGTTCCTAAGCAGCTTTCAGAATAATGAGATTTGTGGGCATGACTCCCTTGCACCGCTATAAAGATTTACTCTTTAGAGTTAAAAGATTTTCAAAAAATCAGTTTCTTTGTGCTGCTGGCTTGTAAACACTGTGCTCGGAGCATGGATCCTTTACAGCAGAGTTAGCCTTTTCTCTTTCAAGTTGCTTATTGTGCTTGAGGAGCTTGTGAACATCTACCCTTAACTTTATAACCCGAGGGAGGACGTGTCATCCGTAGCAGCAGCTGATAACACGCTGCAGTTTTTGTCCAATTTGCCTCCACTCTGCACTTACCATTTGTGTGCACAAAATATTTGCACTACACATTTCTTTAACAGGCGGCTCATTCTCTTTCTTTGCCTGACCACATTTCCACTGATAAGTGGCAGCAATTTGTAGATACCTTATGAAAAGTCTCAATCCAGTCAAAAAGGGTAGACTCAAGGTCCACACTTCTCAAGTTAGCAATTCCCAAAATGTTAATCTAAAATGCTTAGGTTTTGCAGACAATTGTTCCTGACATTTCACAGTCCGTTATACTTTCTATTCTTATTTCCCATCAAGTCGCACGACAAGTAAGCCTCCCTCACATGTAACTATTGCCTGCTGTATGCTTGACCGGTGCTTTGGGCTGGGTTTGCTGGGTCTAACCTCGGATACCTTTGTTTGCCTTCGCAGTGATGCTGTAGCACAGGTATATCAGCGTGCCAAACAGGCTGAGGTGGCTTCACTGATTGCACCGGCTGGTGCTGCAGTATTTGCACTGCCTGAGGCCAGCCCGGCACTCCTCCACCACACCCGCTGCTGTGTGTGCTCTCCCAGCGCGCTGTGCGACATTTGTCAACCTGAAATCCAACTTCCTGATGAAATCCAGGATGCAGACACGTATTACTGCTTTTTTTTTCTTCACCTCCCCTGGCACAAAGAAACTACATCCTGCTGTTTTCTTCTGAGCTAGTCAAAGCAAGCGCTAAAGCCCCTTGTGTACCAAAAATGCATATTGTGCTTCTGCTTCATCAAGATATCACCAGATTTTGAGCGCCACGGTTTTGCCCCATCAGCAGCTTTTTGGTTAGCTGATGCCATTAATTACGAGCTATGGGAAATATAATTTCAAAGAATTGGAGAATAAGAATGCTATGCAAGTATCCTGGAAGGGAGGGAAGGAGAAGAGAAAAAAAAAAAAACCCTATCTAGTACACATATAGGTTTTCACACATGGCCTCATTTGCCTTCCACTTTCCTCAGGAATTATTTGATAGTCGTTTTACAATGACCCTGTTATCATACAGTTATACATATGCCTAAGTAACTTGATAACCAAGGTACTAATGCTTGTGCTGTGTCTGTTATGCTGCCTAAAGCTCCATAAGTATATTGATTTTCCATCATTAAAACAGCAATACCCATTTATTGGAATTAACTGTTTGCTGAAGAAAAACATAACCAGAACTGTTAGCTGCAGACCCTGGAAAATGTTAAGCTTACAAAAATAACATGCATAGACATGAAAAGCTGAAAGACAGGTAGAAAGGTAAAGAATTAAAAAAAAAGTTAAGAGCTGTTCAGTATTTACACACATTTAAGTGGCAAGGAGGCTTCATTCTTATCTATTCCTTGTACCAACTATACTATCATACTTCTTTTTTAAACTCTTTACATCTTAGTAATACAACTGTGACACCAAGCATTCGTAGGTATCTTGAAAGTGTTTTCATTTTGAAGAAAAAAGTCTCCTGCATTCAGAAACACCTCCTTGTTTAGCATGCACTGGGAGTAAAGAAGGTTGCAGTATGGAGGATGTGTCTGAATCCTCAATACATCTTCCCATCCAGCACCTTTTAGCTCATCCCTTTCAATACAGAGGGCTTGGGGGAGGGATGTGGTGGTGGCATTTTTTTTTTCTTCATTTTGCTGCCCAGTGATGTGACTTGGCACGGCTGCTTTAGGGGAGGCAAAGTAAAGGTGATTGGAGTCAGGCTTTTGTTCCTTGGCCAGCACGATGTTTCAGGTCAGTGAGCCAGGCTGCCTTTGCTGCATTAACCCCAGCAGCTTTAACACACTTTTTCTTGGGGAAAAAAATGCTTTTCTTCCCAAAGGTGTTGTTGTCAGATATAGTTTTTACAGGTTTAAGGAAGCATTACACAAATGCTTTTAGCATGCAAGAGTGAACTCCTGCAATCATATACAACCTTGAGCATGAAAGGGTGCTTCAAGAATTGCAACTCTTTAAAAAGCTTTCCACTTAGAAGGTAATCCTGCCTGGATCCGATAAATTGATCCAACAATTCCTGCAACTCTAGGATGTCACAAGGGGTGGGACCAAGCTGTGTACCCCAGATCTGGTACTCTAACAAGCACTCCCAAAACCAGTGTGCTGTGTTTTATATCTGCTCTGCCAAGTGCTGGACTGGGACAGTGCAGAAAAGAAGCCAAAGGCAAGATATTTTCTCCTTTTTGTGCCAGCTCAGGGCTTTTTCTGTAAGGCCCCAGTCCGTACAGCTTTGTAAATAAATCTAGCTGTGACAACTGAAGAAAACCACAACCTTCCCATCCTTGCTCCCCAAACCCTGTAACCCTCCAATCCCCCCTAAAACCATGCAGAGTGCTTAAATAGCTCTAAAGGCAATAAAAACACATTAAAAATATGTTTTATAAGATAAACTGGAGATTTTGTATGCTCATCATTGGCAAACTCTTTTGTCTCTTCAGCTTCAGACTTGTGCCTCTTCCTCTTCCTTTGAGGATAAAGGGTTGGTTTCCCAGGGTTTCTAAAGGACTCTGTTGACCTTTTCTGGACTCGGCTGGCTTTTCCAGCAGGCAGCACTTCTGTTGCCATGGCAGTGGGAGCCAGGGCCGCGGCTCTAGTCAAAAGGTTTGGGGGATTTCTTCTGAGGCATCATTGCCACAAGTAATAGAGCAATTAGGTGAGGATATATAGATGCTGCCTGGGTTATCTGACATGGCATATTTTGCTACAGATAGATAGCATTTATGGAGCAAATTATTTCTTTCTGAATTTTGTCATGCAAAAGGTCCACTTAAGGGACCTTCTCCATAGGTAACTTCACTGTGGCCTGAGAACATGTGCTTCCAAACAGTGAGTGGTGGTGCACTTTGTAAGGGGCGTTACAGCATCTCCATCTCTTTGGGGAGAAGCCAAATGCCAATAGGCATTCTCCTCATAAACCATATTCCATCCAGAACTAGCAGACTTCTTGCACACCCCACAAGAGCAGCTGCTGTTCAGAGTCAGAGCCACAGAACTTTCACTGGGGCTTGGCTTTGCAAATGGGAATATCTCCGTGCAAGTAAGCTCATATTTGACCCTTGCATACAGCTATCACCATTATGATCAATAAACCTTACAGAGAGGCCTGCAATCCAGTTTTGTGACCAGATGCACCCTAATGACAGCAGTACAAAATTCCCTTGTGCCAGTTCACTCAGCTCACAAGACACAGGAGGACCAAGGCTCTACCCCAGGGCTATGCACTGACTGGGCTCTTCCTAGCCCTTCTTTGCTCCCTGCTATATCTCCCCTCACTTCTCCATAATCTTGGAAAAAATAGGTGCTCTGTGGAGGTATTTTTTGATTCTTTTTTTCCCCTCCAGTCAACTGATGAGATCATATGTTTGGGTTTTTGGTGTTGTTGTTGTTTTGGGCTTTTTCAAGAAAACCAGAGAAAAGAGAGGGAGGAAGATCCATTCTCAGGGAAAATGTTCTTCTTTGGCGAATGTTAACAAATGGGGTAAGACCATGAAATTAATAAAGAGGTTAGTATTTTGTACATTGCTTAAAAGTAGAACACTTATGAGCTTATGTTGGTTCGCTCCAGAAAAGCAAATAAAGACCATGATATATTTTTTAAAAATCCTAAATAACATCCACAAGGAGCTAAACACACATGCCACATGCTACAAAAACTTAGATCTAAATCGCTTCTGCTTTTCACAGAATATAAATTCAAAGATGCCAGACAAGGCCTAATCCTTTTACTTGCAGACAACTACTTTGCACACAAATAAAAACCTTAGTTAAAAAAAGATGTAATCTTTAAATGCATACACAAACTGCTGTTAAATAGTCTGTAAATAGGTGCTCTTCTGGGCAGAGTAAATATTTTGTGATATACTGTTGTCTCTTCATCTGAAATGCAAACTGGTTTTTTTATTACTGATATAATGATGCTTTTTTAAAAGATGAGCTGCAATATTTATATATGTCACCACTGTGCTCAGACACCAAGTAAAGAATATTCCAGCAGGCAAATAGTAGAAAAATATTTAGTTCTCCTTCTTCAGACATTTGCTTTAGAAGGGAAATAGTTTTGTTTGCTGGAATATCTCAGGGGAACTGGAAACATAGACCTCATTCATTACTAGACTTTCCTTAATTTCATCACATTGCATTGACAAGACTGATCTGAGAATCACCACAGCTCCAGCCTTTAGGTGTAAGCTAGTGGAAGATTATCTCATTAATGGGTCAGGTGAAGATCTAATGCAAGAGAAAGGTTTTTTTCCCACAGAACAGAAGTTCAGCAATATTCCCTATACCAAAAGTAGCTAGCACACAGGACATGAAATTTATTGTTGTTGTTTTTCATTTACTGGAAATCAGGATGTAGCAGTTCCTAAACCAACATATGCATTTCTTAACAGAAAAGCTGTGTCTCTCCACCTTCCTCTCCCACAAGCTGCAATCTCAGAAAGAGTTAAACAGACAGTTCTTGTTCTCACGTCTACAACCCCAAATGACTTCATGAGCTCCCTTCTGATACTGACACTTGACTTGCCAACATGAAGAAGTTTAATCACTGACCTGATTATTGGTTGGTGCGGTCTCATGTCAGTTGTGTGTCCCAGTCCTTGAAGAGTCGGGGTCACACCTTCTTGAAGAGCTGCAAATGCAGGTTTCTTGTCATGAAAATGGAGAAGGCTCAGCTGGTCACTAAGGAGGAGGTAAAAAACGAGACCCCAAGTGAAACAGCTGAAAAAATGCCAACACTGAGCATGTACTTGTAAAGTCTTTATATAAATCTTTGACATAGTCTGTTGATATGTGGGATTGATGAGGAACTGGCAGTTCCTGCCCATGATTGCAGTCTCCTGTGCTGGTGGTACCAGCATGGACCCTCCTGAGTCACCTGAAGCTTGCGGGGTGGCCTAAGGAAACACTTCAGATGGATGTCCAGTGATGACAGGTTTCCTGCTCTCCACTGGAGTTCTTGGAAGCACCGAGAAGATGGCAATAACCAAGTAATCCAGAGACAGGGAACATCTTCTCCTCTAGCTCAGGTAGTAGCTACAGAGCTAACCTCTGTGGCAAAGGGTTGTGATGGATTAGTTTGCAGGTGCTGCTGCTGGGGTTAGTCCCCTCAGCTGCACTTTCTGAAGTCTTCCCACTTCTCTCTCTCTTAGGAGATACTATCCTTCTACTTACCAGTTTACTTTCCCCTGCCAAAATAAAAGTTTCCTTGAAGTAGCTTATTAATTCTAAATCAGGAGGCATGTTTAATTAAAATAGTGGTGAATATCACTTGAGATTCACTTAGACAGAAGAAAAAAAACACTATTAAAAACCCCAGTGGGTTTTCCCGTCATCTTAAAAGCGAAAAATGAGCTAATTAGAGCAATCATCCAAATACAAACATGCCACCAGACACCCTCTTCTGCATCTACTCACCAAGGCTTCCATCTGAAGAAGTTACTACAATTTCCCTTCAAAAATCAGAGGGCAGATACTGCTGCTGACCAGGAGTGCAGACACATCTCCTTCCCACCTTCCCAACACCTGGCAGTGTGTTGTCCAAACCTCAAAGCAATTCTCATTGTGCAGACAGGCAACACTCCTCCAACTGGTGCGGGGAATTACCAGTCAGAGAAGCAGGGATGAAAGCACCATCACTGAGCAGCTAATGTTCAGAGCTATTGCCCAAGCTGGTGGTGCACAGGTTTTCCATGATGGGAGTTCAAGGGCAGCTGACCTAGGCAAGCCCTAAGGTGGAGCTGTGTATGTAGGCTGAGATCTTGTCGCTGACTTCCTCTGTCAGAGAGCTCTGCTACCTCTGCAAGGAGCTGCCCAGGAGCAGGATCACAAAGCGCTTTCATCCTTCCCCATCCACAGACATTGCAGAGGAAGGAGGGAGGCCAGTAGGTAGGAGCCAGGCTTGGATTCTCTCCTTGACTAGCAGGAATACATAGCAGCATCTCAGCCTGGAAGTTAAGAGTCAAAGTAGAAACCCGCCCAGTCTCCCTGTCCCTCTTCCCAAGCTGAGAAGCTGCATTTGGAGTTGATAACTATGCTGCAGTAACCGTTAACTCTTGTCTCTCACATTCTTGCAACCAGGGACAAGACACTCATTTCAATGAAAGATGCAGTTCCTTCTCCTTACTCTTCTCCCTGCAACAAGTCTTAATAGTCTCCCACTACAGCCATACCTGCAAGGGCTCTTTAAAGCTTTTTCCTTGAAGGTTTGCATCTGATGTTATCAAAGGTAATTAGATAATTGACACACAATTCACAGAAGGCTCTCTGGTTTCTTTATATATAGTATTTTCCTTGGGCTATGAACTTTAAATGATGCAAATGGGAAAATTCTCTGTTATTTTACAGCTTTTAACTTTAGGCTATATTAAAACTAATGCCTAATTGATCTTGATGTATCTAAACCACTTTATTGTTCTTTCAGTAATAATTCTTCTTTGTTTCTAGTTGTTCTCTTGCCAAGGGTCATGCCTGTTATATTAATGACTCCAGTCTCTTTAGGGACTTGATAGAAGTTTATGTTATTCATCAAAGCCCTCCTGACTTACAATTTGTTTTGTTGTTATAATCACCAGTTCATGGGAAGATATTTACCAAGGTTTGTTCAATAGAACTGCCTGTAAGAAATTGGTTACAAACAGTTTATAATGCTGTTCAGGTCTCTCAGGAGTGTCCTGCCTCGCCGGGCTAGCCCTGACACCCTGGCACTAGCAAAAGGTATGGTCCAGTATCCTAGGATACCTTTCTGATCCTGTTCTTGCTGCTGCTAGAACGTGAATGATGACAAAGAATAAAGGAAGGACCCTGATAGGTGGACAACAGCTGGGGTTTATTGGGGTCCACGAGGGACCACTTAGCCACCAGAAGGTCTGCCCACCAGAGCACATATCTCCCCGGTGCAGCACCTTAAATTCAGGGGAGGAGCAAGGGAAAGGGTACAGTGAGGGACCAATCTGTGGACTGGGGGGAGTGGCTCTGAACATAAAAGACAGGAATCGTATCAAATCAATAAAGCAGAGGAGGGGACAACCAGGATTCTGCCCAATTGCTCGACAGTCTCACTGGAACTTTCTGGACCCAGGATGAGGTCATGAAGTGATGCACAGATCTCAGGGGCAGGGGTATAGAAGATTGACAGTGGCAGGTGAGGGTAGGGGATTAATAAACAGCTTTGATGGACAGGGACATGCGTAGGCACAAACGGAAAGGAAAGTGGGAAAATACAGAGGGGTAGATAGAACAAACCATTGTAAATTAGATAACCAGAATAACGACATAAAACAAATACATACATGGAACTGATAAAACTGAAAACACATGACTACAAGTTTAAGTGGAAAGGTTAGGTAGAAAATCACATTTTTTCCCTGATTGGGCTGTCTTCAGTTTGCATTTGACCACAGTATCCTTTAAGTTCGCTAGACAAGGAGGAGTCACATTTTCAATGCATGCTTATAGTTATCTTACTTTTGCTAGATTTGATATTCAGGGTCTTTGGAAGCAACATTCACTTTAACTGCTCCCTCAGAAACAAAAATTACATTGTGTCCACTTAAATCCTACACAACTCTGCCATATGCAGTAGATGTCAGAGATGGATTTAATCAACAATATTTGATTAGAAGGTTTTAGAAGAGATGTACAGCACTGAAGAACAGAAGTGTATGGGTATGCATAAAATTAAGTTATAGGACTTAAAGAGACACAAATTAAAAAAAAGAAATATAATTCCTTTAAAGATAAATAATATGTAATAATCAGTTCTTTCTTCCTTAGTCTTTGAAGATGATTGACTAATACTGTACTTCTATGTGACTCAAACTTTTACAGTTAATCCTCTTTATGAAGTTGATGTATTTTATGTCTTATCAGTTGTAGGTAGAAGGAATAGTGTTGCTGGGAATTTTAGGGATTTGCTTTGTTGGTGGTGGGACAAATAAATCTTGACTTACATGACTTTTTACTGGAATCGAGTCCTCACAAACTTTTTCAATGCTTCCTTGTCACTTGACGACTATTATGTGTACACAACAGTTTTGTCCTCTTCATTTCTCTTTGTCCTTCTTTATTTCTGTTATTTAGGTGGCCATTCAAGAGACAATTTACAGTATTGCCAGAGCTAACAGTGCTCTTTGTTAAAGGAGAGGACTTTGTTTTCCCCTTCTGTTGATATTACACAGTTGGCATGGCCAGAGCTGCAGGAATGGGAGCAGCAATTTGGCCCTGGGCAGCCCTGCAGCTGGTTGGGCTTGTCCAGTTCTTCACCCACCTGACACAGGAGGCTATTTTAGCAGCAGGAGATGTACAACAAACTGAAAAGTTTATGCTGTAGCTTCTGAGAGGTATTTATTAATTCAGATCATGGTAACTTTTTTGAAACTGCTGTTTAGCAAACTTTTACTTTGTATCCTGTAACATAATACATTCAAATATAAAATAGGACAGATGTACAGTTTTTATTCCATAGTTCAGCTTCTTAAAACTCCAGAAATTTACAGGCATGTGCTCTCTGTAAATCCATTAAGCATGTCCTGAAAACATTATTTTAATGCATCAGTAAGTTGGTCAGTTTCTACAGCTATTGTTTAATAACATCTAAGCCAACTATCTCAGACTAGTCAGCACAGAAGTGTATGTTTTCATGTTACTTATTATAAGGTATATATTACTATTTGCAGTCTATTGTATAATATTTCAAATGCACACACCTGAAAATATTTCCCCCATTTTTTAAAGAGAGCTGTATTTCCTAAATCACAATAACCAAATATTTTGACCTTGTTTCACAGAAAATTAGACAACTCCGTCTTACTTGTTGATTGATCTCTACTAACTGCCTATCAGCCCAGCTCATTACTGGCTGTCTTGCCTACTGGGACATTGCACAGGGGTTACACAAAGTTGTCTCCAGTTCTTCTTGGCCCTTTAGATATAGTTTATAATAGTTGAATTGCCAGGAAGTGTTTTGTCCTGAATGTTGTTTTAACAGCAAGTGAAGGCTGTAATTCCAGACTCTCAGAAAAGTGAGAGAAATGGATATTTTGCAGGATACCTGCAGGAAAGTGTGTTTATTCACAGAGATGCCTGGGAAACACTCTGACCATCAGAAAGACTAGTTGATAAGTAGAAGCACCTCAGAGGCTCAGAAAGGACCACATATTTCTATTTTGCTACCTAGCACTTGTTAATATGTGTGTGTGTGTGTGTGTGTGTGTGTGTCTGTCTGTGTGGCCTGGACTGCTGTGAGGTGTTGAGAAATATGCAATGAACCACATTACCTGGAGAGCTGGGCAATATCAGGCTACTCCAACCAACTGAGTTTGAGGTGGAAAACTGCAGGTCAGGCCGAAGTTGGAAGGAATGTATCCCTTGTCAGGCTAACAACTATGCAGAACAATCTCCAGCCCAAAAGATAAGGTTTATATAGCCATGCTGCAGATTTGTATGAAAAACTGGCAGCAGAGGCCTGATGCATCACTATCCTTCCAGGTGTAGATTACCATGGTATGTTTTGATGTACAGCAGTAGCTGCAATGTGGAGGCTGACATGACAGGAATAAAGGAAAACAAATTTTAGAATCATTGAATGGTTTGGGTTGGAAGGGACCTCAAAGATCATCTCATTCCAACTCCTCTGCTGCAGGCAGGGACACCTTCCCTTAGACCAGGTTGTTCAAAGCCCCATTCAACCCAGCCTTCAAGACTTCCAGGGATGGGGATTCCACAGCTTATCTGGCCAACCAATTCCAGTACCTCACCATCCTCACAGTAAAGAATTTAGCCCTCTCTTTTCTAGGCTGGACAATCCCAATTCTCTCAGCATTTCCTCAAAGGAGAGGTGTTCCATCCCTCTAATTAACTTGGTGACCCTGGTCTGCACTTGCTCCAACAAGTCAGTGTCCTTCCTGTTGTGGGGCCCTGAGCTGAATGCAGCCCTGCAGGTGGGGTCTCCCCAGAGCAGAGCAGAGCAGAGCAGAGGGGCAGAATCCTCTCCCTGGCCCTGCTGGCCACGCTGTGTTTGGTGCAGCTCAGGACATGATTGGCTTTCTGGGCTGTAAGTGCACATGGCTGGGTCATGTCCATTTAGGGAGGCTTTTTCTTTTGTATGAAACCCCCATTCCTTGGCTGACAATCCTTTGGACAGTGCATTGGTACAGCCTTTACACTGGTACTCTGGTTTCCTAGGAACTTGTTTAGTGAAAGGACAGAGTATAACTTTTATCCATATGTTCCGGTTACAAATAAACCCTGGAGGTGCATAAAGACATACAGGAAACCAGTGAAAGGATTCTCTTCTAGCAGGGAGGAAAAGGTGATGTTTTACTGCCATCTTTGCAATTGTTGTTTTGATAATGGGAATCATTATAGATATTGATTTTGCTGACATGCTGGGGAATAAAGTAGAGCCCTGTACATTTGTAAGCCAAAGGCTCTTGCACATTGGACAATCTCTCTTTTTGTAAATAAAACTTTTCTGACTCTCTGCAGCTTGACTAGAGGTTAACCTGTATCATACACTCACCACAGATTACACATCCACTTCAGATTTGGAATAATGCCTTCAGTTAAAATTGTTATAACTCCTTGGTGACTCATTAAAAAAACACTTTTAAAAATAATTCTACTCAGTTTCTTGTATCTGTATTAGCTCAATAGGGATAATCAACAGTTAAAAACTCGAAGTCAAGAAGTTCATCTGCTTCTAAACATCTGTACAAAGTATACCCACTGAATAAGATGCTTCCTGTTCTTACATACTCCCCTCTCTAGGCAGAACTGAATTTTGAAAATGGATGAGAAAGTAAATCACCAATGCATTTTTCTTCCTCTCAAAGATGTTTGTCTGTCTGTGCTATGAGCTATAACTCTTCCACAGACAGAATCTGTATTGAGACTGGCCCATAATGACAGAACCTCTCCCTTCTCCTCGGGTGCCTTTCTCCTCCCCATCCCTCTGCTAGAACAAGCTAGGTACCCTGAGGCAGAAGAGCCTGAGGCTCTGCCAAATCAAGATCAAAGCAGCTTTAATCACTCTTATCCTGAGGAAGGGATCTGCAACAGCAGAAACACCTTCTAAATTTAAGTCCTTTCGAAAGGGCTTGATTGCCTCTCAGTTCCTGAATATTTGTGATGGAAATAAACATGCAAGCCCTCCTATGAAGAGGTATCCAAAATTATCAGTGGCTGACCCCTTATAGCTTATATTTCCTTCTTATACGGAATTAAACCCAATTCCGACTTTTTCCTCCTTCCTTTCTCAATTAAACTGCCAACTCCTAATCTCACCATTTGGCCTTTCACCTCCTTGAAAGCTCACAATTCTTGATCTTCTTAATCTAGGATCATTACCATCAATCACTCCTTTAGGCAAGTGAAATTTTTTTTTCACAGAGGGGTGCCAGAGGCCTACAGATCTCTTGGGCTGATAATATTGCTTTAGTTCTGGTGCCAGTTGGAACTTTTGACTAAACTGTGCCTAGTGGTATCTTTTGCCGATTAGATGTTCCAGAGCGATCAGCAGAAATTTGCTTGGACTGTGCTTCTTTCCAAGTTGAGTCATTTAGTAGGGAGATCAAGGATTAACTTAATGAAATCAACTAATACTTTGACAGTGTTAGGGATCCTACTAAGATTAAGGAGGACTAAGGTTAGTGAGGACCAAGTTTTCCTTTCCTATGTCTCAGTATCTTTAGGATAGTACCACTCATCAGACTTGCCTCGCTGCAGCTCCCCTCACATTTCGTACACTGTCCATGATATCTCAATGTCTTGTTCATCTGCTTCTCTAAAATGGATCATTCTGAGTTTTTCTACATCTTTTACTGAGTACAAGCTTTTCTGCTGGCCCACTTTGGAAGGCTCCTTATCATTGATCTATTCCCTGAAGCACCTACTGAAGTGGCTGCACAAAATAATACAAACTTCTCTTTGTGTGTTTTTAGCCTACTGGACAGTGCTGTGGTAAACACACCTTATGGTAGCCACAAATTATTACTGTTTTAACCCACATCCTCTTTCTTCCTCTGTTTCCTGCATTGTTTTCATAAGGCCCACTGAAGCACCTGCATTGCCAGGTCCTGTGAAAAAGAAAAAAACACTAAGATAACAGAAACCTTAGAAACAAGTAAAATCTGAAGGCATACCAGACTACAGTGTTTGAACACAATTTTTGCAGAAGCTCTTCCTAGATTTTTTCCACTCTGGCACCAAATGCTGTCCAAATGCTAGTAATACCAGTTTCAGAAGTCCTGCCCCAGGAGCAGTACCACCAATATAAATGATACACTTAAAGAACAGAAAACCACTGCACAGAGCAAATGTATTCTCTCAATACTGCTCAAGCTTTGGAAATGTGATGCATTTCTCTGAATTTCTCTAGCTAAACTTTCTCATTATTTGTTTTTACATATGTTTCTTACCTTTTAGACATTTTTTCATATGCTCGGATTTTCTTAAATCCACTGCATTCAGAATTATAACAAGGAAATATGGGGAGAGACATATTTCAGGAGACCTAAGAACAGATTTATGTATTACATGTGGTTAAAAAAAAAACAACCTGTCAGCAACTAGCCACATAAATTCACTACATTTTTAAAAAATTAAAAATCTTAAATAGAAAGATTTAAGACTACACCCTAAAGATTTAATAACCCTATTACTTATTCATCTAAAATTTTCCAGTCTAAAGATATTATCTTAGCAAACGTTTAGCAAAGTCTCTTGGTACACTAGACATAATAGGTATTTTTCAATGGGTTTTTATGTTATCTTTTGGTTTACATTTCCTAATTTTTTTTAAAGGCTTTTCAAAACTTTCAGACAGGGCAAGATCCTGAAAATATTATGTAAAAGCACTCTTTGACTCTTGTGCTCTTCTCAAGAGAATACGGAACATATTTAGGAGAGGGTTAAACAAAGGAATAAATGAACATTATAATACTAGTACCAGTTATAAACACATTACTTCTGATCAGCATGTCTTGTTTTCAAGGGCTTTGAAATTATTTCCCTAACAACCTTGATGGATTAAAAAAGAGAAATAAAACCATTATCATGTCCTTTTTTTACCTTATGTGCTGTGTTCTCTGGAAATGCACTGGGTTATCGGCATTACAGATGCTCTTTAAATAGCAAATGAGTGCACCCCTGGTGTCAGCAGCACTGAAAGCTTCCAGTACTGCCTTTTTAAAATGCTCCGTCTCCAATCCATTCCTTGCAGAAGTTATCAGTAAAAATACAAATGAATTGTGATTATGACTTTTTTTTTTAAAAAAACAAAGGTAATATCCACTCCTGCAGAAGTGCTACCTATCTAATCAATTGGTCAAGCTATTTATACATGTTTCTTCTATGTGGCATAAGATTTCACTAAGGTCACTGGAGACACTGATGCCTGGTAAATTGCCAGTAATCAAAGGTTGTTAAGTGCTTGTCAGCTTCCTTTCAAGCTTAGTCTGTCTTTATCATGAGGCAGACTTAGTTCAGCTGCTAGAGACCATTTATTCATAAAGGGATCACGCTCAGGAATAATGCATTACATCATTAAAATATCCATACTGTTGCAGAAACATTTGTTCTAAAGCAATCTCATTTTTCTGAAATAAGACTGTGGCCAATGAAAAGTGAAGCTTTGTCATGTCTCTGCAACAAGGCTGCTCTCCCACACATGAAAGGCTTTTTTTCCCAGCTCCTCCTCTCTCCTTTGAGCCCTGTCCCACTAGGCCTCTGTTTAGTTTAGATTCTAGAACATATGCAGGAAAAGATATGGTATGTAAGAATTTTAGTTGCACTTGGAGTTTATTTCAGTTTTTCCAGTTGCTCTCTCCAGTTGTAGCAGCTTGCTGGCCACAAAAAAAAAAAAAAAAAAAAAAAAAAAAAAAAAAAAAAAAAAAAAAAAAAAAAAAAAGTCAGTTAACCATAAATGGAAAATATTTAGGGTAGATGCTGATGAACTCTTAAAGATACAAATATCTTTTCAGACATCTTGATTAAAGCCATAAAAGAATCAATTGAAAAAAGCCTGAAGTCATTAGTTGGGGAAATCAGTATAACTCCACTGAAATGATGAGCCCATGTTAGTTAATTACACCTGTGCACTACATTTAAAATATGTTCATACTACCTGGTACCGAAAAAAAATTCTGTGAAGAAATTTCAGAGTCTTTTGAAGAAATGTGTCAGAGTTAAATGCTCCTGGAGAAATATGAGAGGAAGATACATTTCTCCAACCTATCAAATTGATCAGAAGCTTATTGGCTGGAAAAAATATGGTTGCAGGAAGAATTAAAGAAATTCTGAATGCTAAATTAGTAATGAAACACTCTTTATCAGTAGAAACCTTTGGAGAACACCCAAGACAGACATGAACTGAAAGGCAGCAATCATCATTTATTACTATTAAAACTTTTGTTGAAGGAGTCCTGTGCAAGGACCGTTCTCTTTCCCCACAATGACTAGTAGTCATACGGATTGCTTTCTGACAAGGACTGCTAAAGTTTACAATTTGTGATCAGCTACAAGTAAGTGCAAGGCTTCCTTTGGCAGTGTAAGGTGCTGTGCAATATGACTCAACAAGGGCTGTGAAAGGCATAGAATTTCTCTGCCCTAAGAGCAGCCTGGTTCCCATCAGACATCTCAAGATCAGACCACTGAGATGCAGTCAGACACTGAACGATGTAACCCTACCAATCTGTTCTGCTTTAGCAATCCTCCTTTGCCTCTCTATTTTGAGCATACAGCATTGCTTCCAGGACTGACAGTTTGGGGCCAGTTACAATCAGCAGCTCAAGGGCTGCATTTCTATTTGAGGCAGCCATTCTCTTCTTTTCCCGAACCCTCTTTCCTCATGATCAGGCTGCAAATAAATGATGCTGTGAGCACCCCATCTGGGAAAGCTGACAGCTTGCAGAGGCTATGCTGGTTCTGTGTACTGACAGCTAAACAAACCTGAAGTATCCTTATACCAGAACCTTACTTCTTCTGTTCCTCAGCACACCATACCTTCAAATTAAATTTAAACAATACCTAAACAAACTCACTTATTTTAAAATCATAAAATGACAACTCTGTGGATACATCCCTTTAAATTAGTTGAAAGATCTCTTCAATAACTTGCAGCAATTGCTCAATATATTGGAAATTTCACAATTTCCTAAGTGCATGCATCCTGAATACTCATTCCCCTCTTAATACTTTCATATGACCTGCAACTACAAGATGCTGCCACAAAATAGCACACTGGTACTAGAACCATCCTCTGGATGCAATCAATGCTCTTTGTGCATAAACACAGATTAAGGAGAAATAAAACACAGTCACTCCACTCTCTTAAAACAGGGTAGATTGCACATCAGTATTTTGGTTAATCAGCCACCTCACCAGCAATCAAAATAAGCAATTTAATTACAAATGTTATTTTTGGAACCTGAAAGGAGTCACAGCACAGAAGATGTGATCTATCTGCATTTATGGTGCTTTCATCTGTAAATTCATCTTTCAAGCAAAAGCCACATATTTACTTGATATAAATTTATACTCTTACCTTGAACAATCTCAAAGTTATCAGTCACGTTCCACACATCAGTATGAACTGAGAAGAACCATAGACACCCTCCCTAAAATGTTTTAGAGGCCTCCCTCTCCAACAGCTTAAGAGGTGTGAGGGACCCATCATGATCATCAGTGTGACAGAAGTCTGTGTTACCCTGAATGATGCCTGTGCCTAAAAGTACCAAAATAATGTAATGTGTGACTTGCTTGCACTTCTTGTTTCCTCCCTCATGACATCTACAATACCATTCACTTGCTCACTCTGGAAAGTTCACATGATTTCCATCACAGATTTCAAAAACCCTGAAACCACCCAAGTGATTTCCTGTCATTTTTTCTCTCCAGTCCTCTGTGTCAGGAGCACTGCATGATCTTTTAAGCTGCACTGCAGGGAGTCAGCTTGCTTTTAGGTGATGGCAGCACACCAGTATTAATTTGACTAACCTAGTTTAGCATGCAGTATGCAATTATTTCCCACTCTCCTCCTGATATTTTTCCCCAGCCTATTTTCAATTTAATTTATATGTTGGTAAAGATTCTACCTTTTAAAAAGACAGATAGTCCACAAGCCTTTCATTATGCTGCAGCTGGTGCTGTTATATTTGTCACTAAAAAAAAATAAAAAAATCTCACCTTGTGTGACAATGGGATTTGAATCACAATTGCTAAATATATCATATATAGAAATTTGATTGCTTTGCTTTATTTTTCCTGAAGGGGGAAAATGTGAGGGCAAAACCGTACAGTTTATTTCATGCTTCACTACAGTGATATTCTAGACCCTAAGATTTCTACCATTCCTATTTTGGTAATGAATGGAATGTAAAAGGGAGGTATTTAAAATTAATTGCAGCAGTTCTGAGGGTTAAACCTGCTTAACCCAACCTTTTATTAAAAGAATGTCAACAGAACATATATCTTGTCTAGGGAGTGCTGGGACATCATTATTCTTCTACCAGCATGTTTAATTCTAAAACCTGGGATTTCTTCAGGTTCCTGTAGGCGTCATGCACACCATAAACCCATCCCAAATCATAGCGTCTGTTCTGAGCTACTCACTACAGCAGGATTTGACCTGAGAAACTCTAGAGTTTTGTTTTACTTTATTAACTTGGAGTACTTTTAAACAGTTTTTAAACAAAGTTTTTCCCTTGACCAGCAAGGGAATTTTCAGCCTGAAGTTCTCAGCAGCATCCGGTGAGGCTCTTGGCCAAGTTCTCCAGATACTGTATATCCACAAGGACAGCATGCTGGCTCTTGCTGTGGCATTTTCTTAATCCTCAGAACAGATTTCCTGGATCTAGGAAATTTAATTCCTGACTCCTTTGACCCAGATGCTGGCAAAATTGTAGTCTGCAGTCTGTACGTAAATAGGTGTGTTCATTTTTTCTGGTTTATTTCCTTCTAGGAATTGGCCTTGCTGTTAAATTTTTCTAAAACAGTCATATTAATATGTTCAAAAATCCACTGTTGAGTTTCAGATAAAGGATCACATCTGTTCATGAAAATCTTCTTTTCAGCTGGGTTGCAATCTATGCAGCTGCTGCTTACCGGATGGAACAAAGTTTTGTCCTACAGGAATGAAAAAAAACAACAGAATTAAGTAGCAAATGCCAAATCATTGGAAATGTTCTAATTTTACAGAACATGGATTAAAACAGCCCTGTTTGAAATGATTTTGTGGTCTCTGTGCACTAACCCTGTGTAATAACAACAGCTATTATTAGAAAGCTGTAGAGAATGGAGTATTTTTTTTTCCCTTGGGCTATTATCCTTTATGAAAGTGGGGATTCAAGAAAGAGGGAGATATCATTTGATCCTTGACTAACAACTGCATAATATAATGAAAAAATATAATGTCTTTTAATATCTTTGCATACCATGTATTTACTTGGAGCCCATTTAAATGTCTGAACCTTAAAAATGGATTTGTTTGGGTGTTTTTAGAGAAGTCTTGTTCTTGACAGTGTTGTGTTTCTTGGCAGGGGGAGCTATAAAATCTTCAACTTGGTGAAGATATTAAAAGTGAATTATTAACTGAAGTGGGGGACAGATGGACACAGGATTGATGTTCTCATCCCATTCAATTCCTGTGGCCTCGCTAAGACCAGCCACTGAAATACACTCTCTCTCCTAATAAGATGGAAATCCCAGCACTGATTTAGCTCCATATGGAGATTTTGGGAGGGTAAGCATGGATTAAGTTGCTTTAAAATGCATTATTACGATTATTAGTTTTATTAATTTTACTTCACAAAACTGGACTGAACATTAAGGAACCTTATTTGAGTCTTTGTGAAAGCAGAATTTACTCAATTGAGCAGGTGGTGAGTTGGGTAGTTTCAATATACTTAGTTCATGTAGGCAAATGTTTTGAGAAAGACAGATGTGGGAGTCATTAGATGGTTTGAAAGTTTCCAGGGACTACACTGCATCTGTTGAAATAAATTTCAGATTACTCTTGGTAAACCACATTCAGGCATTTCCCCTCCACACTGATGATGCCCTGAGAATATTTTAATACTAATCCAGGATGCGCCTGCTTGCCCAGTTTGTAAGGGGAAAAAAAAATCGACTCCTCAAATTGCAATTGATTAAAAACTCACACAAGTACTCTGGGTGCTGAGCAACAATCATAAAAACTTCTCTTTAAAAATTATAAATTTAAAAACACCCCACATTAAAAAAACCCCAAAAAACAAAAAACCAAACCAAAACAAAAAAAAACCCCAAAAAACCCCAAAAAACCAAAACAAAAAAACCAACTGAAAACAAACAGAAACAGCAGTAGTTTAAAACTGCTTTGAAAAATTAAGTTTCTTTTTTTCTTAGTTTAGGAAAGATTAAATTCATTGACTTGTGGTTTGTGAAAAAATGGTAAAGTACAATGCCTCTTTTTAAAATTAATATATGCAATGAAGAACTAAATCAAAAGTACCTCGTGCTCTGGCTGAGCGGCACGGTGTTACATCTGCCTTTCACACTGTTTTACCTTCAGCACCGGCCTTTCCCCAAAACCAGTGGATGAACACCCTCCCGCCCCCCACCAGATTGAAATTCAGAGGGATGCCATCAAAGCTGACAGGCACAAACCAAATGAGTAGAGGCATTTCTCTTGTGTTCTACAGGGAGAACAGGCAGGATACTTCAGCTTGCCAGAAGGGGCTAACTGTACCATTTACAAAGGGCTACTGTGTCCCTGCTAGGATGAGGTGGGCGTGCAAGAACTGCCAGGCACCCATCTGCACCTTGCCAGCTCCTCCTGTAATAGTAAGAACTTGCTAGAGTGGCACTGCCCAAAATCAGGACACAGTGACTGTGCCATGGCCACCCTGCCTGACATGGGACCTTGAAGGAAGGGGGCATATAGTTTTCCTTGCAGTATAGCTGGGCATGAGGGCCAGCCAAGCTATTAGGAAGCCAAAGCTGGAATACTAGAAGCTTTAATAAGATAGCTGGTGCAAGAAGAAAGGAAATAATTTCAGCACAAAAAAGCTTGCCATGAAAAACACTCAAGCCTTTCCAGAAAGCTGGCAGTCTTTCTTATAGAAATATCACAGACAGGAAACTTTTGAGTGAAGTATTATTTGTGCTTTTATTTAGAGAGTCTGGTTATTAGGAAAGAAGAGTGTCTTTTAAGAATAGGGACAGAATTACCACTCTGGAAAAACTTCTGTCTGACTTAGCTATAACGGCCTATTAATTTATCATTTCAAGCTTATGCTGACTTAAGGTCAAAGCCTGGTGGTCTGATCTTCCATTTCAGTGGAAGCAGGCTCAGGACTTCAAAGCTGAGTGCATCCCAGAGAAGAGCTTTATAAGAGAAATACATAAATTCCTCTTTACACCAATACTGAGAAACCACAAGCGCTCTTGTGGAGACAACTCTAACATCTGAAAACAGCAGAATATTTTTTTTTTTCCTTCTGCATGAAGGGTAGCCTGAAGATTATTTGCAGAAGGAGAAACGCCTCCATACGATAATTGGTCTCGACAGTTCAGGGTGGTTAGTAATGACACACAGAGCCTTTCATTTCTTACAGGTCACTGCTGTAACTATGGCCAATGTCAAGAGCAACTGGAAGTCATTATCAGCTGGTGGCTGTGGTAGTTTATCTGAAATTAGTTGGTACCTCTAGTGCAGTTTCAGCAGGACTGATGTCCATATGATAAAAGCCACTATCACTATGACATGTCTTTGTCCGTCTGAGGGAATAATCTACGCACCTTCCGTGTAATAAGTGAACTGACTCTCACAGTTTGTGTTTGCAGCTGCCAGAACACTATGAGGAAATCCCCATCTTCTGGGGACAGTTTTTGATGCTGTCAGTCTAGCACCTATCATAATCACTAGGCTCAGGGTAAAATTACCACATAATGAAATTGATTTTGCACAACTGTTTCTTTTTAGAGATCTACTAAATCAGCTCTCACTTGGATACTTCTACTCTACAAATATCAGTAGTGGGCCTGTGGCACATAAATTGAACCATACTTTATCAAAATCTGTGCACTACCTGTCAGCCCAGAATGATGCTACATTGAACACCAGAGGCATATTCCTTCACTATAAGGAACAGAAATATGTAGGCACTGCTCATCATTGGCTCTGGCACGCTTAGGAATATCAAACAGAATCAAAGAAGAGGCTTTAGCTTGGGAAGCTAAAGCCATTCTCCCAAATATCTAATAATTATAGGTTATTTACATTTATCTATCTAATATCTTACATTGCTCCAATATGGTGCCAATATTTTTTGTCCTAGTATTACTCACATTCTTCTATTTACAACCCACAGCAATGTTTGCAGAAGGGCTTGGATTTATTCTGCTCTGTTGCTTCTTACAGGGTTTTCTCAAAGGTGTACTTGGCTGTAGACCAGTATTTCAGATTGGTCCTAAGAAAATTGATTACTTAATATTGCAGACTTATGGCCTTTCAAATCACTGCCCAGATGTAGTTTAAGCAGTGTGGGAGTAAGAACAGTTTTTTTGACACATGTTTATTAGTGGTAGTTTTGGCTTCATTTATCTGAAAAGAATGTGGTTTGCACACTCTGAGACTGCACTGCAATGAGAAGCAAAGTGCACCTAATGGGGATAGGCTGTAAATTATTTCCCGAAGAGCACTCTTTACCCACAGTAAAATATTAATGTATTCTACTTGCCACTAAAATATTTAAGCTGTTTTTACTTGCCAGGATCCAAAACCAGGTTGTTATGATTTCTATGATATAAGAGTATGGAATCTGAAAATAGAGCCTGGCTTCAAATTGCATTTGCAGCACTTTGTAATCACTTCACAGCCATAACTTTTTATCAGTGGCTCCAGGATGCAAATGATCATGAGAAGAGACTCATCTTTAAATGAATAAAACCCTCTTATCTTCTAGCATACTAAGAAATGCTTCATATTAGGCATCAGACAAGCAAGGTCATTTCTGCTAAAGCATGAGAAGAATTTTTGGCTGGATGGATACATGACCATTAGGAAGCTATAGTGCCTATAGGTGGTGCAGAGAACAGAAAAGAGTGGCTGATCTGCACTCTGTTTTTTAAAAGGAAACACTTCTTTCTTAACCACATTACTATTCTTATTTATTTAGGGTGCAGATTCAGTAGCATACCATTCTCTAGGTAAAGGGCTCTAGTACAGATCAGTTTTTGTTTTGGAGGGGGGAAAACACTAAAAGTTCTATTGTCAAGATGTTTTCAAAACTGGAAAAGGATTATATCACATATAAGGTTTTTGAGGTATAGCTGTACTACCAGAAATCTCTTCTATAAATCTGCCCTTTAACTGAGGAAACAGACTAGAGGAAACATTAAAAAATACTGTGTAGCAAACTAAAAGTAAACTTAAAGAAAACCGTGTATATATAGTTCTATTATTCCAATGCAGTTTCTTAACTTGAAGGTTTATGCAAATTGACCAGCTTGCTGTCAGGCTGGGATTACAGTTAAGATGTGTGAGTATTTCCATCATAACAAAACTTTGTGGGGTTTCTTGCTGAGATGGAAATGCCTATCTTGCATTGAGAATCTTTATATGATCCCTGTCAGCCTTCTGGAAATTAAAAATGAAGCTGTGCAGAGAATTCAATAAAACTTACACTGTGTATTTTTTTCCAAATGTCATTTTTTTAGGTACCTGCTATATTCTGTCCTCATCAGAGGTGATGAGCCTTACAGAGGGTAGCTCCAGACTTGCATTTTGTCTTATGAATCATCTATATTAAGCAACAATGAAGTGCTAAAGGTATGAGTGCTTTTTGATTTGCAGCTTGGGTAAGCAAAAAGATAAATTGGAAGGGCCTTGAAGCAAGAAGAGATTATTACAGCATTATAAAGTCAGATAGGCAGCAACAAAACCACCACGATTTATATCCCCTAAATATCTGTCCCATACATTCTAACTTTCTTACAAGTAATACTTCAGCTTCAAAGGGATTACATTTCTGGAAAATCTTATGGTGGACTTTGATTTGCAACATAAATAAGGTAAAAAGGCACAAGTAGGCACTCAGAAAAAAAGCATCAGGAGAAACCTATTTTTAATGGTTCTGAATTAGTTGTCTACTATATGTATTTTTAAACTACAAAACAGTATTGAGGTTTCTCTGGCAAAGACTAACTCCTAGTTCTTTGGCCTCAGCTTAAACAAGGTGAAGGGCAAGGCACAATGGTCAAAGAAAACTGAAACATGTGAAAGAAATCCTCAGCACTCCAGAGAAATCCTTATCCTGAATGGAACACAGAGCTTATTAGTGAAATATTTAATCAAGGCAACTTGCTGATAAACCATTAAAAAACCCTAACAACAACAACAATAACAAATCAGTAGCATTACCAGAAGTTTTTACCATAACTGAAGCTCTGACAGTTTCTAGCTTGACCTCCTGTTTCCAGTGATTTATAGAAATGAGCTGAAATTCAGCAGATCAAAGTAGCGTCTAAGCTGCTTATCTTTAGTTTATAAACTCCTGCCTCCTTTGGGCTTACAGCAGTGCTTTTAATATTGGGTGGGAGGTTTTTTGTTTGGGTTCTTTTTGTTTGTTTGTTTTGGTTTTTTTGAGGGAGATTTTTCTGTTACTTATAATCTTTAAAATGTAGTAAAGTACATTTAACTCATGAGCAGCATGTCTTGCTTCTGTCACATTGGATGAAAATATTTCCAACAGTGTCTCTGCTAAAATGACACAAGCATCTTGAAGTGCCAGAATGGCAAAACACCTTTCAGGGAACAGATCCAATACAGCCACCCTCTGAGCTGGATCAGATCCATTTTCATTTAAATTTGACCTAAATATCTGAAATCTCAAAAGGAACATATTCTAGAGATTTCCACAAATTTAAATTGGAATAGGATGTGGTAGATTTTAAAACACAACTTCTTTGATATGAAAGCACAAGCCTGTGCTGAATACAGACTCAAGATGGTCTGAACCTCTGAGATGCCCCACAGTGACTCTGACCTTCCTATAGCTCCAGTGCTGGTTTCCTTTCATCCCGTGACAGTCATACAGTGTGACAGGGCTACTGTGCGAGATGGCGTCGAAGCAGAACTTCCTGGTGTGAAGTGGCTCCCCAGGGCGGATGTCTTCCCTCCAACCAAAGGTGAAGAGCTGGGAAAACAATCAGACAATACAATGATATACTATTAGTGAAAGATGTTTAAAGTAACACACAAAGCTTAATGCAGAATTCCCTTTCCACAAACACCAGATGCTGGTTGAACAAGGTCTTGCCTGTGTACAATTCAGTACACAGATTCCTGCCTTAATTAAAGTGCATCAGTGGCCATGTAGAATATATACCCCAGGAAGGCACAATCCCGGTGTCAGGGAAGGAAAAAGACTAGTGACACAGTAGTGCAGAGAGAAGAGGGAACATGCTGTATTAAAGCCTTTAGTTACCCCAGTTAAAGCAGCACCTGTATGCACTAGGATTTCAGCTACCTAGGACTCAGAAAGCTGCCGGCAGTGATGTTCCTATAGTTCTCATTTGGGTCTGAACAAGCTGCCCAGAGAGATCTTCCCATCACAGCCTCTCTCCTATGTTTAATGAGCAGTTTCCTTCTGTTTATGGGGGACACTGTTATCATAGCCTCTCTCAACTGTCTTTTTTCCCCAAACAACACATGCTAAATGATCTTCATCTTTCTACTGTGAAGCCTGTGAGCTACAGGCAGCTTGTCAAAGCCCTTTTTCTCACTGCCTGAGAGGAGTCACGGAGGGTCACAGTTAATAGAGGAATCCTTCTCAATTAGACACCAGCTGTCTGAAGTGATGCTGTGACATTGCAGTCTTTCAATCATCAGATGAAGGTGACAGGTCTGACAGCATCAAATTTAAAGACGTGGAGTGCATTATCCTTTCCATGGACCGATCCTTGCAGAAAAGAGGTTGCAGGCTGTAAATTACTACCTAGAAGCACTGTCAAGAGCTGTGAGGTTCTTTTCTTTTCTTTCTTTTTTTTTTTTATTTTTTTCTTTTTTGAGTGAGCACTATTCTTCAGATTTCTGCATGACTTTTGATTTGCCATAGGAAAAAAAAACCTAAGGTAACAGTGAAAAAGTGAAGCTCTTTTTAAACGAGCAAACTTTGCTAGGAGAAACTGTTCAGCTGAGATGGTTCATGTGGAACTGCACAGAGGCTTGTTATCCAGAGAAGTAGCTCCCCATACTGAGTTCAGCTCCCCATACTGAGTTCAGACTGTCACCAACATCTGATCTCAACTTCTTTTTGGCCCTTATCTTGCACCCTGCTCCTCCAGTGTGTATATTTCCTGATAGAATCAGCTATAAATTGAAGCTTAATAAATATCATGTGAGTCTGATCCTGAACAGTTCTGTAGCAGTTCCCAGGTTTTAACCTTTTCATTGCTATAGTTATGGTCTTCCTAAAAGAAACATCTCTTAAAAATACTGCATCTTCAATGCTGTACCACCCTCTGAATACCACATTTGAAAGGTGTCACTGTCCCTCTTGGCTTGCAGTCCCTAAATACAAGCATATATCTGAATTTTTACCTTTTTCCCCCCTGTGTCTTATTGTAAGCCCTTGTTCTCTCTGTCAGCTGCTGTTACTCCCTATTTACAGCTGCATTATGGTTTTCTAGAGTGTTTTCTATTTCTGTGTCCTGCTTATTTCTTCCATGTCCCAGAGTGCATTTTACATTTATCTGCAGTAAAATGCAGTGGGCAGCTTTAACCTCATTTTCAAAGCAATTTCTGCTTTTCAAAAGATTAAATGTTTTTCCATTTTTATTCATGTTTCTTTGAAGCATCATCATGGACTCCCTACAATAACTTACCATTTCACAGGCAAAGACAGAGTAAGATTTGGTACAGAAAAACACTACACTGCTGTTTCTTCAGGAAAAGGCAAGCCTGAGACAATTTTCCTTTAACGAAAAGCCAGCAAAACTCATTTTGTTCATCTTATCCTTTACCTTTCCACAGACATGTAATAAACCTAGAGTTCAAAGTGATGAATAACAAATACCTAGAGGAATGGTGTGGAACAGTGCTTCTGTGATGGTCTCACTCTCATTGCTACTACTGCAGAGCAAGATCCTATTTCAGGACCATCCTCATCTTTCCCAGTGGGTGGCTCACCGTATTTCTCATTCTGTGCATGAGTGGTGAGCTGAGGGACCAATTCTTGCTGCTCTCTGGACCTTGGCCTGAGGACTACTACCCCCCTGAATGCATCGGTACACCTGAAAGAGCTCAAGCCAGCCTTTAAATCAGATCATACTGATCCAGACTATCCCTTTGCTCTTTCCACTCTGTGGTTTCTGAAGACTGCCAGGGCTGTGTCCTCTTTGCAGGTCAAGACATAGTAACAGTGGGGGGGTTTTATTCCCTTCCACTGAAAACCAGGATCTGTGTAATACTAGATCTCAATGTTTAGACTTAGATTTTTTTTCCTCCTTCTTTATCCATCAGTTTTTTTAAAGTTTTAATTTTAAATCAACAAGTATGTCTTCTCCCTAGCAATAATATTATAAAACTAACCTTGTTAGGGACAGGAGCTCAATTTTAGGACTAAGAGAGAGAAGAGAAAAAAAAATCAGAAAAAAAGGTTATACTTCCCTATATACTCAATTAGCATTAAAATCTTGCAATTACAGACACAATATGAAGGTGTATAGTCTTTCCAATCTCATAATTTTAAGCTTTCCTCTTTTAAACAGCAATTTCCCTCTAGTTAACACTGAATCTAGCCAATATAAATATTATCCCTCCACTGCATAATGTCCAAAATGCTACATATTATTAGCTGGAGCCCAGAGTATATAATGTTCTGCTTTGCCACCACTTGTCACTTTGGATTTTGTTGTTCCTTAGTTAGGAACAAACTGTGTCAGATTTTACAAGAAATGGCTGAGCCTTTTTGTACCCTTTTTGTACTTCATTCATTTCTGACTGCTTGTTGATTTTAAACAAGGCTGCACAAAATTCCCAGACACATTACTAATGAACAGCAGGCTGATTCTTCACCTGCAATGCATGGGGTTGCTGCTTATTGTTTCCTGCTGGATCCAAGAAACCCTCTGTCCTGGCTCAGTGGATGCTCATTCTCCTCCTTCGCCTTCTCTCATACCAGAGTCTGTAAAACACAGCCCCATCCCCTACATTTGCAATCAAGCAACCCCTCAGCCCTCATGCTTTGCCTTTTCATGTAGCCAAGCCCTGTCATGCAGTAACTGGGAAATACAGCTTTCCAGCTTCATTTATAATTGGCACAGGGCCTGAAGGATGATTGCCTGATAGAGCCATTGGCCTGGGACTGTCTACAGGACAAAGGCCCTTTTGATGCCATTAATGCTTTCCAGCCTGGCAACATCACTCAATTACTCGCTGTCTGGCTGGGGTCCATCAGCTGGCGCTGTGTTTTGACTGTGTCGTTACACTTGAGGGGACAACATGTACCCCCATCCAAAGATGAAATGCCACATTTCAGAGCTGGGCTCTGGCTTGAACTATACCTCCAAATAGAAAAGAAAGAGCTGGGCACTTGCTGAGCCATGTTAGAGATGGTGCCTGTCCACCCATTCCCTGGCAAGGCTGTGGAACTTGATAAGAGACAGTGATAACTGCCATTTTCCTTCGCTGTTGGTTATCAGTCCAGCAGAGCCTCAGTTTCCCCTGAAGCCAAAACCTAGCTTTAGGAAGACAGACATGAAAGAATACAGTGCCATGACATAGCCTCCTGTCCCTTTTCTTCACCTCTGGTTCTTAATTTTGGGGAAGTTTCCAGAAACCACAGTGACACATCCTCATTTCTCACCCATCTCCTGTTTACCAGAAAGTCTGCAAGCGTCCCACCAGCCTTTTGACTGCTGCTTGCCCAGCCCAGAGGTGGAAGGTCATCTTCCTTTCCTGGGGTCTGCTAAAGGGCTGTGCACCCGGCACAGTGGCTCAGACTGTCAGCTTTTAATTCCTGCCCTGGTAACATGACATGAATCAAGTGGCACAAAGGATCGTCTCTGTCTGGCACTGATGCCTGTTGCACTGCTCACATTAAGACACTACAGCTTGCCACTGAACGCTGTAGATTTATACCAGAAGTTACCAGTCCAGCTCAGCGTCAATCCATGCTATTCGAAATACGATAATAAAATACCTAATATTTCCATTAATACTGCTAGTTTCCACTGGTGTATGCAGAACTGGTGTATGGCCCTGAGGGGGTTAGGCCGTGACAGGCGCTGGCCATGATGGGCGCTGGCCCTGAGGGGGTTAGGCCGGGATGGGCGCTGGCCATGATGGTGCTGGCCCTGAGGGGGTTAGGCCCCGATGGGCGCTGGCCCTGAGGGGGTTAGGCCATGATGGTGCTGGCCCTGAGGGGGTTAGGCCGTGATGGGCGCTGGCCCTGAGGGGGTTAGGCCGTGATGGGCGCTGGCCCGAGGGCGGCGGGCCCGTTCCGCAGGGCCGCGCTGCCCCCTGCCGCCCGCACCGCAGCCGCAGCGCCGCACGGATGAGGCGCTCCCGGGAAGTTTGCCGCGCTCTCCGGTAAGGCGAGAGTCTACGCTGCTCCCCACTAACCCGGCGGAGAGGATTCCTGCGTGCTGTCCCTGGGGCACACGTCGAGCAGCGAAGTGCTTGAGGCTTCCCAGCTCTGGTTCTGAGATGCGAGGAGCTGGCTAGTTTAATTCCTTTCGTGCTAGCTTCACCTACTGATTCTAATGAAGTCACTTTGTGTCCTTAGCACAGCTAAGACCTTTAGGTCCAGTCTGATGCCAAACGCTGCAGCACCCTGGAGTCATGGATTGCTCCCTAACATCCTTTCCCCTTCGTGTCATTTACCCTTTCTTCCAGCTTTTACTCTTTCAAAGGATATTTCAAGTCTCCCTTTTCTCTGCTAACATTTTTTCTTCTCTCACCTTTTCATCCAACTTTTCTTCCTCCTTTCTCATATCTGGCAGGCTCAGCATTCCTCCCTCCCTTCTTGAGGAGGGTTTGGAGCTTTGCAGATTTTAAAGCCAGAGAACACTGCGATGGGTCTAATCTGGACCATACAACTTCCTTCAATTAACTCCTTGAATTGCTGTGTCTTTCAGAAACAAAACACAATTATATTTATCTAGTCTTGGCACCCTATCCCCATGTAGTATCTTTGGTAGCTATCAGAAGAAGTCTTCTTTCAGCAGCTTCCTTTTTTGCCATGTTGGCAATTACCTAAATTGAGATAATCCTTCAGCTTCTCGGTTTCATGCACTTGCAGCTCTCCTCCTGCATTTCTCAGTATCCTCAGAGCATGTTTTTTTGACCTCAACACTTCAAATACCCCTCAGAACTCCTTTCTCCTGAGCTTTTAGTTTTTACAAAGTGTCATGTGTGTGTGACTGCTGGGTCAATTTTTCTCCTCAGCATTAGGAATCTTTTACCAGTCTGGGACCTTTTCCTGTGAAAGATTTGCTCACTAAATTTGCTAATAAATGGTTAGGTTGTACTTTTTATCTGGATTCTCCTTGCTCACATTAGCAAGACCCAGGGCCTCTAAGTCATGATCCTTTTCCTATGGCACTCACAATGAGTAAAAAATTATAGCTCTTTTCCTCCGTACTCCTGAGAACCTAACTAATTTTCTACCTAACTAACCTAAATAAAAGCTTTTTTTGAGTCTTCATAATTCCTGGTCTTTTGAAATGCTTTTTTTGCTTGCTTTTACCTATTTATCTCACTTATACTTCATATTTTTTTTAAAATACAACTGCTTATTGAGATAAAAGCATAAAACCAGAAATGACTGCAGCTGTAAAAGGCCTGATACTATAGTTAAAATATTTTCGGGTAACTCAACCAAAATCAACATGTTTTCATGACACAGTGGGGGAGAATGGGGCCTCAAAAAGCTCTCTGGGCATTGCAATTCCTTTTGGAAATGAAGACAGCACAGGTGCCTGTTGAAATTTCTGAGGTTATGTTAAGGAGTACTTTGTAAAATCCATTAAGGTCAGTAAAAATTCAAAAATTATTTCTACACTCTGTTTTATGTTAAGAAAAAGAGAAGCCCTCAGAAAATGTTTAAAAGCTGGGAAAGAGAAGCAAGAATGCTACCCTGATTTCTCTTTCCACCATTAGAATACCTGTTCATGTGACCATGTTCGTTCTGAGCCGTCCTTCACACAGATGTCCAGCCTCAGCTCAGTCCCCGTGGCTCCATGTTTGCTGTCCACACAGAGGTTGGCTGCCACGTTTCGAATCTGAAAACCAAGCAGCAACATTAAACTGGGCTGCAGAACTGAGCCCAGGTTAGGAGTTTAGCTCTGAAGGACTTCAGACTGACCACCAGTTACATAAAACTGGTAAGAATTGCTTTTTACAGGGTAAAGAGCCATGTCCTGGGATGAACTACTTTTTTTAGGAGCAGCTTCTGAAGAAGCAAAGTTTGAAATATTCTACTTAACAAATGAAAGGTAGGTCTTATGAAATATCTTCATGAAAAAAAAAAAAAAAACCCTAAGAGAAAAGGAGTCTGAGAAGTTCAAAGCTTGTCTGACTGCTTCTTCCACCCCATGAGAGCAAGAGAGATCAACACAATTAGACGGAACTGAGTTCTGTATGAGTCTCTCCCAGGCATGGGAGCAGTCAGTATGCATTAAAAATTCAGGCATGCCCTACTCCAATCCATGTTCTTACTTTGACACAATAACACCATTGTAGATAAGGTCACACATTACTCCCTGACGTGCATAAAATTAAAAAGTACTTAACAATTCTGCACTGAAACTTAGGCTTTTAAAAAGTACTTTACAAATCTGTACTGAAACCCTATGCTTACCCATGGAGGTTCCTCCTGCACGCGTGCTGCAAACATTGCAGTGTAACTTGTTCTTAAAAGGAAAATCTTGTTCTTGAGGCTGAAGCAACTGAGTAATAATTAATCTGTGACTATCAATCATACCAGTTATGTACTACTGCTGACACAAATTTTCTGTGAAACATTGGGTTCAAAAGTTGATTTGCCCACTGCCACCAAAAAGAGCAAAATCCTAACTTGGTGTTGCAAATCCATGCACATTTGTCCTTGAGTACCTTAGATGGGCTAGTTAAAAATCCTTTAGACACCACCATAATGAAAAGGATTTCTTAAAAAAACTTACCCAAACTTTCTGTTTATCAATGAGATAAACAGAAACTGAGTAATCAAAGTGCATGAAAACACACACAAATTCTAAATGTATAACAACAGGAAAAGCAGGTGCATATTTTGACATTCTGGATGCTACTTTGAACCTTTTTTAAAAGAAAGCTAGATGCTGAATGGAGATACAATTGAGTAGTCATTTGTGCCTCTTCATGAAAAAAACTTTGAAAGTCAGTGCTGTTGCCATAATATGCCAGACAAATGTATACATTGCCGCTGCATACCTCACACACATCCTGAGGATGGAAAACTCCTCAGCATTGAACAAAACATTGTGAGGAAGGGAAATCCTTGTCCATGCAAGACACATGCCAGAGCTACTCTGCTCTTTTTCTGATTCTGGAGGAGTGGGATCGAGTCTGTTAACCATGATTAAGAAAGATTTACACAGATGGGAAAGTAACAGGTAATGAGAAAATGTAAAAACTGTCACTTTCAGGAAAGGTTTCAGGAGGTGCATTTGCTGAGCTTAGAAAATTGCAGACTGGGCAAAAGATGGGGGCGCATCACTTTGAACAACTGCCTCCAGAATGTTTGATCCTTCACCAGAACTCAGGGAAGCATTTAAAAAAAACCTGGACCAGCCCAGTCCTAGGATATTTTTTCCTTTTTCAATACAATAAAAGTTGCTAAAGATGAGGTAAAATACTAGCTGTTCATACACACAACCAGGTACAGAAATCCAGCACTGGGCAGCCCCACAGTCAAAAAGATGAAAGGTAATTAGTTCTCAACAACCTTCATTTTCATATCACCCAGCAAAAGAGACAGGAAAGAATAATGAGGGGAATAGAATTTAATGTCATATTTTTAAAGTTTCATAAGAAATACCTTCTCCAATAATTTTTTTGGAGAATGTTCAATCATTTCTCAATGCACCTAAATTTCCATTGTATAGATAAAGATTTCTGGTCTAATAGAAAATTAAATGATACATCAGTTCAGTTCTTACAACATGCAAGTTAATTAAAATGGAACTGCTAACAATTGCCATTAATAATTGGGTATATTCATGTGATTCAGAACTCTAAAACGACAGTGAATACACTCCACATCCAATTAATGCTTATTGCATTTAAAGGCTTTCATAATTTTGTCATGATGGCATTGCTCCATCCCCGTCTCTGTCATTTGGACTGTGCAGTGAATGTGTTCAGTCCATTTCTGGAAAAGGCTTGAGCTGAAGCTACATTTAGTTCCTTTACTGCTGGAATCTGTCTCACGTTCTTTATTTCTTCCCCTCTTCCCTCTGCTCCTGAAAGGTTTGCTTGAGTCAGTTTTTCCTCTGGATTTTTTGCAGCTTACATGTTAGCTTGTCCTTTTTTTTGTTTCATCCTTTCAGCTGCAGAGGGGTCATGGTTTGTTTTTGTTTTCTTTTTGTAACAAGGCATTTCAGTCAAGTCTGTGCTTTTGTTCTGCAGCACTTCTGTATGGCCTTGGCAGATGCTAGAAACTGAACTGAGCCATCATGGCAGAGTCAGAGCCATGGGGAACATTCTGCCAAGCGTCAGCACCACACAGCCTGCAAATCCCCTAAGATGCTTCCATGGACAAAGGAAGGAAAGCAGAAGCACAGGGCTTTTTTTTTTTTTTTCTCATTTATACACCAATATGCTTTTGAACTGCCTTGTCTCCAGTCACACAGCACAATGGATTTAGGATTTTTGAGGTTGTGAGTTACAACTAGAAAACAAATAGCTAGTGATTCTAACATGTTTTCAAAATTTCTATTTGTGCAACTGTAAGACCAGGGATGGACAGCAGACAGATTTTATCAGCCATACAGGTAGGGCATTGAGTTGCTACATACAAAACTTTTTTGTTCAGCCTTAAATGCCATCATTTGTACATACAGATAAGCGTACAAGAAAATCATGCTTCCAAGGACTTCAGTGTATGGACTGACAAAGACAGTTAGTGGTGATATTAAAGGCTGTTTCAGAATTAAACAAATTCTAACAAAAGCACAGGACACTATCTGTAAGACATTACATTACATTACTGAGTTCTTGAAATGCCATCCTAACTCACTGTGGGCATTGTAGTCCTTATAGAGAGCAGATGAGGTGCAGAAGCATAGAGAATACAGCTTCCTAGAGCCCAGCAGTTACACTGATCAATATTCTTTGATAATTCTAAAACTCTAAAACTTTTCCCAGGCAAATGAGTTTGTACAAGACTTGCTGTTGAGGTAGCAGCTGATGTCCTGGCTCCTGCAGCCTTGCTCCACTTGCACTGGAGCCAGGCTGTCACCCAGGTACACTTCAGCCTTCATGGAGCCAGGGAAGAGTGAGCCAGAGCAGGACAGCCAAACTCCCAGGGGTTCTGGGAGCTGCCCTGCATGCTCATCATGACATAAAACTGTGCCAAATGCAGAAGGAGGCAAAGTATAATAATCCAAAGACAACTATATGTTCAATATGGTCATCTGTGAACAGAGACTGCAGAGATGGTGTTAGGACAATCCTGAGGGGATACAGCAACAACAGAAGCACCTCGTGCTATCAATTTATATAATGTTCTCCCTAAATCTGATTTAATGCCTTAAATGTGAAAATAGCTTTAACTCTTAGAATACATTAGCAATATTCATTTATGTTACTCTTTTTTTGTTTGAGCAGCACTTAGAGCCAGTTTTAGTGCACTGCTTACATTCTCAGATAACCCTAAGGCCCATCAATATCTGTGGATCAAATAAGGAAAAATGAGCCACTTCTCCTGTCAACTGATACACAGTAATTTTAGAAGTATTTATCCTTTGAGTGAGCCATAAAAAAGAAAAAGTCAAAGGTAAAGAAGTCAAGCACTGCCAAAAACCTCACTGAAGAAACACGGGGCTCTTATTCAGTGTGACATTGATGCTAATAAAAGAATTTGAACAGTCCAGCTGTGCAGCACTCAGTCTGTGCAGGGTGGGGTTACATCGCTTTTGTACAACAGATGTGTGACACTTCTGGGCTCAGATTGACTCATTAAGGGCATGAGGATGACACATTCTAAAAAAAGGAAAATAACCGAAAGAGAAGTTAGTGAGTTCTTAGGCTTTCATCTTTTTTCAAATGTACCACTTGACTTTATGTGTGACATTTTCATGCCAGTGCTGTAAAACAGTTCTGTAAAATCCATGAGTTTGGGGCTGAGAAAGGAGTACTCTCAGGTTCTACAGCTTAGCACTGCTGCAGTGACTGAGACACTTCCTCATTAAATTATTGAAGTTCATGTAACAGCAAATGAAACCAAGATTAAATAATTCCCTTTTGATTGAGTGAAACAATTTTTTGCACCACCTTGACTACAGTACTCATAAAATTTTAAATAAATGACAATATCTGATATTATATGATCGTTTTACTGTAAAATGTGTTTTCAAAGATATTGGAAGCTGTGATATCTGCACAGTATATTCATGCTGGATCACAGCTTGTAGATTCAGGAGTACTTCCTAAGAAAACCCCTCGTGTCCAATTCACACCTATTGTTTCAGGCAGTCGGACTTCAATTACATATTACAAATAAACTATTCAGTCATAAAAAGAGCATGGGATGGGTATTACTGTTTTCAACTGGTACCAGACTTCCCATATAATAATATATGTTAAATATAAATACATATATATAATTAATATATTCAAAAGAGTAAGACAAAACCTAATTGAAAACTTTCTTCTTTTCCACAGTGGAAAAGCGTACAGTTACCCCACTCAAACACAGAACAGACAGTCTCACTAACCCTTATTTGTCTGGATTTGTTGCTACATTGCTCTACTGCACATATTTCAGATGTTAGAAGGCAGAACAGATTATCAAGGGTATGTACACCCTGCCAGCTACAAGGACAAAAGGCACAAACACACATAAGAGATAAGACCATGACAAGTGTAGTAAAAAAGATTGCTTTTTGTTTTCCAAATGTCCTTCCACCATAAATAGATTTTTTCAAGAAATGTAAGAGTCAGATTTTCAATAAATGTGTATTCCAAAACAGAGGAGCTGAGCAGAGGCTGTTTATGAGATGCCTACCTTCACATCACATGCCTTTACTAGCTAAATATCAAAATACTTGAGCCAAACTTGCCTGCGTACTTCATTGTTTACTCTTTCTCAGGCTAGCATAGGCAAGCAGATGTAAAGTATTTCCAAATGGAAGCAGAGAGGGTACTAAACGACAGTCAGTGTTGGCACAGACTTTCGGTGTGTATAATCAGCAAGGTTTCTAGAACTGTGTGTTTCTTACAAAGCAGCAACATTACAGTCTGCTTCCCTCTTTCAGCTTCTCACAGCCATTGACCTTCAAGGTTTTTCAAAGTCCTTGCAAGTGCCAACAAATTAATTAAAACTGCGCAGGAATGTGGCAGTCTTAGGAAAAACAAGTGAAGTAGGGCTGAAACTTCTCTTCCTGTTATTTTAGAGAAAGTACGTTTTAGACAAAAAAGAAAATCTTTTGTCTTCATATCCTTCTTAAGAACTTAGTAAATACTTTAAGGCACAGATTTCGATTTTGTGTTAAAAACGCTTGGGCTTATGCAGAGAGTATATTAATATTGCTGTGAAAAGAGTGAATAACTGAATCACAAGTTTCTCCTCTTAGACCTTCTTGATTGAGTTAAGGATTATGCAGCTGGCAAGAGAAATTACACATCTCCTGATCCCAGTCCCCCAAGGACACCCATGCACACACGTGAAAGACGGTGAAGGAAGACCCCAGTAGCAGTCACAGCAATCTGATCCAGCCTGACTTCTACTGATAAATTCCTTACCTCTCAGTACACATTAATCTCATAAATCATGGGCAGCAGGACCATGAAAGAAGAAACTTTAACAAAGGAATTCATTACTGCCAAGAAGTAGCAAACAGTAAGACACATATAAATTAGAGTTTTTTTGAACATCTGTAACTGATAGTTTATAAAGAATTGAGGATTGCTAGTATCACAGAAAGTTATTTTAAAAATCTCACTATGAGGTAATTTGCCTTTCTAAAAAGAAATTCTGGAGAATAGTAGAGATACCTATGTTTAGAAGTTTATGGTCCAGTCTTGACTACTGGGAATATGCAGACTTGTGTCTGACCTTACCAAATGTTTAGTCAAATTTCAACTGCATCCTCTGGTTTCAAATATGAAAGTTAATTTTCTGACAGCCCCAAGAAATCTCCCCAAAAAACTCAGAGAAGGCTAGAACTCACAGTACAGATATTCCTATGTTTTTTAAAAAGCAGCACAATACACTGGAAGAGTGAAGCCTTCTTTATATATCTTAATGAACTGAGAGGAAAAAGCCCTCTACAGGTGACCTCTCCATGGAGTGAAGCTGCTGTAGTTCTTGAGGGCAAAGGCCACAGCAATTTTTCAGTACAACTAAGAAAGTAATTTCCTCTCCTGGCGCTCCTTGTGTTCTCATTTCTTCTGCACAAAACAAACTGTCAAAGCAAGGTTTGCTACATCTCCGCTCTTCAGAGAGGTCTGAATGCAGAACATCTTAGATCACAGGTGGAGATTTGCAGCTGGCTATTTCCTCAGCCCCTGCTCTGGAGTGATGCTCAGATATTGGCTTCTCTTTTGTGGTCTCTCCCTCCCCTCATCCATCAATGGAGAAATTGTACTTGTCTGCTACTGGTACTCAGTGATGACAGCACCTACAGAATGTAGAGAACAGCTGAGCAAAATCAGTCATTTTAAAAGGAAAGTATCCAGGCCTTGCTGGTCACATTTCATGTGTGAGCAAACCTAACTCCATCTGCACACAATTGTCCACGTAAGGACAGGAGGAGCTACACCAGTAGATATACAAAAAACCCCAGGCAGTGAGTTCAGACCTCCTTTCTACTAAGGTGATTCTCCAAGTCTAAAATCTTCTGCGACATGCAGTAATGAGTTATACATACTTTTTACCTCATTCGTGTCCTCATTGTTCATATGCCCTGTACACACAAAGTTGTAATGAGTTACAAAAGCAACAGTGATAGCTCCAAGACATGACAGTTTCTCATTTTAATGGATAGTTCAGGGATTGTTTCAACCACTGTGAACTTCCTTAGGAACACTACTTACCATCAGGTTTACTCTGATTTAATAATTTTAATTTCCCACAGTCTAAAATATTAGATTCATTTGAATTTGTTCTATTTCTCACCTCCCCCCAGGCAGCAGGTGGAGGCTCCACAGGAGGGTAATATTTGGGGACATCCCAAGCCACTGCAGCCATGAACCACTTGAAATCTTTACATTTCAGGTGCCTGCGCAGCTCCTTCTGGGCAGAGATGTCACCAGTTGAGAGATGTCTGTACTCAGGCCGACGCTGGTAAATGTACTCTGCAAACTCATCCATCCACGTCTCGGCCACTCGCTTCAGGTTCTGCACGGCACAAAAAAGAGTAAACAGTAATTTCCTCATGTTCTGAGTGAATGACATTCATAACAGGAAAAATTTTAAACTAAACAAAACAAGAAATCAGCATTCCACACAATTTTTAAGTTTAGCTGGTCTCATTTCTCAGACTTAAAACCTGGAAAAGTTCCAGTAACTGTATGCTATCTTCATTAGAGTGTTGAGCAAACACTACAGAGTATTAAGTACCCTGCTCTGTGAGAGACAGTCTTCTGTCTGTTGAGCAACTCATTTTCCTTCACATTCTTTATGCATATTCTTCATATGGGTTTTTGATTAATGATGGATGTTGAAAAGAAATTTCCTTTCAGCTGCTTACATGGGTCCCTGTTTTTAGCCTGTTAGTTCAGACCTGCTGATGTGGAAGAATGGTTCAAATTCTTCCTTCTGATGTATTTCACTTTGCATTTGCAAGGCATCTGAATTCCAATCTGTCATGATACTGCTTAGTCACCAAAGAATTCCTACCTAAATTTTAGCATCAGGTCTTACAACAGAATGTTTGAGGGCAAGCAGCTCTGAAGAGGAGTTGATCTGAAGAAAAAGACCTCCTGGGATAGGAGCCACAACCACCTGTGGCTTTCTGCACTCATTCATCCTGTCAACATATCTAAGACTGCCTAGGGTCCATGAAACCCAGTTCTGGATGTGTTCCGCAAAGTTCATTTTTGTTGGTATCTTATAGGAAACAGAATTACCCATTTTGCTGCATATTAATTTATTCAAATTACAATTAATTAAATTAGCTGCCTCAAATTATACAATTAAAAAATACCATTGCAAAGAAAAATTCTGTTTTGACTGAAGAGATATATTGTTATTTATCACCAAGAAGGGGGCATTTTTCTATATTTTTGTTTGTTTTTAAATTCCTCCCACAACTCGATCTACACAAATTTATATGCAGATGTTGCAATGGAGTATGGGCTTGGTCTATTCTGTATTGCCACAGTTGCCCAATAACCTTTTATCCCACCAACAAAGCAACATCTCTCTGGATAACATTGAGACACTAAGGTGTCCTTATTGCTTTGTTTGTAAAAACAAGATAATCAAGTTTTATAATACTCTTTTTATAGAACACTAACTGCAAAATGCTGAGATTCACTCTGTAATAAGCTGGAGGACAACATACATCTGATTATCATCAACATAAGGTAATGTTTCTTTTCAGAACATTCTCTGCATCTAAGTAAGCCAGATTCATATACTGTCTTGCTGTCCAGATTCAGTGGAAAATTGTTTTCCAGAATTTTATTAATCCACATAAATGAAATGTCCCTGAACTAATAAAGCTTATCTGAATACAAAGAAGCAAGACACAGAACAAAGGGAGTACTTTTAGCTGACACTGCAAGATAAGTTTCTTGCAGTGCTTTCTCTCTGTGAGGCAAATATGTTAAACCTGCAGGGATAAAGCAAGTAACATTAAACCAGAGTAAGAATTCACAACACCCACATCATTATTCAAAAATGGCTTGTGCCCCATGTAAGTTTGACTTGTGTTGTAATTTCATGAAGACCTAAATAACTTTACCAGAAATTAGAATTCAAGAATAGGAACTGGGTAGGACAAAGAAAACCATTAAAAAAACAAGAACATCATCTAAACAACAATTGCACCTTTCTGGCAGAAAACCTGTAACACAGAAATTTTCTGACAAGTAAAAATACTCTGTGAGGAGATTTTGTACATGAGGCCAAAAAAAAAAAAATTAGGAACATTAAATGAAAAGCCAAAATAATGAAAATATGTGTGATTTCTAGCATATCTTTCACTGCAATGCTGCATACATCATTTCCTACAATGCAAATGCAGTTTAGGACTGTTCTATAATACAGTTTTTTGCAATCACTTCATCTGATAGGCTATTTTCATATTTAGAAAACATACTATAAAAACAGCCATACACTAAAAGTACAGTAAAAAATTCTCTTAGGAAAGAAAAACTCAAGTAAGTCTTGCACTACCTCACCAATATTAAGAGTAGTTTCTGATGGACTTTTTTCTTTAGTCACTTGGCTGCACTAAAAGGACTGCATTCTGCTTTAGATGATTGTTACTGATATAATAATGAGTCCAACAGAAATCTTGATATTATACCTAGTCACTAACTCAAAATTCTAATTCACCATTCAAATTTTTTTTTTGTTTTCCAATAACGCCTATATGACTGTTTGGGTTTCCTGTGTGTTTGTGTGTAAACCCACCAAACATTGCATTAAAAAGAAAGAGTCTGTTCTTCCCACCATTCCCCAATTATCGCTTTGAACAAATCTATTTAAAACTTTGCTTCCCTGTTCTTCCAAGACCATTCTTTCCATCATATGCTAAAAATCACCTGTGATGAACTTGAATATTATCCTTTCTATGATTACACATTGATGTCCTAAACCAAAGCTTTATGAGGCAGCCTTTTGAATTTCAATATGTTTGTTTTTAAAAATACAAACTCTTGATTTACTAGCTCTGAATCTCCAGACTAGTTACGAACATGACCAAAAGGAACTGTGTTCTGGAGCAGTTAGAAGCTGTTTCCGTGGCAAGCACTCAGAGTCTAAACAATTTAAAGAGGTTTGTTGACCTCAGTTAGCCTGGGTTAGCATTTCTTATCTCAAACACCACTATACAAGCTCAGAAATCACCGTACTTCCTTTTAACATAAATGTGTCCAGACTAATAGTAAAACTCCCCATACTTGAACATTGAACACAGTCAGGAAGAGCTGCTGTACTGAAAGCTGGTTTGGCGAACCTTGCACAGAAAAGGCAAACATCATTTACATTCTTATTTAGAATGCACTAACTCAACATGTTCCTGGAGCAAAAATACAGGCTGTCCAAGATGACATGGGTGAACTTGTAAGCTGAAAATCCCCATTCTGTGGCTGTCTAGCAGCATGATAAATTGCAGAGAACGTCTTAGGATCATAACTCTTGTCTGCAAATTTTGGCAGGGAGCTGCTGGGCTTTTACTCATCCTATCTGAGGAGCACAACCAAAATGAGAGCCCTCATCTCTGAGCACTTTAGGCCTACCAATCAAATTACTTCCTGCAAAATAAGGATGTGATTTCAAGTCCTTTACAAGTCTTCCAGAGTTGCCATTCCCATAATCTGGGTGGACGTCTGACGTAGTGGATGGAGGAAGGAGAATGATCACTTCCTCCTTGCCTGACCCTTAGGTGAAGCTAGATACAATCTGAGCATGTCATTTAAGCCCCACAAGTGGGAATGGTTTTGAATAGCTACCCAATCTTTACAGAGTCTAGCTGTAAACCAGGCTCTAAGTAGTTTGACTCTGTGTGTGTATACTGCCACAGAACTTGCATGTCAAAGAACTTTAAGAGCCTACCAGATTAGGTTGCATTTTGTGAATGTCTTACAGCATTATTTAAGCACTCAGTCAATTTTCATCATTATGAGACAGTTAAGTTCCACAGTGAAACTAATCTTCAAATAATTTAGAGTCAACAGGAATTAGATTTGAATCTTCTTGATTTCTGTCTCCTGTTACTATTTATGTAATCTTCTCCAGAAAACTCCTTTAGATGATGGTTTCTCAAATGGCATTAAATATCACCACAGGAAGAACCAGTTTTGGCCTATCTTTGTGGTAGATCACTCTTGCTTGGATTCAATCTGAAAATCTCATATAAATGTGTGTGGAAAGGAAAAAAATGAAAAATAGAATCATAGAATCATTGAGATTTGAACTGACCCCAAAGATCATTGGGTCCAACTGTTAACCCAGCACTGCCAAGTCCACCACTAAACCATGTCCCTAAGTGTCACATCTACATGTGTTTTAAATACCTCCAGGGACGGTGACTCAATCACTTCCCCGGGCAGCCTGTTCCAATGCGTGACAACATGTTTCTACAGCTGAAAATGGCGTAGCTTAGCTTGGTTGACAAATTCATTGCAAGGCTACGGATGTCCAGATTGGTTACTCTTAATAGGAAAAAAAAAGGAAAAAAAAATTAAATAAAAACAATTAAATGAAGATCAATTAATTATTAATTAGTTATATGAATTGACACACAAAGAAGTCATAGGGACTCTAAGTGAACATCTGAGGAGTTTCTCAGGACCTATTGAAGAAGACCAATGACAATTTGTTCTCTCTTTTGTCATTCTCAGTGAAAAATTTCTGTATGAGAATAAATAAGACCCAGCGGTATTTCAGTAGATGCATATTTCTATATGTTAGGTTTTAACAGTGGTCACAAAGAAACTGTGAGATGAATACAGCAGTGACAGCAACCACACTGAGTCGTCAGCTGTCATCAGTTGCTCATTTACGCATTCTTGATACCAGGGTGATTTTAATCACTGTTACAATTTTACCCTCTGGTAAATTCTTTACCACTGGTAAAAAAAACATTTAGACAAGTTTTGTACAAGTTGCCTTCCAGATTCACTGGTAAATTCTTTTCCTGAATTTTATTAATCCACATAAATGAAATGTCCCTGAACTAATAAGGTTTATCTGAATACAAAGATGGCAAGACACAGAACAAAGGAAGTACTTTTAGCTGACACTGCACTAACTATGTGCTTTCTCTCTGTGAAGCAAGACAGAAATCACAAATCTGTAAAATCACAAGATTGTGATTTTGCTTTATATTTTTACAATAGTCTACAAACAGTATGTTACAATGTCACTGAGATGGATGTCATGGTTTAACCTCAGATGACAAGTAAGCACCACACAGCCACTTACTCAGTCCCCCTTAAAGGGGTGGGAGAGAGAATCCCAAAGTGAAAGTGAGAGAGCTCAAGAGTTGAGATAAAGACAATTTAACAGGGAAAGGAAAAACTGTGCATACAAGCAAAGCCATTCACCACTTCTCATGGGCAGGCAGGTGTTCAGCCATCTCCAGGAAAGCAGGGCTCTGTCACACCTAATGGTGACTTGGGAGGACAAACACCATGACTGTAAACTCCATCCCTTCCTCCTTCTTCCTCAGCTTTATATACTGAGCATGATTCCACATGGTCTGGGATCAGCTGTCCTGGCTGCGTCTCTTCCCAGCTCCTCACCCTCCTTGCTGGGGGCGTGGTGTGAGGCACAGAAAAGGCCTTGACTCAGTGCAAGCCCTGCTCAGCAATAAGGAAAACTTCTCTACATTGATAACAGCTTGCAGCACTAATCCAAAACACAGCCCCATACTAACTACTCTCGAGAAAATGAACTCTATCCCAGCCAAAGACAGCACAGCAGACTTCAATAAAAGAGTTTAAATCAACTTGACTGGAGAAAGAGAGAGACAAATGAAGACTTCTTCACTTGAAAAAAAAAAATTTTTCATGGGCCATTTTTTTCAGTGAGGAGGGTAGATACATCTCTGTAACCAAATAACTGTCCCTCTTCTAAGCATGTAAGATCACCTGTCATTTTCAAGAGTCATATTACTCAGTGAGAAGAAAGAAGATACTGGCCATGAGAATGGAACAGCAGGGTGAGACAGGGACATGTCCAACGACAGGTCCATAAATATTAGCTTTAAGCAAAGTTGAACTGGATTAGTCCCTCATATGAGACAGGAAGTTCCTCATTTTGTCTCTGTGGCCAGTGTGCTGGCTTGAGATGACAGCACTCGTAAGAGAGCTCCTGAGCTATCCTGAGAGCTAGCACACCTCCTTCCTCTAGGTGCATCATCTCCAGTTAACATTTTAGATGCAGCATTTGGACTAACTGAACAATGTAATTCCTGTTCTTAGTTTCTCCAGATGTTCTAAAGATTTTTATCAGCTGTCACTAAAGGAGCACAATGGTTCTATTATTTGATTCATTTCACCTGCATAACCTGTTTTTTCTTCTTTTGTGTCTGTGTCACTGCATGAAACCGACCCTGATCACAATCAATAGACTTTACTTTTGTCAATATTAAACCACTACTGGAACATTTGAAGCCTGTAATGAGATCCTATTGTCCTGCATTTAGTCTGAACATTTTCCAGGAAGCTGGATATCACCAGATGGTATTTGTCACATGAGCCAGGGCAACAAAATCACTTTCAATTATGCCACTCAAATACGAATCACCACGCCGTGTCTGAGGCCCAACTGTATTTTGGTTGTGAAATATAAGAGGGAATATTACTGTTTACTTGACAAGAATAACACAACAATCTTGGTGACAGCTGATACTAATCAGTTAATCTCTTTTTCTTCCTAGTAAAAGTCTAGTGAGATTATTTTCACCTCACCTACATCATCTTACTAAATTTTTCTATTTTTGTTTTGTGAAGCACAATATTGTTGCTAGTTCAAAATAGGTGCCCTGTTTACCTCTAAAATCAGCTGTATTTAATTTGGCTGGAAACAATATAATATACAGTTTCTTTTACACAAAATGTATTTAAAAAGTGCATAGGGATCTATTCAGTCAAGACAACTCTATGTTCCTCTGGAATATGGGTAGCATAATGTTATAATGAATCATCACAGAGAAGAGAACAAAGTATGACTGGAGGAGCTTATCCAACAATGTGAATTAATATGCCAGGAGCAGCAGGGTACAGAACTCCAAAACACTCACAAGGAGAAAAATTATACCATCAGTTTTGTGCAAAGGTCCTCCCATCAGTGTCAGAAGACAAGGTTTACCATTTCTGTGTATTTCTACAGCAGAAAAACAATAAAACCTTTCCTGGACACTAACCACCGTCTTGTGATTTTCAGGTTTCAATACTTTAACCTGCCGACATCATTTAAGCCTCAATGTCATACCTTTCCCCTTCTCCCCTAACGCCCTTTTAATTTACACAGTGCTACTCTTTGTCAATATTCCCCCTTCTTGGGTATTTTATTCTGGTTCCTTTCACATAACCACGTTTAAGACTTAACTGGGTTTCATATCAGAAATATTTATGTAAAAAACCCCAAGAACCAGCAAAACCCAAGCAGATAAAGAGATGTGTGCAGGCATGAAAGAAATGCATCTGCATGGAAGACAGTATTCTAACTAGGTGACAAAGCTGGCATGGTATATAAATAAATCTACAAGTTAGCACAGCTGGCAGAGAGACAAGAGCCTATTCATTTTCAGCCAGTAGTCTGCAAACACCTAGAACTGAAATTCCACAGACGTCATCTGAAAGCAAACAGGATTTCATTCTGTATAAAAGTTTGCATCTCTACCAGGTACCCAAAAATAATAGTTTAGGATGCCTGCATTGGAAAATCTCTATCTCTTGCTCACATGAGGCCAACCTACAGAGTTTGGCGGGGGGGATGCTTCTGGTCCTAGTGAGGATGCCTCTTGCCCCAAGCTCTGTGGCTGTGAGGGAGCTGTGGAACACAGAATGACACTACAAGAACATCTCCACAAATTTGTTGGCTGCTGCCATGCGTTACACACCCATACAGACCATAGCCCATCCCTGCAGCTGAGCCTGGAAGAGTTCAGGGGTTTAACTCCAAAGAGATTTACTTATCCTTGTAACTTGGGTTCCAGTGCTAGCCTACGGAGTAAATCCTGACATGTAGCTACCAGCATTTTGATGTAGTTATTGTCCAAGAATATCTAGTTCTCCATCTTCTTTGTGATTTTTTGGATAGCTAAGCTACCTATCCCATTGCATCCATTAACTTAAAAGCAAAACTTCCATTCAGATTGGAGAAAACAAAAACAACAAAAAAGACCCCACAAAAATTACTTCGCCTTTTTTGTATTCAAGGATTAGAAGACCAAATAATCACAGAATGGTAATGCTGGCAGTGACCACAGTGGGTCCTCTGGTCCAGCCTCCCTGCTCATCCCAGAGCACATGGCACAGGACTGTGTCCAGATGGTTTCTGAGTATCTCCAGTGAGGGAGACTCCACAAATTCTCTGGACAATCTGTTCTGGTGCTCAGTCACTCACACAGTAAAGAAGTTCTTCCTCCTGTTCAGATGGATCTTCCCATGCATCAGTTTCTGCCCATTGCCTCTTGTCCTATTGCTCAGCACCACTGAGCAGAGCCTGGCTCCATCCTTTTGACACCTCCCTTCAGATACTGACAGACATTATGATCCCCTCTCAGCTGTCCCTTCTCAAGGCTGAACAGGCCCAGCTCCCTCAGCTTTCCTTGAGATGCTCCAGTACCTTAATCATCTTTATTGCTCTCTCCAGGTTCTCCATGTCTCTCTTGTCCTGAGGAGCCCAGAACTGGACACTTCACTCCAGAGTGGCCTCACCAGGGCTGAGTAGAGGTTCAGGATCACCTCTCTTGCCCTGCTGCAATGCTCTTCCTAATGCACCCAGGACATCCTTGGCCCCTTGGCCACAAGGATGCTGCTGGCTCATGGACAGCTTGGTGTCCACCAGCACTCCCTGGTCCCTCACACCACTATACTTCTCCACAAGCTGCTTTCCAGCAGCTCAGCCCCCAGCCTGAACTGGTGCCTGTGGCTGCTCCTCCCCAGGTGCAGGACCCTGCAGTTGCCTTTGCTGGATTTCAGCTGGTTCCTCTGTGCCCGTCTCTCCAACCTGCCAAGGTTCCTCTGAAGGGCTGCACAGCCCTCTGGGGTATTGGCCACCCCTCCCAGCTTTGTGTCATCAGTGAACCTGCTGAGGAGGCCTTTGCCCCTTCATTCAAGTAATTCTAAATGAATGAGTAAGTTAAATAACACTGGGCCCAGTGACAGGCCTCCAACTAGACCCTGTGACACTAATTACAACCCTCTAGGGTCTGCCATTCTTCCTTATAGAGCCAGCTCTCTATCCACCTTACTGTCCACCCATCTAAACAACTCTCCTTGAGTTTGCCAATGAGGACATTGTGAGACAGCGTCAAAAGCCCTGTCAGTGTGAAGGATTATAATTTAAATATTTTCTTTGGAAAGTACTCTGTTTGAGATCTTAGTTTAATTATTTTTAATGATGAATTTATAAATCTCTTAATGAAAAATATCACATATTACAAAAATATGGAAACATAACAGCTGTATTGTGTAATAATCATAATAATCATATATTATAGCAGTGCTGTTCTAAGAATCTTGCTTGATTCCTAAATAATGTGCCTGTTCTAAGCTGATGTTGCACCTGCTTACTGTGGTTGCTGAATCATAACCGACTTTTCGCTACAGTGGTGATTGCAGAAGTGCCAGCAGTGTTCCCTGAACAGCATGCCACATCTATCCATTCCCACCCTGGTCAAGAGAAAATGTAGCCGTCACCTAACTGATTGTTTAATCTGCCTGGAAAAAGAATATAAAATGTTCATGGACAACTTTAAGAAACTCTCAAATACTGTTTGCAGATGGAAAAAAAATAGACCAGAACAGTCATTATATTAAAGGGAGCTCTGACAAAATTGCAAATGTGGCCAGAGTACCAGATGATATAGTTACAATAATTTTCTTTGAAGATCCCTTTTGAAGCCACACAAAAAGGCTGAGACAATGGTTCAGGTGGGAATCTGAGCCCAGCTTTACCAGCTGAATTCCTGAACCCAAACTCGTGCAAGTTCCAATTCAATGATACCATGTAATGTGAGAAATGTCATTGTGCTTGTGCCTGATGTGCCAGATGATCACTGTGCTGTGGGATGCCATGTCCTAGCAGGCAGCGAGGAATTCAGCTTAAGGTCAGGATTCACCACCCTGCTGGGTTAGCATCCAATTTGAATTTCAGTGGGATTGCCCTTCCCTTCAAAATGGCCTAATGTGCTAATGTTCTGTGGTTAATCCTAAAATGCTGTGTAAAATACCTGCAAAAAAAAGAAGAAATTCTGGAGATATATTTTGAAACTTAGTTCATCTCTGCACATCCTCTGTAACAGTGAGATTTTATTGATATATTTCTTACAGCTTTTATAGAGCCACAAATAGAAAACTAAAGAAAATAAATAATAAATTGAGATACACCTACAAGAAAATGCTAAGAATATTCTCAAGTCTAATTTCATAGGTAACTGGCTAAAACTAAATGGCTTAGTTAGAATTGTTAAAAGGGAAGCAACAATCAGAAATAAAACTAGCAACCAAAATAATCTAGTGAAACAATTCAGCAGTTTTTAGGATCTGGGGGTTTGCTTTCTAAACATGCCTTACCTAAAACAAACAGGCAAAATTAGTTATTATTTACTGCAGTTTTATACAGAGATTGACAGGTTTGGAATGAATGAATAATTATGTAGTGCTTCCAGGTTATAAAGTGGAATCAGTGTTGACATCTGCATGCCTATTAATAGTTCTTTATGTGCAATTGCCTGTAAATTTAACATTGACTGTTTTCAGCAAGCAGCTATGTCTTAAGACATCTTCAGACAAAAAATATTCAGTCTTTTTGTCTACATTTGATTGCCAGAATCTGTTTATAAATCTATTATGCATGTTTATGGCTTCCTTTAATTTTGCTCTTCACCACCAAACAATATTACTGACTGTTTTATATGTGTATGCTTTTCCTTTTATGTGGGATGTGGCAGCAAACAATATGTGTAAGTTTTTCAGATCTTGAGTGACAGGTAAGATAGAAAATTGCTGTCATGGATCCACACTATTGTGTGTGGTACAATAATGATTATTTAGTGATGAGGAGGTGCAACAAAGTTTTTGACAGGTCCCTGATTTCTGAAAGCATAAGTGATCCTCATGCCAGGTTACAGCTCTCTAAACAGATACTGAGATTGGTCAAGTGTCACACAGCTGGCTGAAACTGTGTGTTGGAACTCTCTGCTAAAAGATAAAGAGAGGTGAAATCCCAAGGAAAGGTAAAATGCTCACACTAAAGATTATGTTTTAAGGGTAAACATAAGTTGAAATATCTTGAAAGGAAACCCATGGCATAATGTGGGCTATGCCTGAATTTGTCTGGAAGCTCTGTTCTCTTCCTAATTCCAGTCCCCATTTCCCTTGTGCTGGTGCTGGAGAATAGGACAGGAAAATTTGTCAACCTTTTATGCAGTATCTGCACAAGGGGAAATTCCCCCTCAATTAATCATTGCAATCATTTATAGGATTGGAGTTGGGCTTTCTAGGACTCATTCCTTTGTGAACTGCATCTCCAGCACGCTCCGTTAAACAGCAGAAGGTGGAAAAGGATTTAGTAAAAATCTTTGTGGAAACTACTTAGTAGTGAAAGTACAGCTTTTGGCAGTGGGGATAATATTTCCAGATATTCTTGAGTGTGTTATTCATTATATATTTGAACTAGAAAGAAGTTTTAGATAAAAAACTCATAAGGTGTAGATTATAATCTTTGGATAATATAACATTTGGAGGATAAAGCAAAGACAGATGAAATATCCAGGCCACTCCTGTGAATAGTTGCCTATAATACAATACTATTTTGGTCAACAGCTCCATCTGGGGTTGACACACTGAAGATTAATCTGTCCTTGATTTTCTTTTTCTGGCAAGGATGAGGAAAAGACAGATTTAAAATTACACAGAATATGATGGGTCAAAGACGAAATTCTCTTCCTTGGCTACTTATTGAAATAGCCCAAAACACACAGATGCTCTAGTGCTCTTGTTAGCAATGCAATGCAAAGAATACTGTACTGGAAAGAAGCTGTGAATCTGAGAATTCCAAGTTTCTTTTAGTGATAACTGTATGTCACAAATTTACCTAAGCATCATGTTTTGGACTGCCACAACACAGAAAAAGCTATCCATTTTTTGAATGGAGGGATGAGACCCACCACTAGATCTTTTCCCACAAGTTATAGGGTAATAAGTCTGTGCATGGGCAGAGATATCAGTTTTATGATGGGAAATGTTTTTCAGTAATACTTCATTAATGATTCATTGAAATCAAGCTAAAATAAATAGTACAGGGAGGCTGCAGGCTGTGCCTACCTGTGGCTACTATTCACAGTGCCACCATGAAAATTAATTAAGTGCTGAACTGTGCAAGATGCCAGTAGTACAAATAGAAATGACTGTATTTTGCTCCTACAGGTAGTGCATGAGAGAGCATAGTCTGTATTGAGATACTGTGTGCTGTAACAGAAGAAAACAAAGACTGAGGTTTGAATTTCTTATTTCCAGTTGTGTATGATTTTTTGCAGGGAATCTCATAAATAAATGAAGCAGTTTCTTTCAGGCAGTCTAAAAATTTGGATGAGGCAACTCTGACAGGACACTTGAGGAAGATACTAATCTCGCAATTTAGTCAATACACGTTTTGCCCCCACCACTAATCCCATTACTGAATTGTGTGTCACAGTGTCTACAAGATGCCCTGTTAAGGCAAATTCTTCTTCCTGTCTAGCCAGCTGTCAGGCAGGCAGCACAGACAGCCTCCTTTTTCTGCTGCAGTTAGTACAGCAAGCCTCATCCTGTGGCTCTGAAACCAAGGATATCTCTCCCTTAAAGCAAGAAATTCATTCTTTTATTCATACCACATTTTCATTATTAAGAAAAAACTGATTCATAAAATATTACCCTATGGCAATATACAGACTTTAATATTAATGCCATTTTATTTAAAAAGAAAAAATCCTCTAAACTAGAAAAGATTAAACTCAAGCATGAATAAATACTAGAATTTTCCTGGAAGCTACATCTGTGCCCTTCATCTCCCATCTTTTGACATCCTGTGAACATCTCCAGAAAGTTACAGAACATTTTCTCTTGAGCAAAAACCCCTCATGGATATGAATGTGTTCAGTAGTCTTTGAGAAATGTCTAGAGGTCTCGTAGTTTCTCACTCTCACAGCTCCAAGCTGGCTGTATTCCACAACCAGATTTTACACAATCATCAGACAGTCGCTCAAATAATTGCTACTCAGTCCTTTTGCCTCAGAAAACATCCCTTCCATGAGATTCTGCCTGTTCTGCTGACTGATAAGAAAATGTGCATTCAAATTGGTCCTGCTTATAAAAACTATGACTGACAACACTGTGCAATTTGAGAACTGCAAGCTTTAGGTAATTCTTAGGTTCTTTTGAATCAGCATGAAACATGCTTCTGTGCTGAGACGTCCAACCCTGCAATTTTAAGCTTCCATTTTATTCTTGGCAATCTTATCTCTGAAAGGCAGAATAACTGCAGTAATTGCACATCTCATTTCAGAAAAATAAAGAAACATTCATTTTCCATTTTAATAGTTTACTGGAAACTGGTTCACAAGGAATGAAGAGACTGATAATGAACGAAAATGAAAAACAGCAAGACCCAATTACTCACCCGTGCCAGGCTGGTTCCAGAAGGGACTTTATATGGGACATACTTCCTGTAGATATGTCCAACTCGAGAGCATGGAACATCATACATGCCCCCTCCACACATCCACACCTGCAAAGCAGACAGAAAGCAAATGAAAGAATGATTCCTGGAAACAAATGAGGCAAAGAAAGCAGTTTAACTAACACAGATGTGAAAATAACACATCATTCTGCACAGACCCCTCCCACAGTCATGGGGGCCTTCTTGGCATTCTGGCAACTGGGATATGGTAATGTGGCAGACTCTGCCACCCAGAATCTCAGTGTGCAAAAGCATATGTGCAAAAGAAAATTATAAAATAAATAGAAAGAAATAGAAAGGTTTGGGCTGGAAGGGACTTTTTAAGTTCAGCGCCTTTCACTGTGCTTGCCTGTTTGTGTTATGGTGGGAACATCTACCTGGTCCTGGAATTCAGCCCCTGACTGACTCTGCCATTCATACTGTGAATGGGGAAAGTAGGGGTTAGAGTGAAGGTTTGAATTACAAAGTGATTTACGTAGCTGCTTCTTATGGATCATTTGTGTATCAGCTCTTACAGTCCCTTAGCAGTTAGCCACGGCATCCAACTGCGACCTGATAATGAAATATTTGAGGATCTGACCTCATTACAGAGCAAACCTAAATACACTAATGTAAATGTCGAAGGAAGGCTTGAAACCAGTGACAGGGGGGATTTTTCCCTTAAATTCCATGGATGCTGATGTGCAATTGGGTAGAGTTGAGAGCTACTTGGGAAGCTGCTGCTCACTAACTCCCATTACAGAACTGACTAAGGCACAGGAGTCTCTTGAAATGTCATCTACTCTCCTGGTGAGCACAGTTCTTCTCAGGGAGGAAGTTTTCTGGTGGATTGGAAATGGAGATTTAAATGAATGCTCTGCCTCCATGCCAAAATAGCTTATTACCACTCAGAGCAATCTTGCATGCGGTCATGTCATGTGGACATGAGGATCATTTTCTTAAAAAAACCCCATTTTCTAAAATCTATCTCTTAAATAAACCTTGAAATCCTCAGCTGTTTCATCTCATGACAGCTAATTCACTGGAAAACATGCATAAACATAGTAAGATATCATAAAAGCAAGTAAAATATCACAGAAACAAATAATGTTATTCACTTTTCTAACAATATTTCTTTTGTATGTTACATCATTTGTACTTTTTTAAAGTGGGAATTTCCTCTCTGTGGTTGCCTTCAAACAACCCAGTACACCAATAAAAACACAGACCTATGTTTACTATTTGTTCTTGTTTTTTTAAATGGAGGTATCATTTCAAAGCCTAGACAAATTATTACTGTGATTAATCAAGCCTTCTTAGCCTTTGAAGAATGGACACCAAGCAGTGTGATTCTAATGTCAGCCCTAGCATAAATTTAAAAGACAAGAAAGCAGAAATTTTTTATATATATACACACACATATATATAGGCCAGTATTACTTGAACTGAGGCAATGAGAGCTGCAGTAGACATATATTGCATTTCTTCTAAAGCACTAGGATAACAGTCAAAAAAACCCCCAAAACCAACCAACCAAAAAAAACCCCAAACAACCCAGTCAGATATGCTGAGGCAGTAACAAGTGGGAGGAAATAACACTGTGTTAGGCTTATATTTGATAGATATAAAACCTGAAAATGCTGTGCTGCATCTGAGGCACGCTGTGCAGGGTAACTGAAATGGATCTTTGGCTGCCTTGAAGGACATTTAGCATCTGTTCCTGTTTATCTTTCAGCTTCAGAATGGTATTAAAAGCATTTTTTATATTTTCCTGAGAAGATAAATTCTGGCAACTTTGTCTTCAAAATGTGCATTTTTATGTCACATGCACTAAATACAAGAAATTGGAGAATGACTTCTGTGTTAGGTATTACAGACCTCCAGTATACCATGAAAGAAATTCAGGTGCTGTGGGACATTTGGCAAAATTATATCAGAAGCAATGAAACTCTCAGGATCGTTAATGTCTCCTTCTTACAAAAGCAATGAATCTGGTCTGCAGCTGAGGTATAAAAAAAACAAAGATGAAACCAAAATAATGCAATTCCAGCTTGGAAAGATCAAAAGAGTAGTTTATGTGTCAACTAGAGACTATCTCACAATTTATCTTTATACGGCTCCTTCCAACAGACTGTTGCAAAACACTTTATAGGGATGGTTAAAAGCAAAAAGCAGGCATTAACATAAGCTTTAAAAGAAATTAAGCTGTGGTTATGTGGCTTTGTTCCTGACTCGAGTTTAGATGCCACAGATGTATTTTTTTGGCTCTGTTCTGTAGCTCCTGTGGGATTTTGGGTGAATCACTCTCTTTTCACATTACTTCTTTGTCTTTTAAATTGAATTTTGCCTTCTCTTATGGTTCCCCCACCTTATCTCTCTGGTTTATGAGTGATCCAGCCTGGAAACTATTTGGAAAATGTAAATACTCTGCATGTAAGACTGAGATTCCAATCCATATGCTACACTGTAGTCATAATTACTGCAGTAAGAGACTCATGATTTTTGAGCAGTGGAGGATGTGTTGCTGGGGAAAAGGAAACATAAACATATAGCAAATTATGCAAAGGATTTAGAGGGTACTGAATGGACTTTGGATTAAGCTTCAAAAATAATTGAGAAATATACTGCTGCTGAGAGTCAGTAACAAAACATACAACAGTGAGAGACATTGAACTGAAAGGAAAATACAAACAGTAAACTGGTGGAAGAGGAATATAAAGTATTTCATGCAAAGGTGACAACTTGGCGCTCTTCATATTGTGCAAGAGACAGGGATTACAAACAGGACAAATGTATTACAACAGTGGGGCTGAAAAAGTTGTAGAAAAGTAAGAATATAGAAAATTTTATGGGATTTTTCAGTCACTCTTCTTGAAATATAAGCCAAAAGAACAGATTTGGCAGTTGTAGAAAAGGAGAAAGAAAGTATTTTCCTGTGAACTTTTACACGCAGTGAGAATGTTCCTCTAAATGAAAAAAAAAATTGAAAAATGGGATCACTGACTGCAAATCTACAGTCAATGGGTTTGCAAATTGCAAAACCATTTACTGGAGGTGCAGTGGGACTTCCTGTCAGGAAATATTAAAACTGTACCATGTAAACTGGGAACTGATGACTGTGGGTATTTCAACAATACTCACCAGCACCTCTAAAATTCTGAGAAAACTGGCAATATTCCACATTTGTCAGTCCTTCATATAGATTACAACTGTGGTGACAAGTGGTAATGCTCCTCCACTCCCTATCTCCTGCCAAAATTGACAGCTGTGGAGGGAGTAATGATTATGATGATAATGATAAAGAAAGGTATTAATGAACTTGGAGGTGTGTTTTGGAAAACAGGGATGAAGGGAATTTGGAGGATGTATTGTCATGGATAAGGATAAAACAACTGTAGATACAGATGACTACCTTCAAGGGAATCACCATTAGCATTTTTGTTAAGGTATGAGTTACAATGCCTAAGGAATGTCTAGTGCAAAGGATTGCACTGGGGTTGCATGGCCAGGTTTTGGTAGCAGGGGGGCAATAGGGGTGGCTTCTGTGAGAAGCTGCCAGAAGTTTCCCTCAGGTTCAACAGGCCCAATGGCAGCTGGCTCCAGGATGGACATGTCCATGTCCAAGGCCATCAGCAGTGGGGGCAGGACCTCTGGGATAACAGATTTCAGAAGAGGGAAATTTACTGCGCAATTTTAGCCAGAGAAGAGTGACAATATGTGAGAGCACCAGCTCTGCAGACATCAAGGTCAGGGAAGAAGGAGGGGAAGGAGGTGCCCCAGGTGCTGGAGCAGATGCCCTTGCAGCCCGTGGTGAAAACCATGGTGAGGAAGCTGTGTCCCTGCAGCCCCTGAAAGGTTCATGGTGGAGCAGAGATCACAGAGAGCCACCTGCTGCCCCTGGTGGACCTCATGCTGGAGCAGGTGAAGAGTATGACGAGGAAGGAGCAGTAGAGACAACTTGTGATGAACTGACCATCGCCCCCATTTCCTGTTCCACTGAGAGCGAGGAGGAGGAGAAAATAGGGAGTGAAGTTGAGCTTGAGAAGAAACAAGGGGGTGAGGGGAAGATGTTTTAAAATTTGGGTTTATTTCTCATTGTCCTACTCTGATTTGATTGGTAATAAAATACTTTTTCCCCAGGTCAGGTCGGCTTTGCACATGATGGTAACTGATGAGTGATCTCTCCCTCTCCTTACCTTGATCCAAGAGCCTTCTGTTATATTTCCTTCCCCTTACTCACATGAAGTGGGAGTGTTAGAGCAGTTTTTTGGGCACTTGGCATACAGCCAAGTGCAAACATAAGGGTCTTCAGGGAACATAGGACATCAGTATCTTTTGCTACTCTATGCTGTGGTGATTACTACATAAACTAACAGATTTAAATTTAGGATTTCCCAAGTAGTAGCTTTCCTTGTTGTTGTGAAGAGATGCTATTATGTCAGATTAGGTGAGTTACAGTGCTTTGCCAATGCTTTGCCAGCTTTCACAAGTCTAGCACACACCAAAGAGTACTGTCAGCAAGATGTCATACACCTTTTTAATTAAAAAAAATTGATCCTGATGTTGCAAAAAATAAAATCCTGAATGCTTTCTTATGTAAAAATTAATCTAAGAGACTATTTAACGAAGAGGTCATATTTTGAGACAGTCTGTGGCTGTGTCACCATTCAGAGTACTCCAAATAATTATTTGCCAAGCAAATCAATGTAAGCTGTCCATAGATGTGGATGCTCTAAGAAAGAGTAAATTGTCATCTCTAGATTGACTCAAGTGAAGCTAAGGAAGCTGAACCAGTCTGGTTGTCTGGCTTTTCACTGACTTTCACTGACTTTGGAACAGTTTGCAAGTCCACCATCTTCCCAAGTTTTGTGAACAGATTTGGTAAATTGAGCTGTCTGGCTAACTTGTCCTCATTTAAATAAGTTTTAAGATGGCTGAATCTATAGCTACAGTAGAACTTGCTGAAGCAGAAACTTTTCCCAAGCTGATAGTGGTGATTCTGACATAATAAACATCAATCCTTTCTGTTTCACTCTTCCACATCTGAGATATTTCTCTTATTTTTTGTTATTTCAAACCAAACTGCAATCTTCTTTTTAAAATTTACATCTCTTAAATTCTTCCAATAGGAATTTACTCCTATTTGGCAATCATTTCTAAAGATTATATTTTTCTGCTTTTAACACTAGTAAGAAAGGACAAGGACCCTAAGATCATTACATACTAATGAGATTGATCCAGAGATATGACTGAAATGAGAGCCAGTGGGACACAGCTGCCTCCAAAAAAAAAAAATCCTCTCTCTTAAACAAAAGACATTGGGACAATCTTGTGTCTCAATTTCCAGTTGTGTTACCATGGTTTCTATACAAAGAACAACAAGTATATTTCTTGCAAAGGTGAATAAAAGGAATATTTGAAATAGGATAATAAAATCATGGGTGATCTGTGAGACACCACTGTGACAGCTACAAGTAACTACTTATATTTGCCTCTGAAACAATCTAAATAGACAGAGGGTAAATCAATATATTCTAAACATATGGTCTAGCTATTGAGTTTCCCCTGCCTTCCTGTTTTATTTTGCCGAGGTATAAAAATGATTTGGAGAAACATGAGAGTAAGCCAGTTAATGCAAAACATTTTGCAGTTCTTGGAACGCCTGTAAAGACAACCTGTAACATTGTACATTTCATTCAACAGGATGGTGTCAGCACTCTTTTAATTGCAGCTGAAACTCAGATTCGGCAAGATATCTGATATTAGTCATGGCTGACATGCTAGATTTATTTAAAAAGCTTTACACTTGACAGAGTTTGGAAGTAGGCTGGAAAGATCCTGGAGCTAAGTTTGAATTGCAATTTCAGTTCCAAGCTTTATCCAAATACGTTTGACTCAAATCATCTAAGTCATGAAACTCTATCAAGTCCTTGAAAAACTTTGCATGTAGAGACCACGAGGTAAAATTTTTATGTCTTTGGGTATACTGGAAAATAAACTCAGTTTTCAAAAGTAGATATGTAAGTCCTCAGCAAACTGATACAAATACCTGTTTTACATGTAGAAAGTAACAGGACTTTCATCTCTACATGTAAATGCCAAGCAACTGATTTCAATACACATGTCCACCTACAGCATATGAGGGTATACTATAACATGGCTGGTCGTACATAACTTGAGCACTTGGAAACTCCCCATATGTCATTACAATAAATTAAATGCAATTTTAAAAAAATCTGCTTTGGAACAGCTGGCCTGCAGACAACAGCTCATGGCAGCTGAGCTGCTCTAGTGATCCACTGGTACTGAAAGGAGTCTTTCTTCCTACGACTTTCTGGAAGCCTTCTCCCTTCTATTTCAACTCATTTTTTGAGCTGACTCCAGGGGACCCTATCCCCAGAGATGATTAAACTTGTTGATCTGGACAGAAAAATTATTCTATTTTCTTTTTTGCTGGATTAGTTCTTTGTTGGCTTGTTGAACTGAGCAAACACTTGAGCACAAACAGCATCTGAGTGAGTAAGTGCAGAAGACTTGATAAAAGGAAAAAGGTGAAACTTCATTCTTTGACAGTGGTAAGCTACCGTGTTTTCAGGGAAAGCTGCACTCTATGTGATTTTTGTATGGCTTCTGGAGCAATTGTTTATGGCACTGTAGAAATTCCTAATGAAAAGAAGCACTGTATTAAATTAAGTTAAAAGACAGAAGCCCAGATGAATGAAAGCATCATGAAAAACACCAGCAGGAAGTATTCCACGAAGTGGCTTGATGACTTACCTTAAAGGAGATTTCATACTGCTCTCCTCCCCAGATTTCTAATCCTGGATCATAGCCTCCCAGCTCCCAAAACCATTTCCGGTTAACAGCAAATAGACCTCCAGCCATTACAGGAGACCTGAGGGATGAATAAAACAACACAAACTATAATGAAGATCTTTGGACTGTGTGTGTGCCTCTGGGTGTGTTTGTATGAATGCTGTTTGAATTGCCAAGCCATGAAAGGCATACATGAAGAGTAGCGTAACCAGACAACATTTACCTTTATTCACCCAAAAAGGGGCTCTAGATGAGAAACAGGCAATGTGGTAGATCTAGAGGACGGTAGACAGTTGTGCACTAAGTCCTTCTAAAAAAAAAAATCTCAACAAAACCAAGTCCAAAAAACTCATATCCCCCTCAAAAAGTTCTGTTTGTTGCTAAGTAACAGAGAAAGAAAGGGACTCTGGAAACCTGCCAAAGTACTTAATGAGTCTCAGTACTCCATGTGGAGCAATGTGCATTTGAAAGTGAGCAAGAGTTTTCAATTCATTTCAGTCTCATAGGTGCTGGCTAGAGAAAGGCAGAAAGGTGCAAGAGGATGGCCGAAGAGAAGCTGTCAGGAGCTAAACATCTGCTTTCCTAAGCATTTAAAACTCTTCAAATGTATCTCAAAGTGGTAATGTGACTTATAGGCAAATAATTTGCTATGCTTCCGATGTTTCCATTTATTCCATTAATAAGTATGTGGAATTTTCTTCAATTAACTCAGTCCTTTTCACAGAAAATATAGAAAATGAATGAGATACTTAAAGTTACTCTTAGAGAATAATGACAAAAACATATTGTAAATTTATAAGCAGGAATTTTGTACTGGAAAAACAAGCATTTTCTCTTTTTCTTTCAGTACCAAGAAGACCACATTTCTAATGCAGTAAATACATTGACAGCTCTCAGGATTCAAATGTTACTCTTCAACTGATTCCTCGAAGTTGTGGTGGAAGAGGAACACAAAGGCATCTGTGCTGTACAGGAGGGAAAAAACATGCTTAAGAAAGTCCAACCCAACTACGCAATTCCATCCATGCAGACCAACACTAGCCTCATGAGTTTTAGAGCAAGAGGGCAGAAGGAACACATTCCTGCTGCTGGCTGGCCAGAGAGAGAAGAAAAGACAAAGCCATGGGAGACCTGGATGGCTCCCAGGCAATGTTTTCTTAGCAGAGAGCCAACTTGAAACTGGGTCCTATGCCCCATGTCTTGTAACAGTGAAGCCTCAAGGGAAAATTATTCCATCCTGGGGCATTTTTGTTTTGAGTTACTGCTGGTGGTTTGTTTGGGGTTATGGAAACAGATGGTATCATCCTGGAAGTCCTGACTGGAAAATAAAAACTTCTCCCTTTGTCACTGGTTTAGGATTTGGCAGTGAACTTGGGACTGGTAATATTTCAGGAATCCATGCATAGGTTAGAAGTTTATTGAAGAGGACATCATGTTAATGGAACATTCTGCCATATTTCCTCTGCCTTAACACTTTTTCATGCTGTTATCTTTTATCCAAGGCAGTAGAGATGATAAAATAGCAAGCAAAAAGCTGAGTGGTCTCTGCCACCATCAGGCAGCCAGTGAATCCCCATGCATGAATGTTAGAAAATTATCCCCTCATTTGCATTCATGATAATGAGAAACATTATGGATAATTTCCCTTTCTCTTATATATGGTAGCTTGAAAAAAAATAAACTACCCATTTTCATGACTCTTACAGACTAATTTAATTTTCCTTTAGAGACTACATTTTTAAAAGCACATAGAAGCTTTGAGAAACAAAGCTTTGCAAAAAAAAAATCCAAACTAGCAAGGCTGTGCATGGTAACATACACTTTTTTACTTTTATTGACATTTCATATTTCAATATTGATTGTATTTCCACATATGATTAAATTCAATGGAGATTTTATTAGAAACCTTCCCCTGGGGATTCTGACTACTACAATACATTTTCAATTCCTACCAAAGTAAATCTAATTACAACATGTCCTTTTTGACTTCAGGTCTTAAATAATCAAAACATAATGTCCTTTTATAAAGAAGGACTTACATAGAGAACGCTTATAACTAAATTGCTACTGACAGAGGAAATGTAGTCCCAAAAATCACTCGGAAAACGCAGGATATCTCTAATTCTTGTGGATACAGCAACTTTCCTAAGCATTTCTCTCAGTAAAGTGAATGGCTATTAAAAAGGTAATTGCTGCAGGTAAATCAGATGGAAGATTAAAAAAATCAGAGATTTAAAATTCCAAAATAATTGGCAAATACTTGCAAATGATATTCAAATTGATAGATTTTTCCAGTGATAATTACTGAGTAACAAAACCCCTTGTTCTTTAGATGTGAAAGTTGAGAACATTTACTGCAATTAACAAAACTACCTAATGACTGGAACAGTAGCAAACTCAATTTTTGCATATCCTTACAAAAAAAAAAAAAAAAAAAAAAAAAAAAAAAAAAAAAAAAAAAAAAGAGAGAGAGAGAAGAAAGTGAATGTAATGTTGCCCCATTAATTCCTGTTCCACAAGATGTTCTGACATTTGTTGTTTTGTAGGAAGAATAATGAAGAGGAAAAGCAGGATGGCCTTTTGGTTTTCATTAGAGTGGAATTAGTAATAAGCTGTGTGAAACTGAGTGGTTGGCACAGCATGAATTCCACTCCATGCCACAAGCGGCTACTGCTGAACAGGCTTAAAATTGTCTCCAAAATATGAAGGCAAGAGTCCAGTCTTGCAATCATGGCCAATATGAAAAGTCCTTATGCATCAATAGGATCACTTACACTGATAAAAAACTGCACTGAGCAAAGGAGAAGAATTATTCTCTTGTTTAGTGGCTTGTGTATAGAAATGTCAAGTACAAAGCTATGTTTGTAGAAGTAGTTTTTTCATAAACCATGCTACTCAGATGCTCAAACAATCAGACTTGAGCTATTATAGCATAATATTATGTGAGTAATTACAGTGGAAAGCTGTAAAGTGCTTACAGTCAAAACATTCAAAGGATAAAGACTCCTAAAACACCAGAAAAGCTGGAAGGGTAAGGTTGCTAAACTAAAAAATATTTGTAAAAATCCTTCCACACAAGAACTACTGCCCAGAGTTACTGAATATACATGAAAGAACATTATTAGAAGTAAAAGCTAGCTGATCAAAAAATGGCCCAAGTGGTCAAAGACTGCTGTGCTGAGACAGAAGAAGAATTTGATTTAGTTAGAGTGTAAAACCCACCCCCTAAGCCTCACAAAACTTGCCTTGCAAAAAAAAACATAGACTAAGAAAAAGGCAGGCAAATACTTAATGTGAAAAAAAGGTTTAAAAGAAAAAACTGCACTAAAAGAAGTGTAGCAGTAGCTCAAACTATAGCCAGCAAAGATTTTTATAGTGGCTTGCAATTAACATGCAGAGGAAGGAAAGAGAGAATCTCACCTATGAATTTTTTAAGGGGAAAATGACATGAACTTCAAAGGAGTGTGAAGCTACTTGCATTAGAAACAAATGTATGTTGCAAACAAGTGAACTGCATAACAGGGTTTAGAATTGTTACACTGCAAGAGCGATACATACAGTGGAACTAAAGGATCTGTGAAAAGGGAAGAGAGGCTTTGACAGCCTGCAGAACGAAAATGAGGGAAATGAGAATGGGAAAGCACTTGTGCTGGATGACATGCACAGTAGGTACACTGCTAGGAACCCCTGCCCAAAACAGCTGGAATTTGGCCATTACAATCAGATCCAGGGAAGGGCACATATTGCACTCTGCACCTGTCTGTACAACCCAGACTGATTAAAGGCTCTGTGCTGAACTACTGAACAGAGATGGATGAACGCTGGAGAGAGGAGTCCATCTCGTGCAGGATACATCAGACACACTGACCTTCAGTGCCAAACCCACTGGCACATGATATAAAAACAAGGCAAACAGCCTGCAACAGAAGTCAGGACTAGGTCCTACTGACCTTGTGGCATCAGGGATGTCATGGAAAAGGAGGAAAGGGGCCATGCTGCTGCTGGCACAGTGGCAGCCCCAGAAATGACTGGTGACCTACTGAATGCAGCTTTGAGCTAGGCTTCTGCATTTCTATAATGAATTTCAATGTCTTGTTAAGCAAGAAGTGTTCCTTCCCGCTGGTGATACCACATGAAGGCACCTCAGGAGAGGGAATAAATTCAGTTGCCTTGTTTCACCAGGGACTGCTCCAGGTCCTCTCTGCAGTGATTCCTGATACTGTATCAAAGCTTCTCAAAGCAAATAGCAGCAGCTGACACAGATCCTAGATAAAAGTTCTAAAAAACCCGAAAATTAAAATTTATGTATGTATGATGTAAGTGACAGACTTGGCTACTCGAAGGAAGTGAATGCAGATGTAAACCAAACTGAAATTAAGATGAGTTGATCAGATGGCAAGAAAGTGATGTAGGTTAAGAAAATAAATGACAAAAATAAAAATTTAGTGGTTGCTCCACCTAAAGAGAGCTTCTATACTGTGCACAGAAAAAGATGACAAAATAGCTGAAATGAATATTGGTAAGTCTTCCTGAATTTCTCAAGAAGTTAAAAAAAAAATATACTTAATTATCTAATCAAATATAATTAAAATGTATTTCTAAATGTACCAACTCTCTTGCATTTAATATATCTGTAAAGCACTGTTATCTTTTATCCATTCTAACAACATGACCCATTTCAATGTTTATAAAGCCATCAACATTTAGAAAGTAAAACCTGTCTCTGTGACATTAGCCTATGGCAGTTACACTTTTAACTCAAGTGTCCCTTTTTGTGAACAACTTTTACCCTAGATAAATATATGTAAACCACCAGTTCAAATGATCATTATGCTGAAACATGTAGCAGCAAAGTCGTATCAAACTTAACTCCCAAGTCTCTCTATAATCACCTTCAATTTTTAAACTCAACTTTTTTTTTTTTTAGGAAATATTAAGATAAAATCCCATTCTTCAAATCATGAGCCAGAAAGCTGTGGAGAGTCAGCTACAGAGAAACCTCTAAAAGTGCCTGACTTTCAGTTTATAGAAGTTTCCACTGTAATTTCATCACACATTCTTATTTTTCTTACCACATTGCTAAACTACACTATAAATTGTATTGTAAAAAAGCAATGAGTCCTTATGTGGGTGTTGAGGCCCTTTTAGCCTTTTCTCTCATATTTAGAAAATTAATGAAAAAGAAGTGAGGTGGGTAGAGATGGAAGATGCTGAAGCAAAGGCTTCCCCTTCCCATAATTACCTCCCATGATCTAGGGAAATCTGTCTGAATTATTGTCAGAGGAGATTTACAGCACTCAAACTAAGCAGGTGGGTCAGCACAAATCAGCATCCTGAAGCTAAAAGCAAATTAAAGCTTCTGGAAATGTCCTGCAGGCAACGGTGTTCAGAAGGATAAAACCGAGGAACAAATTAACAGCTGGAAGTCAAACTAAAGAGACAAATCTAATACTCAAGCAGTCACAAAATTGAGGCTTGAGTGCTGCAAAAGCAAGAAAGCAGAGCTGAGAGCATCACCTCAGCTGGGCCACATTGATGACATGAGGAGGGATGGATCTTGGACACGCACAGTTCAACAGCAGCAAAAAATCCTCCAACCTTTTATTAGCAGGAAGTAAGAACTGCTGGAGAAAACAAAAACAATCTCTAAACATGATTTGAAATGACTGTCATTTTAGCACCTTTTCACATTGATGGGTATTATCTGCATTCATACTTGTCCCTTGAAAATATAATCTTTGAAAATTAAATGTAGAAATAAAGATAGATTGGAGGAAAAAATAGTATCAACTGTCAAAAAATAGAAACTTTATGTTTCCTGGCTTTTGCTGAGCTTTGATTTGATTCTGTGTTTCTATGAATAGCAACAGTTCATTAAATCCCATCACTATCTTCAAGGAAGTTCTCTCAGAACATATGGGGGCAGTATCTGAACAGAGCTGCTATTCAATGTTTTCTTCCCTGCTTTAGACAGAGAGATATAAACCAGAGAATTATCTTCCAGGGCTTACTTTAGCTTTATTGGTTTAATTAAGCCCAGTATAGCATCATAAGCAAAGTTTAAACTCAAGGAGGAATTTTCAATTTCACTTAAGACAATAAATGATTCCTTTTGAAACATAACCACTGGCCTGAAAATATGTTCTTATTTTCAAAATAGTCCTTTAATTGAGACTTTGTCCTCCCAAGGCCAATTCCTAGAATACAAATCCAATCAGTTAGGAGTCTGCTGTCAAAAGTTACGGGTGATTTTGACTAAGTTATTTGGATTACTGTAGCTCTATGTTTTCTAGAACTCTAAAACATTATGTACCTACTGCAGATTAAAGCAGATTTAAAGGCATCACAGCCCACCCAAAATAGCTTTGTATATAAGGTGTACACCCAGCAGCTTGGGTGGTTTTAGGAATGACCTGTGAGGAAAAGAAGCCCTTCTGATAAATACACTACATGCTGTACAGTACCACGTGCATATTTGGGAACTTCAAAAAAGACCAACGAGGCAGCTGACTTGCAATCACCACCATAAACTCCACACAAAAGAGAAACCTTTGCTTGTTCTGGATCTCCTGCAGTATTTCAGGCTCAGGCTTTGTTTGTGTGAGACCAAACTGATTCAGGTGTGCAAATGAGGAGTGTTAGTATTAAAGCACTGCAAGGAAATGGCATCTGGAGTTTCCGTGGTTTTACTTCTCTGTTCCTGCCACTACTCACACACCAGATCAGAGTGAACAGTTAGTGAAGGTCATCTCCAGAACATTTCTGAGCTGCAAAGATTTTGAATAAGTGGAAGTACAGTTACAATAACCTTCTCTTGATTTTTTAGCAGAGTCTCTGAAAAAGTTGCTGCCTAGCATGCTGATGGAATTGGCTTTTCTTCAGGGTCCCACAGACCACCCCTGGTGACTCTGAATCAAGCAGACAGAGCTCTCACACTAGGCTAACCAGATGAGACACACAGTTAATGACACGGCTGTGATCTGCCATGGAGCTGAGGATGTTGGATGAATGTTATTCCTTTGATCAGTTCTTCAACAGCCCTGTCAGCAAGTGCCCCCACTCTACCCTTAGCACAAACACTGCTTCAAACGCAAGCAGGAAGTGAGGACAAAAGGTAATTTTAATATTTCATTTATGTCTGTCTTGGGGGATTAATGCAGAAGCCTGAAAAGAATCCATGCTGACAGGGTGGGAGGCTGGAGCTTCTGTAGCTGTGCCATCGCTACAAAAAGTGCCTCATCCATTTGCCAGTGGCCAAAGATTTCAAGAACATTAAGTTTTAAACAGGAAAAAAAAAATTGTGCCTGAAGAGGCTAATATGCAGCCAAAGGTATTCTGGGATCCTGGAGATGTTCTCTTAGATGCATCATTGCCATTTATTAAAGCTCTATGATTTGCTGTGTTACCCTATTATGGAGGGTAATGGGGAGCCAGGCATTAGATTTCTCCCAGTCTGCACCAGAGGCACAAGAATCTTATCTTGTAAAAAATGTGAAGCAGTGAAAGCAGTTTTTCAAGTATAGAACTGACAGAAAAAACCTGGAAAGTACTTCTCAATGGAGCATGAAAGAGCTGAAAGCTGGTGAGGTCGAGGACTTGATTGTCCCATAGCATCTACTTTTAATTTCATGTTGTAAAGATGGACAGAAAAAAACATTTCTCTGTGGAAAACCAGAGAAATGAACCTTCCAGGTTCATTATCAATTGCAGTAAAATTAAGCTAGGCATGTGAACTCTGCACCTGACTTTGAAGGCAAAGACAGATAATCAGTTTGCCACGGAGCTCTGCTAATTTACACAGGCCATAGTGGAAACTGCTGAGCAAACCATACGGATCTCAGAGCTGGGAACGAGAATCCCTGCACAGTGCAAGTGAGACAGCCAACCTCCTTCACCCAAGGAGCTGCACACTAAAATTCTCCTCTAGCTGGAAGGTACAGGATACATTTCTAAGAACAGCTAGCAAAAGGAGACCTTTGGGAGTAATTCAAAAGCAGGATAATGGGAGATGATATGAGCTCAGGATGGACTGGGTACACTGCTGGCTTTTAGGTGACTCACCAACAGAGACTGCAGCTGCCTTGCAAGCTTTTCCCCTCCTGGATCCAGAAGCTCACACAGCCTAGATATTCTTGTGCCAGCACTGTCCCACTGCCTGCCATGTAACAGCACGTGGATCAAGAGGGGTCACCCTAACCTACAGATATCTATAAGGAAAATACTGCAAGAAAAAATTGAGAACTGAAAAAAATAACTTATGAGCAATGTAACTGCATTAATTCAAACCCCAAGACTCCTGCCTCCAGAAAACTTTCTTCCAGAAAAAAAGTACTTTTAAAAAAATTAGCATCTAGACTAATAACATATCAATAAAGAAATAAGCGTTATGGGTATTTCAAGAAATATCTCAAGATTTGGAGAAATTAATTTGGGCACTCAATTATGCCCAATCATTAAAAAATGTGCTATAGTCCTATTACTTCAGAATTACATTAGAAAGCACAAAAAAAGGTGTATCAAATCCTGAACTGGCAGGAAGGTAAGTTGAACAGTAATAAGATATCTTCTTATAAGTGGTGAGATCACAGAATATTCTGGGTTGGAAGAGATCCACAAGTAAATGGCCTGTACAGGGATCAAACTCACAACCTTGGCATTATTAGCAATGTGCTCTAATCAACCAAGCTAATCTAACCTAGACAGGCTTTATTGTTATGAGGTTACAAAAAAAAACCACCCCCAAACCCACCAAAAAAACCAACACAAACCCCCTAAAAACCAGAAAAAGCAAATCCTTAATCACAATCAGAAAAATCTTTGTCAGAAATGGCTGCTGACCCCACTGAAACTGTAATTTCCCTTGATCTCCATCACTGGCCACATTCACCACCTCAAACAAATGGGGTCTATAGCATGTAGATAATTACTGACAGATAGCCTCATTAAGTAGATGGTATTCATAGGAGGAATTGGTAACACTGTTATCATTTTACAGACTACACAAAGAGTGCTCAGTGCTTCTGATTCAATGGGCTTCTTAGGTCCTCTGAGAAATAATTCAAATGCAGATTCAAAGATGACTCAGGGTCAACTTTAAGGCCTGGAGTCCTCACTTTTCCCCAGCCCCTCAGCCTCAAAGGTGGAGGCTGTCCTTGGGGTCACGAATCAAACCTCAGTGAGAGGCTGAGGTGCTGCTGTCAACCCCAACCTGGTGCCAGCTGGGCACAGATGGGCTTCAGGCCTCAGATCCCCTGGTTCCCCCAAGGAGACAAACTGCTTCATCTGTCCAAAAACTTCTCACCATGGGACATTACTTTAGTCCCACAGACACTTACATCACCTCTGTTTGTGCTGCAGTAATCTACCCTCAATCTTTGAGATTATCGTTTGTTGGTTGGTGGTCAGGGTCAGCACAGATTATGCTGACTGAATAAAACCTGTACCCCTCCAAAGGACAGAAATCTTCTGATGATGTGTGTCTATACTGTCACTATAACCTTCTTTCTTTTTCATCTCCTGATCTGAGTCTCCTGAGTACTTGGCTTTGATCCTGTCCTATAGCTCATTCCCCAACTTCCCATCTGGGAAAGTTTGCCAGTGTCCCCAAAAATCTCTCAGAGGATGTTTCTCCCTGCAGCTGGTTTGAACTGGGGAGCATGGATCTCCCCAGCACATTTTACTTCTGCCACTTACTTTTGTAAGTAAAAATAATTCCTCACTACCATCTAAACAGAAAGGAGAACTATAATGCCATAAAGACCAAGATAATAAATCTGAATATTTTGCTAGAGAAAACATTTTCAAATTACTCGTTTTCAGCTAGCAGAAGAGAACAGAGCCCATAGAAAATGTAAAGAACAGTAATTAGGTCAGTCAAACATTTGTTGTCCTACATTTGTGAAAATATTTTCCTAAAAACTTCAGTTGTACAACAATACAGAACTAAACTTAATACACACAGTAAATTGTTGGCTGTCATTACCAGCAATAAGACAGAAGAGTTATAAAACAGTAAAGCAGCTGCTATAGCATTTAGCCATTTTCTGTTGGCAAGGAAAAAAATAACCTAATGAAAGATTTAAAGGAAGAATGCTTTGCATGAACCTTCTTAGACACACAATTAAATACAAATTGCAAAACACAAATAAGTACATTATGAAACACAGAACTGCAGGTCAAAGATTGAAATCATTAGCATTGACAGAGTTGCATTTAAAGCTTTCATTCTGAAGTTATATGCAGGATGCTATTCTTCCAAATGCTGCGCTTCTAAATGAAGTTAAAATGAAACAGAACACTATGAATATTTTCTCTGCATAACTATGCTTTAAAAGCAGAACCATGCTTCCACCGTAATTACACAGGATGTTATTCCATTAACAATTAATACTAGGAGCAAGTGGGAAAGCAAACAAACCAAAGGGAAAAATCTGCTTTCAAGTATTGTTAAAAGAATCCCATTCATAACTTAGATTTTTTTTATTAGTGATGAGGCTTAATCTCTCCATAGAGGCAGAAAAGAGGTATGGTCACAACTAAACGGTGTTTTGGGCTTAGGTGAAGTGGATTCCTGACAACATCTTTCAATCACTTGTAGGTGCAACTATTCCTGGAGGCCAAAACCTGCTCTACCTGGAAGGTACAATTTCTTGACAAAGAATAATAGCAAGAAAGAAAGACTAAGTACATTTTCTTAGAAGAAGAATGAGCTTCACAGAGGTCAGCACTTTGTCTTCATTGCTTCTCTTTCCAGAGCAGGGAGAACAGCTTCAAGCAAATCTGACACAGCACGCTCTGCATTAGCAGTTTTCTTCCTCCATACATCACGCTGTCTGTACAAATACCCTTTAGATACCTTCCCATTAATCTAGGGGTGGTTTGTACACCTGTATTTTCCAAGGAGAAAACTCAGCATACTCCAAATCCCCACGCAGAAGCAACACAAAGCAACCTTCCTCTTCCTGCATCACAGGGGAGACTTGAGACTTGATTTCACTTCCTGGGGGATTTAATAAGTCAGAGAGAAATGAATGCAAGAGATGCACCACCTGCTTGGAGTTTTAAAAGTTTTTAAAGACACACCCTGTCTGCTGTAGGACACAGATTCTAATTACAGACAGGTGCCATCTGAAGTGATGGCTAAGAAGAAAATTCAGAGACAGTGAAAACAGTCTTCCTATGTTTCTCTCAGTAAACTGAACAACTCTGAAATTACCCAGTAGATGTGAGCACAAGATCCATGTATGCATTCCTGGTAGTCCTTGAAGATCATTGCATTATTTGCCCTGCACTAATAATAAAGATGGGTGCCAGGCAAAACTCCAAATGAATAATGCCATTTTCCACAAACTCCCATTGCCATGAGCAATGGTGTCCACATGATGAACACTGAGCAACTGAGCCAATATTCCTCCACCTCTCTGTGGAATAATGAAGTTCAATCCACTGTCAAGATCCATTCAGAGCATGTGTGTATGGATTCCATTATCAAGACAAAAGCCAACAGCCAAGTATGCAGCAAGAAATATGTATTATATTCTTGACAAATAATGTATGTAATAAAAAGCTCCTGTTTCAGAGAAAGGCATATAATCAAGAACACTTTTTTCCTCACATGACAGATTTTGAGTTCAGTTTTCCAGCCACATTTCTATCGATGAAGTACAGCTAATTTGTACTCTAGGTGTGCTGTAAGATCTTTTATTTTATATTTTCTAATAAGAAGTCAGCATACAATCTATTGCAATAAGTAGTAAAACACAGAAATAATCCATTTTCAGGAAGTGCATGACTTGTCTGATGATGTAAATCATCCTTTGAAATATCAACTCTTGCAAAAAAAGGTGTTTGTTTAGAAACTAATCCATGAGGAGGGCTTTCCTCAGTCACTAAACCACTGCAGCTGGGCCTCTATACTGACCTATAATCTGAATGTTTTTAGGTCTATTATATAGGAAGCTACATTTAAAACAATTCTTTGAAATATTATGTCACGTGTGCCCCAAACATTAAATTTGAATATATTGTTTGCATTTTTTCTTTGAATTGCTCCACATATTATAAATCTTAAAATTAAAACTTTTTCAAGTTAAACTTTCCCTGTTACTGTAAGCCTTGCAAACTGACTTTATCACAAAAGGTTTCATTATTATGTTATGTTTCCCTCTTAGGAAACAAACACATTACATCAGTGAATTAAGAACACTCCTCCCTGCATCTCAGTTACTAAATTAAGTCCCTTGACTGAGCTGGAGAGTTCAACAAATCACTAAGCACTTTTCTTTGTCCGTGGAAAAGCAATTTTTGTAGCAAAAAAATTACCTGTACACAAGCAAAACCACCACTGCCACTGAAGCTTTATACAATCCTCTGTAAAATATTAAGGGCTGATGAACTTCTGCCAAAGTTTTCCCCTTGATCACGTTACAGACTGCCTTTGACAGATGTAAACTTCAGTAATTAAACAAAGGGGGAACAATGCTACAACGGCAAAAAACCTGCCCCAGTCTCCACTGGAACAACTTAACGCTATCCTCTTTTTAATTACTATTTCTGTATCAGAAAGATACAATGTCCTCCCTCTCTCAGTCCTCTCTGTTCTGAAGCTCATCTGGAGTCTCCAAATGACTATTCCATGGTTCTCAAACCTGGCGGTCAAATCTGGCCGTGGCAATGTGCCTGTGACAGATACACAGACTGGAATATCTACCTGCAACTTTTATGGATGCTAACACATCACATGATAAAAATAGAACTTTATTTAACAATATAACACTTTAATTCTTTCCTGTCACAGTGCTGACTAACTATCTATCTGCATTCATGCTTTAAATTTCTCCTCAGCTGTGGCACTCTTTGCTTTTTAATGCTGAATTTCATGTTATTTCCTTCTAATTATTTCTTCAATTGGCCAGGACCAACCAATACTGCATTTTGACTATCTTCCCAAAGACCTGTAACCCCCTGCCAATGCCAGTTTACTTGGGTTTTAAATATTTATTGTTCATATAACTAAAGACACTCAGCTAGTGGTTGTGTGGTTCTGTAGAGCCATTTCCCTCAGGGACCTGAATCAATATTTGAGACAATCTCACAGTTTAACATCAAACCATTCAGAGCTACTCTTGGACAGCAACCTCTTCTCAGCCTCTCATGTGGTCACCTGACGAAAAATAAAGATGATAAAGGTGTATCCACACTCTACCAACTTTAGGAGAAAACAATACTGGCAACACCAAAAGCCTTGGAAGGGAAATCACAATCTCTGCCTCCCAGTTCTTTCAAATAGCCATGTTCCTAATATGGCTTAAGGTATCTAATGTCCTGCTGTTCCCAAAGGGAGAGAACTCCCTGCTATAGCCTGCAGGTGTGTGGTCTTACAGAACAACAGCTTTATCTTCCTCAAACTGCTGAACTCACTCAAGCACTAGAAAACGAGACCATTTTCCCGAGCGTAGTGGGTTTTCTTGAGTTTACATGGCTCCTGCAGGTGGGTATTGTAAAGCACAGGAGGCAGCACCAAGCCACCAGTGTGACAGACTGTCCCACAGCAGGAGTATCCTCTCTCTGACCCACTGGCAGGGAGCTCATTTCATCCCTGTGTTTCATAGCACCACATCCTCCTCCAAAGAAGGAAATTACAGTTCTGTGATTGTGTCACTTCTTGACAAGCCCATATTAATATTTTTTACTACATTTTAGATAAAGTACATTATTTAGCATTTTCTACAAATTTTCGATTCATGATCAAAGAGAGCCTTATTCACTTCTTTATGTCTACAAAATTACAGAATCATCAAGGTTGGAAGAGTTCTTCAAGATCATCTAGTCTAACCATCAATCCAATGCCACCAGAACCACCCCTGAATCAGGTGGTTTAAACAGATTAAGTATTCTACAGTATCTACCATTATCCTCTTCTTTTCTCCTCTTCCCTCATCCAGAACAAGTCAACAAACCTGTCTTCTGCCTGTCCCAAAACTTCTTAGCAAGCATACAAAACCTTGCACACCACACAAGTCCTCCTCCTCACACTAGATCAGATTTACAAACCACTGGGGTAATCCCTGCATCTGCTGTACCCAGTAGAGCACTCCTGATAGCATTCTGAATTTTAGGCTGCTTCTGAGACTCAGCAGAATATGCCTACCTTTTCCACTCACACTGTACCCAGCAGTATAATTGGCACCTGCAACGATGCCCCAGATCTGCAGGTTTCTGGGTGCTTGAAATCACAGTCACACAATCACTCCAGTTCTGGAAGAATCTGGGGAAGCCAGCACAACTTTCATCTCAAATAACTCTTCTCTGGCTCACCTCCTCTACTTGCTGTTACTATCAGAGTGTGTCAACCCTACCTTCAGGGCAGGAAAGCAAGGTGCACTCAGACTGATGACACTCAGTATTTCATTTGGAGAGCACCAGCTGGAGCGTCCCTGGAGCCAACTCTGACATCACTCCTGCAAGTAACTAATATGGATGGATAGCTAATTTGGCTTTAAGCCTGGCCTCCAGGATGCTTTACTCAGGCATCAAGCTTACTTTTGACAATGGTAAAACATAAGAACTCTAACAAAACATTTGCCTTTATGCCAGCATTTCTGACTCTTCTCATTTATTTGCAATAACACTGACATTTACATTCAGAAATCTCAAATTCAAAACACTTTCCTTGTTGAAATCAGCTTATCTCGTAGGCTTATAAAATATTTGCATGCACTTTTCTCTGAGAATCTTTGCCACTCAAAATAATTCCATTAATAATATTTTGAAATTTATCTTCATGGATCAGAAGTTCCATGTTTGGACTGATTTTGTTGTGACCAGTCAACCGAGCCACCTGGTGTGATACTGCTCTTTCTCCTTGCTTTAGTATAAATATCCTGTTGGCTATTTGCTTTCCTATAAAGCCCACACACAGAAAGCTGAAATCTATTATCCACCTGTTTTTAAGATAATAAAACTCTATCCATCAGCTGAAAACCAAGTGAAAGAGATTCCAGTTGCTATTAAATATTGGTGCAAATTTTTTTTTGGTGTTATTTACTTAAATTTATACAAATGACAACTATATGTCAAAAATATTTTAGGAAATGCTTCATTTGTTTTTTCAATTATTTCTGCCAAAGAGCTAATTAACTAGTTAATTTAAATCAAGTAATTTATAAAGAAAGCTAAAAGCTGGAGAAAATGGGAGACAAAGGCCTAAGATATTGTAGCAAAATTTGGCCTCAACAGTGTCTTCTGTGGATACTCCTGTTTGAAGGTTCTATGGTAAGTCCTTTGTTCTGTGCTTCATCTGTAAAATTCAGTATTAATATCTTTCTACTTCAGTAGGATGCTTTCATATCACTCAAACTTGTGATGCAAATAAAAGCTTTTAAAAAACCCCCTCTTTAAAAGCTCCTTATGAAAGGTCAGAGAAACAAGAAATAATTTCTTTTAAGTGCACATGGAATTAAAAAATAGTTTTCTCACTCCATTTTTAAAAATTTTGTTTCAATCCCAAGAAGCATGTACATTGTTTTTTCAGAGACTTTCAAGAGTTCATTTTAGCCAGCAGCCATCTGACACAAACATCTGTCTTCCAAAGGAAAAACCAAAGTGAGTTCACGTGGCACTGACCCAGGACCAGCAGGAAAGCCTATTTCTCCCATGTAGCTCAGTCATGGCAAAGACAGAGGTTATGTATTCTGCACACCTCCTAGTAACGTTTGCCATAGATTAGAGAGTCCCAATCATTGTTAAGAAAGACAGTGCTCTTCAAACTAAACTAGCCTGTTTTTATTGAAAGGAAACCAACTGGGAATACTCTGAGTGACCATGAGAAAAACATTACAGCACCTAGACCCTTAATCAAAAACTTACCATGTTCCCAATCCTGAAATATCATTCATTTTTTAGAAGCACATAGCTCCAGCAGTAAGAGTAGTAGATCAAACACTAACCAAATAATCTCACTATTATCTTGGTAAAAAATAAATTAATTTTAATTTCCAAAAAAGATAAGCATGGAAAAAGAATAACCTAAGTATTTAACACGTGGAGAAAGGGACTGTCTTTCTGTTTCTCTTAAAAATGAGGTAGATGTAGGATAGGTCATCTATCAGCATTAGTTTGTGTCAGTCTGTTTTCACATGTCTTGAAAGGTTTAACTTTTGCCCTGTTTCACACCATTTGAGTTTTGGTATTAATTTGACTGAGATGAGGGTAACTTTTCCAGAGTTTTCCAGCCCTGGCTTGCAGGTTCCTGTGAAATATAGTTGGTATTTTAAACTGCTATTCAAGCACTCACAAAACAATGAATATATAATTGGGACATTTCTTTTTCCCCGTTTTTACCCATTGCTTAGCTAATTATGCTCCAGAGACACTCTGCGGCTAAGCAGCAGCAATGCTGAATAATTCAGAAATAAGGAATATCAATGTGCAGAAAGGAAAACTGTCATGAAAATCCCCAAGGATGTGCTTTAGGTAACAAATCTGGCAGCATGTCATTGACCAGCCCTGCCTCTGGCACTGTGATGAGCCTCTACTGCTCCAACTATTGCTTTCATCTACAGATTTTCTGTGTCCCAACCAGAGATTCTCCAAAACACTGCATGCTTCAGACTGAACTACCTAACTTTGAAAAATGGATTAAGGAGACCTAAGTTTACTTTTCTCATTACTATTATATCTCCGGAAGGATGTGTATAGTGTTAACATTACTCTTACAGCAACAAAACCCAGAGACAAGAAGGCTCAGAAAAGCAGAATTATCACAATGTAAATATTAACAGACACTGACTCACAGCAAACACCAAGTTTACTTACACAAACAGAAAATATACAAGACACCAATTTCAAGGTGCATTTTTAATATCAAAATGCTAGTCATCCCTGTCAGACTCCCTTGCTAAATTTGCTTAATAAGATCTTGCCCATCAGTCGCATATGCTCATCTGTGGGTTTCAGAAATTTCAGAATAATCAACTGCTACAGTTCTTCCCCTAAAATGTAGGGTTTTTAAATGCTATTACACATGCAAATCACAATATGAAGATTAAATTTCAAAAAGAAAATTCGTGCATTTACATGCACTATTACCAGCTTTTTAATAAAAGAGGATCTCTCAAGGTAAGGTGATGACACCAAGGAGCTCAAAATAGGTTCTAACTAAGATTCACATGGACTGCCTCTCCCCCAGACAAACAGTAGTTTAAATGTAGAGATGTTAAGTGTTATACTGGGATAGACCAAATAACTCAAAACACTCCTCTTCCCAACATATAGGGTCTATCCAAAATAGTTTTGACTTCTGCCTCCAGCTTTACAATAATATTCCTAGTGCTATGCTACTACTATCAACGACGTTGCTGCAAATAAGAAAGGAAACTAAAAAGCTATGCTAATTTCAGGCTTCACTAGAAATGGAAGTGAAAAAAAAGGACAATGCTTATTGAATGAAAATGGATTCAAGTATTGGAAAAGCAACATCAAAGTTCTCAGGGAATCTTTCAAGTACATCTCATCTTGCTGCTCTTCATACACCTTGAGTCCATTACTCCGTCAGAACCACGACTGGATCAATTGAGCATTTGCAAGAATAGCTGCCCCAAGTATCTGAGATGTGCAAGGTCAGATTGTTCAGGGATGGAAGAAACAAGCAACAGACAAGCTTTGGAAAGGGCAAACACAACTTTAAGATCTATCGGTAAAGATCTTTCCAGCAGATACAGCTCAAGCGCTGAGAATTGCACACAGTATGATGCTGCATGCAAATTCAGCCTGCACTTTTCACAATGGAGATGTGAAAACAAACTTAGAGCTGTGCCAGAACCACCAGAGAAATGTGGAGCTCATATTTTATGAAAAGAGGCTGCAAAATGCCAAGAAAGTGAAAGCTGAAACAGGATGGGAGCTCTCTTTAGCAACAGACCAGGAATTATCTGACAGATCAAATATTTTTAAACAGCCTGACCGTTTAGGTATGGTCAGTTAATTTCTAGAAAGACCAGCATTTTCAGAGAATCGAGGCATCATCTCTGCTGCTGTCAAGTTGCAGGAAGCCTTCTAGTCCTGCTGGTGTTCCTGCTTTATGCATTGAACTCCACATCTTTCTGCTTTTACTCCTTCTCTTGGGGAATTTTTTGATTTTCTATTATGTCCGGAATGTCAAAACATGCAGAAACTCACAAATTCATTTAAGTTTCATAATTAATTCTTCTATTTTAGTCAAATGAAAGCATTCAAAAATCAGTTATCTTGAGAGCTACAGAGATTGCCTTGCTAGGTAATTAAGGTTTCTGCTGGTGCCTATTGTTTAGATACAAAGCAAAGTACCTTTCAATTTTCTTTCAGTTATCTTCTACATTTTTGGAAAATTTCTGTTCCAGCTGGGTAATAGCTACTTTTCCATTCAGGACATGCTCCTATTTTGTGTTATTATTATGTAACTATTTGAAGAAATTGCTCAGAGAAAAAAAAATTCAAAAGAAACCTACATCATTTAGCATGTGAATTCTAGCACCGCTTAACAGAAACTTCTGCAGAAAAAGATATTTAATTCTAGATGGCTCATATGACGTTTTTGTAGATGCACTTGATGTGGCATCTAGATCTAAACTGATCTCCATAAAATTAATGGGGGGTGTGTGTGAGTTACTGTTACTCAGCCCAAGCAGCAGATTTCTAGTTTCACCATGCACTGTACTCTATTTATTCTTTATATGACTACTGGGCAGATTGTGTATTTAAGGTTCCTCACAATAGTTATGATTTTACCAATGTATTTTTAGTAGGAAGCTTTCTGAAGCCAGAAACCTGCTAATTAAATGGAAATTAAGTAGAAATGCCAGTCAAAAGATTTTAAGGTGGTGGTAGACAGGATTTTACATCAGCTTTCACAGTTGAGTGCCCCATCATAAAGAATGAGAAAGCAAAATCTTTGGAGAAAACTAAGGTATGAAAGAACACCCTGTGCTCTCATTTTGTGTCTATTTAATGTCCTCACCTTCTCCCTCCGGAAACGTGGATGAAGTTGTAGTGTCTCAAAGATAAGAAAGGAACAGACAGAGCCTATCTGAGGGTGCAAGGAGATGATATCCTGACTGGCGAGGAAAAGCAGTAGGGTCAGCTGGGATTTGGAAATATTTTGTAACCAGGGCCAAAGGCTACAGGCAAAATAAGTTCCAGGATTGCATTTGTCCTTTTCACAGCTGTTATCACAGTGGAGAGTCATTGTTATCGATGATCATCAGCTTCTACTAATAGCTTTTCTCTTTTTTGCTGCTACCAATGGATGACACTATTCTGAAAGAAATTCTCATTGTCAGTCTGCCTTGACTTTGAACTTTTTGTCACCAAATTTCAGCATGTCCTTTTTGCTAACTTCTAAACTGACATTGAGATTTTTTTCCTTTGCCTTTTTTCTCCTTCTGAATGCAGCAATAATACTGATTATCATCTGGTGGGTCATCTGAGTGCTCTGTTGCAAGACATTTTTCCGTCTTTTTAAAAAAGACTTCTCTACTGCTATCATTCTTGTTATGCTATTAACCTTTACTGAGTCACACAGGAATAACTTTCTGCAGGTATACTGTGCACTTGGCTATCGGATGTACTCACGCATTCCCACTGAAAGACAGACAGATAGATATTTTTTCCTGATTCTGTCATATTTTCATTATTAAGACCAAAGGTAACACACATAGGTCAACGAGTTTAAAACCAGTGGCTTCATTATGTAAGTGGCCAAACAACTTCGAACAAATCTCACCTGAAAATTGTGGCTAAAAATGAATAAGAAAAGCTTTTACAGGCAAAACCACTACTTGGATTTCATTTAAACCAATATTTTAAAGGGACTTTGTCCTACCATCCAGTAGGTGGAGATGTAAGTCCAGTAAAAGCAGAAAACAACTATTTGGCAGTCCTTGATACAAGTGAAGGTTTGTATAATACAACTTAACCGAGGTTAGATTTCTTAATAAGTATTAGATGAGACAGATGAAATCTGTCTGCAGTTAAAGCCCATCTATCAGCCTTCTTTGTCTTACAGCCTAGGGCCAGCTGTGCCTGCAGAGCTTAGGAAACTTTCATATCCAACAAACTATTAATGAAAGTAATAAGGCAAAAAGCTAAATAGGTGATGAAAAAACAACTTTTAATAAACAAATATGTAAATTCAAGTATTTTTATAAACTTGATCGGTATCCTGCTATATCGCATTAAAAAAACATGGCAGTAAAAAAATTAGTCTCAGGCATTCCAATACCCACATTTTGCTAAGTTTTGAGTCCTTTCATGCCTACAGAAATTATGAGTATGTTACTACCTTCCAGTACATACACGAATGTTTTAAAAGTATTATCACTTCCATTAAGATAGTCACAATACTCTGTCTTGGCATTAAAAATTTATTAATCTATTAAAATACCATTATAGCAGCTCACACTGGAAATTGGTTGCAATAGCATTAATACCTTGTGATTTACAAAAAACATAATCACGTCTCTTAACATCACTCTTCTGTAGAATAATAATACCTCTATATGTAGCAAAAATGGAAATGCATGCAAATGCAGTAAGATAAGTGTAAAAATTAAGGCAATATAGTTTATATTCAACATTTATAATAATTTCTTTGTTTTGGTTATGCTGTTTGTTTAAGGTCAAATGAAAACACTCCTGAAACAACAGGGCTCATACAATTAACCTGTATTGACTAATTACAGATATATGACTGACAAAGGACTGTTCCTCTTCCCTAAATGCCATTTGAACAAGTCAAGAACAAAGACTGTGCTTTGAACAGTTTTGCTGTTTAAACTGTCATTCTGTCAAAAAAATATCACTACATGACGGGCTAGGCATCAAAGCCTACTGCAAAGCAGAGAGCTGGGGACTTGAAACATTTCCTGTGGACTGAGAGCTTAGGGTTTGTTCTCCTTCAGGGTCCTCTGGGAGTCTCCTCAAAACCACTGCCCTGTGCTCCCCAGACAGTGGTCTGAAAACACTCCTCCAGACTACTTTCTTCCCTGCTGTTTACCTTCTCCCTGGGTATTTTCAGAGGTCCTTTGCATGTTTGCAGTGCTTTGAAAAGGAAAATGATTGTTACTGTTCTCCCACTGTGCTCTTATCGCCATCTCTCCACTCCCAATTCACTGCATGTCCGCACGTCATTTGCACTCATGGGAAAACAGAGTGGTTATTTGCTAGGAAAAAGCTAGGGAAGTTCTGCAGCATCAGCTAAACTTTCTGCTGGAGAACAAGGAGAGTGTAGGGCAAGGGATCTCCTCTGTCCTGGCAGACATCTCATCCTCTGTAGGGGGCAAATGGACTTCTGTAATTTCAAGCCTACAGTGCCTCTCCAGCACTGAAAATAACTCTGATACACCATCTTAAAAAGAGAAAACATCACAGGGGTTGATTTTCCAAATAATTCAGTTGAAGGGATATTTCTGTGCTGTTTTCCCACAAAGAAAAGAGGTACATTTTGAAATAAGTAAAGCTTATACAAGAATCTTGCTCCCTGACAAAGGATACTGTCTTGGCAGTTTATCAAAGAACTAATGTCAACTCTTTTGAGTTTCATTTGTTCCTGGTCTACCAAGAGACATGCATAGCATTTTATAGATAAACTAACATAGCAGATTTCAGACTGTTTATCATCATTTTCACTTCACAGGATGCAGGAGGCCTTTGCCTCTTGACAAAAACTTGTCTTCCAGCTGAATATTTTGGTTACTTACCTGAAAATGAAACACATGCCTGTTTGTCTGGGGAGAATTCAGAATAAGATACTCATCAGGTCAACAACTACACTGAACTCTCCTAAGACTGTAAACAAAATATGTATTCACTTTTCTCACTCAAGTCTGAGATAAATAATAGATAGATTGACAGAGTTAAAAACTGCAGATATATGGAAGGTACGTAATTGCTGTCACAGAGATGCAAAACTTGCTGATATCCTATAATCCAAAATCAAAATGGAAAGTGTCTTGAGATCATCTGCACACACTGTCCTGTATGTGATTCAGTTCAATGTTGCATTAAAATCTGCATGGTGCAATTCAGAAGCTCCATGGAGTGAAGGGCTTTGTGCATAACCGGATCAGAATGGAACACGTGCCCATGAAGTCCTAGATCTTGATCTCAAGGCTGGAAATGGACCTGAAGAGCAAGCTGCTATTGTGTTGTAAATCAGATACCATCTACAGGATGTGGAGGAATTCTTTGGTAACATTTTTAAAAGGTTTGCTTAGCAGGAAGCTTACAACTTTTTAAGCGCCACATTGGGGTACATGCTGCATTTCTGGCTGAGAAAATGGATTGTTGGCAAACTAGGGACTCTGCATGTCTCGATTTCTGGCATGGACTAAACAGACATTATTATAATCAGGATTTAGAACAGAATTTGTCATTTGCACAAACCTCAACTAAAGCTCAAGTAACATTGCAACGGGTTGTAAACAACTGGAGGGTTAAGCAGAATAAAAAATCTCAGCAAATTGGAGAAGTGAAGTAAAGCAAGGAAAAGAAAGACAAAATTCCAAACGTGCAGATACAAAATATCACACTGATCTATGGATAATGAAGATGGATCACTCTTTTGGATACGGCACTTGAAATAGATATGAATATAAATGCCTTGCCTTTACACATGTAAAATCTGAATTACAAGAGGAGGATGATAAATACTTGGCTAGACCCCAGTTCTGCAGAAAATGATGTGGAGGTTACACCAGAGCACAAGCCTGGCATGAATCAATACTGTCAAGGCAATGCAAACAGGAACATAGTCTCTGGGAGGCAAAGTCACCTGTCTATTCTACCATGCAATGGTAAGACTTTGGCTGGTGCTGTATGATCTCAGGATGGAAACAGCCCGCAGAGGAGTGAAGATAATCAGCAGAGACCTAGAAAACATTATTTATTAAGGGAGGATGAAGAAACGAATATAATTTACTTGAAAATGAACTTATCTGACATGAGTCCTCAAGTACCTAAAAGCTCTGCTTCCACTGTACAATGTACATGATTTAATATTTGAAGGGGTTAAAGCCATGGCAGGAAAGTTTCTGATTTGTAAGAATAGTACTGAAACACTAGCTATATACATATTTCTTTTCCATCTCCTCCTTTTTTATGCCTCCAGCACACATTGCATTGGCAGCCTAATTTTTTCAGTGTGGAAGCCAGAAATCCTGTAACCTCAGGGCTGCACCAAGATAGCTGGACAGGCAGAATTATTCCATGCAGACTCAAAAAAATCAGAAGGTATATATTGGCAAGTGAAGATACTTCTATGTCATGCTTCGTTGATCACTGCCTCTGAGAAAAGAACCATGGGCACTGGAACAAAGCACTGTGATACTGTGGAGTTCCTGCAGACCCCACAGAGCAAGGAGTAAATGACACACACATCCCATTCTGGACAGATGCTAAAGAGTATTAATAAACCTGGGCCAATGAGCATGCATGGAACTTGCATCAATGTACAGACTTGAAAGTGGTTTGGCACAGAGTGATCCCATAGCATTAATTGGTTCAGCACTAGATTGAGGTTTTAGGCAGCAGTAGATCATTCTTTAAATAATCCACAACAACCAAGTGGATGCAGAGGTTGCTCCCAAATTTATGCTGATAAACACTATAAAATGTAAGAGAAGGGTGTTGGTTTTCTCTTTCTTAGAATCAGTAGGTGTCACCAAATTCTGCATGAAAGTTCTACAGAAAATGGCTAAAAACATATAAATAAGAGTAGAAAGGATTGCTTTAAAAAGGTGATTTATTTTTCTTTATGGAAAACTGTTCAGACACGATTTTATAATTTTGAAAGCAAAGCCATCTGTATCAACAGTATGGTGATTGTTTTAAATAGCTCACCTGTAAGCACTGAGCAACATAGCTCTGTCTTCTTCTTGGCCACCATCCTAGTTTTTTTATGTAAAGACATATTAAAATCATGCCCAGAAGCTACTTAATTTTCTAATTACTGGTACTATTCATGACCCATTCTATGCATCTGCCCCAGCATATGGGCATATAGACTGTCAAGCTCCAAAGTTGATTCTTGTGTGAAGTAGCAGGCTAACAGCTCTAGAAGCATTACACTCAAGACGTTTACATTTTTATACTAAATATGATGCCTCAAGTATTAAAGAAAATTGGAAATATGAGTTTAGGCATTAGGAACAAAATTAGTACTCTCTTGTCTCCTGTGGCATGAGCCACAATGACCATTTCAGTGAAAGGTTGTGTATCAAATTTGAACCTACCCAATTCAACAAGCATGTAGAGCTTGATTAGTGATTGATTTCCTTGATTGAAACTTAAAATTAAACCAGCAGCAGCTTTCTATCCTTGATTTTTTTTTTTTCCATTCTGCCGAGTTACACTCTCTGTAGAGTTCTCTTCTCTGTACTGGTCTCAGAGAAGATGTACTGGTTGTACCAGAACCTCTACACTGAAATACTATCAAAGGCAGAAGAAAATGATTCAATATGAGCATATGCATACTCACAAATTCTGTGTTAGCGTTGGTATCTTTCATTGAAAAAAATTCTGAGATTTCAGAGCACCATGGGTGGATGACAGTTTGTAAAAGCTGTTTTTATATCCACTATTGTTATCTCCACTAGCAGTCTTTTACAGACCATAGCTTGTCAAAACAATAAATCAAGACCGTAACTTACACAAACTTGCACTGGTTGGAGACGGCTTCACTGTAGAATAATGCCTTTGCATAAAACATTCCTGTTGCACAATTCAAAACAGTAGATTATACTCAGGCTTTAAAAAATAGATTATTTTTTCTGGTTGTGAGAGGTTTTATGAATATGTTTATAGGCAGAAATCAGTCATAAAAGACATAGGCTATAAAGCACTGAGAGCTATAGAACAGAAATCATTGTCCAAAGCACTTTCTGAACTTCAGAAAACGATAATAAAATTGTGAAAGTGCTTGTCAGATTTGAAATGCAGTTTTAGCAAAGACTTTCTTTGCACTAACATGTTGTCAAGAGTATGTATTTAAATACTGAAAGTAAGGAGCTGCAGAAGAAGAGTATTTCTGAGAGTATATCAAATTCGAATAAAGGAGCATTCAGATGACAGTTTGCAAAATAATAATGTGATTTCAGGTATGCAATTCAACAGAAAATGACAAGTAACCTTCCAATCTTACACACAACTAGCTACATTAAGGTCATAAATTACATTCAAGGTTGAGAGCCTGTGATGCAAGGGAAAAGAAAAATGTACTGATCACCCAATTTTATCCCTTGAGCATGTCCGAAATTTTACCCAAAAGTACATCCATTAAACCTAAGTGGCTCCTATTACTGTGAGAGCCTTGTGATGGTGGAGTGATTCTATTTCTATATTATAAACAGGAAACTGAGTATAGGAACTAAAATGTCAGATGCTACAAAGTTGTTTCTACTTGCTTAAATAGCTCAGTATTTGCAAAACCACTGTCCTAGTCCTTTGCTAGAGTTACATGACACTCCAGCTTTGTGTCCCTTCAGGGAGGTCTGGAGATCACAGCTCTACACTCGAAGGCAAAGAACTTTTGGAGAGTAGGGAATGGCCACACACCAAAACACTTCTAACTTCCTCAGATAGATGCTAGGAGTCTTGGCATCCAGTAAATAGCACAACACCTCTCTAACTGGTTAAATTTTCCATCTTGAGTTGCAATTCAATAGCAATGTTGTTAGGTCTCACTTGCACCTTTCTCTCCTTCCTCCATCACAGTTACACCACTATAAAACTGCTGCAAGGAGCTCAGCAGCCCCTTCCAAATAGTTTTTTGAGTTGAACTGATGTTTTCTTGTCTGGTTAAAAAAGTATGAACGGCATGAACGGACACCCATGCCAGTTTTCAGATCAAGCACGTGATAACATGAATTGATGTAAGTGCTGCCAGGAAGTAAAGAGCAGTCATCCCCAGCAGGCCTGAGCATATCAAACCTCCACTTTGAACTTCCACAGAGCTTTTAGCTCAGACAGGCTATTAAATCACATAAACTGACATGCTGTATATCACAGTCCATTATAGTAACAAGGTTATCCTATTAGTTTAAGTGGTGATTGCTCTGGTTAGGCAAACTCCACTGGAGACCAGAGTGCCTTCACCACGGAAAGGAACAGCCACAGAGGAGCACACTCTTATGACCCAAACCTGTGTGTTCTGTAAGGGCATGCTCTCAAACCTCTGCCATGACAGAGGAGCAAACCAACAGCCAAGACAACCCTTGCCAAAAAGCAGATAAATATCTCTAGTCCTCCCTGCTTATAGACTAGAGGAAAATGTCCCAAGTGATCTCCAGTTCCACTGAATGATCACTGATCCTGGCATCAAAACAGTAAGCATCATCATGACATGATCATGATTCCACCATTGCCTGACAATTTCCCACCACGCATCAGAGCACCAATTTGAGTTGTTTGCACAACTCCAGATGCAGCAGAGGAAAATAGCATGAAGCACCCATCACAGTATATTCAGGTAGTTGTACACAAATTGTAAGACAAAAATCACTACAGTCACTGTGATGATCTGCAACTGTGACAGATCAGTTGAATGCAATATAAAACTTCTGTTGTTTCTGCAGCACACGAAAAAGGGAAACCAAGGAGTTCACAGACTTAGTGTCTGGATGAGAATGCAACCTCATTAAGGGAAAAGTCCAGCTTCCATGCCTATAAGAATTCAATATATCCTGAAAAATAGTCACGCAGATCTTTTAGAAAAATTGCTAATCTTAAAAACTACATGAGATCCATTTGTGGAATAGTTGTTAAACTTCCCTATACGCTACAATGAGCATAGAAAAATATCCAATAATTCACATGGGAGCTTTGACTGAAAATACATTTTATAGTGCTGTAGTTTGGTTCAGTGAAATCTATGGGGAATTTGGCATGGCCAGTGACAAACTACATGTGAATCAAACTGATAAAATTTGTGGATGAATGCTGCCTGATCCAAGTGCAGTTACAAATTCGTCATGTGACTCCCCGTGCTAGTATATCATCTGTACCTGAATTTGACACTGAAAGCTTTTGAGAGTGTTTCACAGTCTTAAAGTCAAAAACATCAAGCCAAATCTTGGTGCAAAGCTACTTGTTGTGAACAACTGCAGAGGGCCTGACAATGGTTGAGAGTGTACACCAGGAAAAGCTGAGAGCTGCTGCTCCAAGTTCTGTCACAGCAAAGGATGGAGATGCTGCCCCAAGTGGCACTGCAGGTATAGGAACAATAAATCATGACTACACTCACACCACAAATGGATGAAAATGTCTCTTCTTCACAAGAGGGATTTTGAACTGGAATACCATGTTGAGATGGATGGCATCCAGTGGGAGAGCACCTGGTCAAAACTGACCATAGTGGAATACAATTTATAAAAGTTAAAACACAGGAAAAGATTAATTCCAGACACTAGCTGAGCTGGCAGTGGAGCTTAGTAAGCTCCGTGATCCTGTCATACCAAGAGCCTACCTGCCAACACTTCATCTGGTTGTGTCAGCTGCAAACATGCTGCTGGTGTCTGCTGCAGCAGTACTTTGATCACGTGCAGACGGAAAGCAAATGTACCATGCAGATAATACAACAACTGCTCTCAGGTCTTCTGTAGTTTGATCTGGTTTTATGTGCATTATTTCTTAGGCTGATGTGACCTTTTCTGCTTCACACATATACTGCGTTGGCATTTTAAGTGAAGGGGAAAACTCATCAGCACACTTTTTGGATCATGTACCCATTATTTGCTGATGTTTTACTAAAAATGCTGGCAATTTTCCAGTTCATTAGGGATCATCTCAGATCTGACTCTGCTGGCAAGAAATAAAACTATTACGATACCAACAGTAAAATATTTAACCTAAATTTTAAAAAAAATTCCCTACTGCTTACAAAATAGTAGCATAATAATTATGGTGCTGGCTGAAGCAATTTCTAGTTTTAGTGCATATGTACCTAAAGGAAAACTGTTCTATGTCTTTTATTCCACAGACGCTGTGGAATTAAGTTACTAATAGGCAAATGGTTTGCAACATTTACTGTATTTGTTGTAAGCAAAGTATTAAAAACTTGAAGTCTCAGCAGAGAAAGTCCTAGGAGAGAAGCAGTACTGACTTCAAATTAGAAAATAATTTTTCCCCCAAGAAAAATTCATGCTGGTTATTTAAAACATATCTATTCTCATTTGCCATTTTAGACAGAGAGTACTTTTAAGCAAGCATATTGCTCTAGCTCAGCCAGCCTTCAGTCCTGCTGGCACGTGTGGGGACAGACATGATTGGTCCTGGTGCAGTGCTGCTTTTCCAGCAGCATCGCTCTGATGCACATCTGTTATGGGGAAAACGGAGGAAGACTCCCACTGATGTGTGTAAGAACTGGGAAGCCTTTCCACCTGACAACTACTCAGATTACAAGAGATTTATAGGCTGCATTGTACTGTATATTGCTCCTTGAGAAGCCATTTATCTGCCTGTGTCTTACTCTGGCAGGGCAAGGTGGGTATCAACTGCTGTCATGCTGAGTGGAACAGCAGTGCATGCAAAACCACCACATCTATTCTGTACCACACAAAACCTCGTCTTTCTAGGAAGCTTCCTATGAGAGATTCCTCTTCAGTCCTCTTATCTTTCAACAAGACTCTACAAGACGCATACTACAAACAGCAAATCTGAAACAACTGATAAGCAACCCTGTAGCTACACTGGCAATAGAGAAGTTTTACTTAATAAGCTTTGGATGCTTTGGATGCTGAGCCAAATTACACAATGGTTACTTTCAGCACATGCCAAGAAAGTACAACTGCTCAGAGGACCAAGAGACTTAGAGAAATTGAAGATCTAGCAGCTCTGGAGCGTTACGTGATTGCACTAGCTGCATCTATGTTGTGGAGTGGTGTAGCAGGGCATCTTGCCCCTCAGAAGAGCTTATCTGTGTCTTGTTAGCTGGTGAAATAACTCAGGGCATCTTGCCCTTCACGAGAGCTTGCTAATTGGTGAAATAATCAAGGCAGCTTGTCTTGCTGTCTTTTTTTGATGCCATGAAAGTAATGCTTCCAGCTGTCAATAGATATCTTGCTGTGGAAGTGAGATCTGGAAAGATAATCTGAATTTCTGACTTAGAGTTGACTTTACAAACTACTAAAGTTACACCAAACTTTCACAAAGCAAAAATCTTCTGTGTGTTCCCTGGAAATATGTGGGGCTTTCTCCCCAGCGGTGGGATGTCTACTTTATGGTCACTCTTCCGAGAGCTGAGTGAACAGACTCTGTACACTATCATTATTTTGGTGGTAAATTACATTGACTCCTAATTTATACTAGTCCTTTGCTAGCTTTAATATAAGTACCTCGATATTGAGCACTGTTTTATGTATTCTAATAGTTGTCTTTGTTTTATACTGTGTAATAAGTAACTCTGTTTAAGGCCTTTTGTCTGTTATCACCTATATATTCAATAAATAACTCATTTTATAATAAACCTGATCTGCCATCCTTAGAACCTGCAGGCTGGAGTGATTTTAGGTGTGGGCCATACCAACTTTAAACTGCTGCCAGAAATCAAGGCTAAGGCAGGGCTTGCCTGAATCTCCCGCCTGATAGTAACAAGTGATCATACTGGCACCAGACATAAAGTACTTCATCAGCACCTACACCAATGCAAGATGAAGGGCCTGGATGGAGATAAGTGAAAAAAGAACAAGTAGAACAATGAAAATGAGCCCACCAATGTCCAGTTACCTACTCCTCCCTGCTGGTCATTTCCTGGATATTAGGGTCAGAGACACAGTTCCTCTGTTGCTATTGTTTCCAGGTTTTGCTTTGGGAAGGGGAGTATGCTGAGGTTTCAAAGTGCCATAACCTACAGTGTGGAGGTTCAGCCAGGGCTAATGAGTGTCAGAGCCTGCTCCACTTGCAGCCCTGCTTGGATGTGCCTGTGTGAGAGACCTGGAGACTTTCCCACACCAGAATCATGTCTGTCTGTCTCTCCTTTCTCTTTAGATAAGGATTAATCCAAGCTGATCCTCACATGAGAATAATCATAAGAAAAGATAATTAAAAAGGATGTACCTTTGTGAACAGAAGATAATTTCTGTGCATGAGCTGATCTCTACAATACCAGGATTAGATGCTATCTTATCTAAAACTATTTACAAATCATCTTGACAGTGTTCAGGTTTGACAGCTCTGTGTTAAAGTTACAGCACTGCATATATGGCAGCCATATAACCAGTTATAAACAAAGCACCTGCTGGGCAGAACATGGACTCAACTGCCAATGCATATATTGCATCAACCTCCAGCAAATAAAACATTAAATTAAGTTTCTGTGAAATAAACAGAATACCTGTCAATGCAATCACTTCTTGTCTGATGCCAATACTTAACTACAAGTATGTGCCTGTCTCTTATGTACAGTCATTGAGCCAGGTTGTGTCTCCAGGCACAGCTTGTGAATTCTGCAAATTGTTGCCTTGATATTTATTTTCTCTAGTTTTCAGGTTTTATAAACCTGTATAAAAGCTGTTTTCTTCTATTGCCTTTCATTAGCAGAAAGTGGCCTACATGGAAATGTCTGGGCTTGGATTCAGCTACAGTTCCATTTTTTGCTTGCCCTTGTTCATGTTCCCACTCTCCCCTTTATGGCTACTTACTCAAAGGGGTCGCTGGGATCAGCTCTCTGGAGCTCTGGAGGAATCGGTATTCTTTTGTAGTACATTTCCCAGTCAAAAGCTCCTCGCATGGCATCCCCCGCCTGCGCCTCGTAGCCAAAGTGATTGTGGTCAATGACATCGATCATGGGACACACGATGGTTTTGTGGTTAAGTGCAATCTGGTCTGAAAAATGAAAGTAGAAAATAGGAAACGGCATGTCTAGTCAAGCCATCTATCATATTACTGCAAAGTGAATCCCGCAGGTTTCTGATGTTTGGAGATTGTTTGCTTTCTGCCCTATGGCCCCCCAATAATTTCAAATCTGTACCAAACCTTTATTTAAAGTAGAATTAATGCAGTTGGGCAATGATTAGAAGTATTTATGGTTCTTTAAAGGGAAGCACATCCCTGTGAGACCCACAGGGAGTCCTGTTATCTGTATCTCTCTCACATTGCTACTCTGAGCTGTCCCCAGACTGTAAGCTATGGAACAAGCCAGCAAGCAAATGGTAAAAATACTCCTTCATCTGTGGGGAGTGTGTATGGGAAGTCCCTGCCAGAGAGATTTATTCCTAAATGTGAATCTTGGCCCTTGCAACACCATTCAGTCACCGTTCCTGTGGCTGTAGTGTGCATCAGCTTTGAAATAAAATGCTCCAAATTAAAGGCAAACTCCAACACAAAGAGTAAAACAGAGCTTCTGTTCTTTTTTTTGTACCAATCTTTGAGTTATAAAGAAGGCTCCACAGTATTATTCTTAGCTGCTTTCTAAAAAAGGAGTTTAGTTTTGCTTTAAAAAAAAGTTAGAACTGAGAGACTAAATTAAATTTCTATCTCTAGCATAAGCTCAGCTGGGCCTGAGTCTGCTTTGGTGAATCCTATTGTATAATCCTATAGAGCTCCTCTGAAAAGACAGACAACTAAAGAAGATAGGTAAACATCAGGAACTAGGCAGAAGAGTAATGGTTTGAAATGAGGAATTACAGAGAAAACCTATAGCTGTGTTGACATGAAAAGACAGTAAAAAAACTACCTACAAATCCTCAAAAAAAATCCTAAAATCTTAAAATTCCAAGTAGAATAAAGCTTTTTCTCTGAATGGCAGCTTAGATACTCTACATTATTTAGTACATTTTAGGGCCTATGTGGAAAACTTGTTTTATGTTTTTTTGTTGTTTAGATTTCACCGATGTTTGATAATACCCTAAAAATAATCAGAGGCGCTGCGTGTGTATTGAACACTTACATAGGAAGGCAGGCAATACTGGTATAATGATCAATAATACAGATTCTTCTTCTATGCTTCTGAGGGACTGGAGTTAAGAAAAAAAGATTTTCACAAAACATCTGGGTCGTTATATTTATTCTCAAAAGTTTAAGCTTAGGAACACTGTCCAAATCAGGGATCAATGCTGCTAGTGAGAAATTACTGTGACTGGAAGTTCAGCACGTTTTTACATCCTTACCCTTTAATAGTGAAATAAATTTAAAACACAGGCTCTCAAAAAATTCTAGGAAACTCATCTCAGAGATAATGGTTGCATTACTGTTGCTATTGCCAAATATAACTACATTCACTGGCACACTGTATAGTGTTATCTGTGATCATTATATAAAGTCACTTTTACATAATCTCCTTCCTGTGATGGCCCTCCTAATAGTTACAGGGCTTCTAACAATCTGCCCCTGACTCCCCCCCTCCTTCTAAACTGATTGGAGTAGAGAAACTAAATGGGATTGATTTGTCTGGAGCAGGTCAAAGGTAGACTCATAATGCTTTAGCATCCTTCTCTTCATCTTTAAAAGCTGCTGTCTTTAAATACACTGAAGGATTTGAAGTCTCCAAGTCACATGCAGAGACAGTCAGGGGGAAATTTATTTGAGCAATGCTCAGGCTTAATCCCAGTCTTCATTTGTACAACTCTCAAGAATTCTGCAAGTATGACGATCTTACCTGCCTGTTTTAGTGTTTCTTCAGAACTTATTTCTCAGCCTCCAAAATACTTTAGAGATAAGGAACCACAGGAAAATCTTGACTTTTGATGAAACCAGGGTGTTTGTAGTTGTGCACACCAAAACACAAAGTAACCAAACTTGCAGCCTCAGTTTTTCCTTCAGTGTGTTTAAAATAATGAATTTTACATATATACTACTTAGGCTTAAATGTAGGCTCAGTATGAATTTAGGAAACAGAAAGAAAAGGCTGTAGAGCTAACTTTTCACAAGTGTGGTGGTATCACAGACTTAGATATGCAAACATGCTGCTGCCTTTATCAGCCAGTGCTCTTTCCTCCACCTGCTCCTAATGCCAGACACTGAAAGCCACAGCTGAAATATTTTACAGTTTCTCTTCCATTACTCCTCATCCTCTTACAGATTCCTACTAGTCTGAATATATCCATGCATTATTTCACTGCATATATGCTTCAGTGAAAGGGAAGAACAAACAGATAAGCATCATTGTACAAGCAAAAATCTTGCAGATTTGAGGGAAAGCCTGGGAGCAAGAGGGGACATTGCTCAAAGCTTTCTCCCAAGAAATTTTAACCAATATAAACATACATATTTGAATTCAGCACTTTTAGAATCAAGGAGAGTAAGTATATATGGCAATAAACAGGAGTTTTCAATACTGGATGAGTTTCTATCTCAGGAACATAGGTTTTATCTCTCTGAGAAACAGGTACCCTTTTAATTTCAAGCATGCTTCAAACTGGGCTGGATAAAGCCAAATTGCCAGTAGTTTTATTTCTGCAATTTTTCCAATGCAAACACTTTTATTGTCATACTTAAGTACATGATTACAGATAGTGACAACAGTTGAGTGACTCAGCAGCTGAATTACATAAGTAATTGTGCCCTCAGTTTCTACACTGTCAAGCAATAAATTGTATACAAGTTGTGAAGATGGGTAACAAGCAGGTGTTCTAACAACTTGCTAAGCATAATCTGAACATGATGTATTTTTAATTCTTAGTCAGGAAAGGAATCTGTTTCAGCAAACCTAGTTCTGGTTCCCTATGTCACTACTGATCTACTGTCCATTTCTCCTCTTACTGCTCCTGCAGCAACATCAGCAGAAGGAAATATGTGCCTGCACCTTTCTGGTTTGCCACTCAAGTTTCTTACCTGCAATAACTGTCTAACTGTGACTTCACACTGCACTGAACTGTCACCTGCTGGACTCCAAGCCACATCTTTCCTTCTGCTGCGGAGTGACAACAAATAGCTGTGTTTGCCAACCTTTTTACATCACTACAGCTTCCTACTCAGTGAGCATCAGTCAAAACTCTCTAGTATCTCAGAGTGCCTAACCTAAGCTTAAGAGCCCATTTAAGTAAAGAAATTAACTAAATAAAGCTTAAAGAAAAGAAAGGCATTTTACACTCCACCCATTTTTAAGAAAACAAAACAAAGGACTGTAACGGAAAACAACTGTGGCTCAGCTCCACAAAGCCATTTAGATGCCCTAAAAGTACTGAAATAACTCAGTCTTCCTTTGGTCTAAAAGCTGATAGTTAATTCTGAAAAGGAAATTTAGATACTTACATAGCTCTGAGAACCATCTTCAAGTGATTGTTCTCGGTTCCTCAAGCCCCTTCCCAACCTCTAACTTTCAAGGTCTCATTTGGAACACCTGGTTTGGAAACAGCTGCTCCTCTTAGCAAAGACTGCCAGTCCAGAGCAGGGCTGAGCTGTGTACTTGTGGAGGATTTTTCACTACACATGCTAGACACAACTGGAGCTAAAACAGGGCAGCTTCAAAGAAATAAACACTCAACATGTGTTTAACACACAAACTGTGGTTTCACTGAATGACTTTCAGTCACATTCAGTGCTGAGTGAATCACAAAATAAAACTTCAGATAAACACCTGAAAACATACATTAACTTTACTATTTACACTAGCAGCTAGGTGTCATCTGGTTTTAGTATAGTAAATATTTGCCATCTGAAGTTTGTAAGAAAATTTTCTCATTTCTTTAGAAAAACAGGGCACAGGGAAAATATACTAGATGTGTGTTCATCTTCTATTTGTCCTGGATGTAATGCTCTACTTTTTCTTTCAAAATAAAATAGATTTGATTCTGGGCTTCAGTATTCCTCAAGACTCATTTCTAGCTCTGTCTGGTTGATTATCTACAGATATTCTACTATATATGGAATCAGAAAGATCTCATTCCTCTTGAGAACTGAGGGGCACTGATGCAGTTGCTCTCATCTTTCCAGAGGCTGAGGGTTCAATACCCAACTGCAACCTGGCTGCAATTATGAATCCTTTGTTGCCATTCTGTTTATTTTTCAGTTTTTGCAGGGTGAAATCTAGCTAGATGTATGGAATGGATTATCTCATGTGAGATCACACAGGCTAGGGGATCAGGCCCAGCCTGGATGGGTTTATGAAAGTGTGGTCCTGCCTAACATGATCTTCTATAAGCAGGTAACCTGCCTAGTGGATGTGGGGAAAAAGGCTATGGATATTGTCTACCTGGACTTCAGTAAAGCCTTTGGTATTGTCTCTCATAGCATTCTCCTGGAGAAGCTGGCAGCTTAGAGGAGTGCACTCTTCACTGGATAAAAAAGTGGCTGGATGGCCAGCCCAGAGAGTGGTGGTGAATGAAGTTAAATCCAGCTGGCAGAAGACTGGAAGTCTTGTTCCCCAGGGAATCAGTACTCAGGCCAGTACTTTCTAACATCTTTATCGATGATCTAGACGAGGGGATCAAGTGCACCCTCAGTCAGTTTGCAGATGACACCAAGTTGGATGGGGGTGTCAATTGCTGGAGGGCAGGAAGGCTCTGCAGAGGGATCAACAACTGAGGTCCTTGAGCCATAACTACCCCATGTAGCCCTACAGGCCTACAGATGCACATCTGGAAAGCTGCCCAGAGGAAAAGGGCATGGGGTGCTGGTTGACAGTGGCTGAACATGAGCCAGCTGAGCCCAGGTGCCCAAGAAGGCCAATGACATCCTGGCCTGTGTCAGGAATAGTGTGACCAGCAGGAACAGGGCAGGGATTGGCTGTCTGTACTTGGCACTTGTGGGGCTGCACCTCAAATCCTGTGATCAGTTCTGGGGCTCTCAGTACAGGAAGGATATTGAGAAGCTGGACTGTGTCCAGAGAAGGGCAATGGAGCTGGTGAAAGGTCTGGAGCTCAGGTTCTATGAGGAGCAACTGAGGGAGCCGGGGTTGTTCAGCCTGGAGAAAAAGAGGCTCATGGAAGACCTTATCGCTCTCTACAACTGTTTGAAAGGTGGGGGCTGGTCTCTTCTAGTGTTAGGATAAGGGGAAATGGCCTCGACTTGGATTTCACTCTGCTCCTTTATGACATCTGTGCTTCACATGAAGACATGGAGGTTATTTTTAAAAACGCAGATGTGATTGAGGGCAAGGGGGTAACAAGGAGACCAACTGTATGCATGATTTTATACAAAAGCTAGGAAGGATAAAGATTTGGAATTTTGTGCATTATCTTACTACTGATCTGAAAAGAAAGTAATTAATAGTATTTTTGTTGATCTCTACTGATAGTTCATTAGAAGAACAGAAAATGTTGCTGCAAATGCTTTATCAGCTTACTGTGTGGCCCAAGAGTCCTAACAACAGAACTAAAGCAACAATAACCATTAATTAGTGAAACCATAACCTTCTGTGTACTTACAGCAGACTATTTTAATGAATACAAATTTCTTTATTAGGCAACTCAGAAATTATTTTTAGTTATGGTGGCAAAAAGCACTCACATTGCAAAGCATATATACTTTGAATGTAGTTCGGTGTGTACAAAAGAGAACTTTGTTTCCTGTAGTGAAATCCTAGACTACAACAATTGATTCTTTCCATTCCTTTAACTAATGGAGCTTTGCTGGCTGCAGCTGGAATCCAGCAAAGCAGTCAATAGCAAATCATTCTTTTTGAGCTTCCCGTTGTGAATGCTATTGCTATTGGATTTAACACTGGCCTTGGATATATTTACAGCAAAAAGGGTTTTAATGTAATGTGGAAAACTAGGAAGGAGTACAATACCTTCATAACAAACCTTTTCAGGTTACAGTAAGGACATAGCATTATATTGGATATAGCAGTGAATTTAGTACTATTAATAAAACAAATTGTAACTATTATAAGCTAAAGCAATACTGCAAGATTTTACAAATTCTTTCGTCTCAGGAAGCAAAATGCAGCTGCTCACATTTCTTGGGGTTTTCTCTCATACTGACACTTCAGACAGATCAGAACTGCAGCAGAACTCCAAAAGCTTTGATACAGTGTACGTGCTTACTGTGGGACATAGCTTCCAATCATTGGTTGTATGTTCTGATTTTAATGTCTGATGAATGCTCATGCACTTACTAAGCAAGGGTGGCAGCCAATTCACGTTGACTTCGCAGTGGGAATCCAGAAATGTCAGGACTTCTCCTCTAGCCAGCGAGGCCCCGAGCAGCCTGGTCCGAATGAGCCCTTCTCGTTTCTTGGTACGCACAATCCTCACCTTGGCAAAACGGACCATGTATTCCTCCAGCTTCTCTTTCAAATGCTCTAGAAAGAAGGGTAAAAAAAGTGTCACTGGTGCCAGGCCTGGAGGAGCCAACAGAAGGACAGGTTGGTGTACAACCTGTAAGATGCTTATCTACTTCCATCTCTGGTCACTTCAGGTCCTCCAAACTCTGCCACAAATCCTCCTGAGATGGTTCAAAAAGTGCAAATATTCTCTGTTTTATCACACAGAGGAAGACACTGATACTCTGCTTCAGTTGCTACTGGCAACCTGCCATCCACAATATAATGGCCAAAACAGCTGCAGGATATTCATCCATTCTCTGGCTCCTGCAGCCAAGGGCCATATAAACATCCTGGTATGTCATTTTATAAACAGTGTCCTTTCCAAGTCAGTTTCCTATATTAACTTATTATGAAGAACTATTCATGGGAATAAATATAAAAAATAAAACTAGCACAAATTAGGTTGTTTTTGTAATGTGAAGGGAAACAGACATGAAGAAAGATCTTTATCGTTAGATACCAGCATGAAGCACACAGACAGCTGGCTTCCTAATAAAATTAGGCTGCAAATGTAGAGTAGTTGATAGGTTCTCTGATCTGCAAAATCTGGTTCTGTTTGTATCACAAAATATCATCTTTGGGAACATCTTTTCTTCTGACAAGTAATGAACAGTAAGAATCATTAAAAAAACCCAACAACAAAAAACACCCAAGAGTTTCGCCTCTTCCTAAATACACCTAAAACACAAGTCCTGATCTTTTGTCTTTGCTACAACACCTCAGCTTGCCACTCATTACTTTGGATAAATATTATCATTCCATTTATCAGGGGAAAAGGGAGACAAAAGCTTAGTCTCTAATAATTAAAACCATTGATAAGCTACATTTAGTGATGCTAAGGATTGCAAGCTAACTTTCACAGAAATGGCTTTGTCAGTTTATGCTTGTTTCTGATATCAGCTACTGATTCTTTGGACTTTTAGGGACAACACATGCCTTGTTCCTGGTTCTTCCATCATTACAATAATTTCAGTAAGTTTGCTATAGGTTAGCCAGAAGGATTTCCATTTAGCAGTATCCTGGAGTATATAATGCTGACACACAAATTTAAGGCATTGAGCAAACAAGTCATAGCACAGACAATACACGATCTTGCAAAAATAAAATTAAGCTCCAGTGAAAGAGAGCTCCCTCCACATGTTTCTTTTCATCTTGTTTTTTTTTTTCCTAGCTGACAAATACATTTGACTTTGCAAAGCTACCTGCAGATTAGGAAGAACACTGATGTGTATTTAGTGGAAGAGTACTACATGGGATGGTTCTCCATACTGAGGAATCCTGATGCACACTGGCACAGAAGAGGGACTGGGAACATCACACTGCAGTCATTACAGAACAGGTTAAGGCTTCTGGGAGGAGAAACTCAACACTCTGGAGACATCCTGAGTCAGGAGAGAGGTTTGTGCTCATAGTATTGACTGGGAGATGTTAGGTCAAGTGAGGAAAGCCAAGTCTGAGACATACCCAAAAATTCTGAAATAAGAAGGAAAGAAGCATCCCTTTCTCCATCCTGTTTCACTATGTACATACTCCAGAAAGTCTCATGAGTAACAATGTCAAGAGATGTTCTGTGTCTTGAACACAGGTGGGTTTTGTATGACCAATCATGTTCACAGGACAAGGCCTGTGTGCTACTCTGACTCATTTTAGCTACCAGCTACAATTCAGTTTTGTGACTGAACTGAGGTTTATTCAAGCCCTGGATCATTTTGTGCCCACAGGCAAGACTGTTTCAAGTGTATATTTATTGAACTGGTTTTTTGTTTTTATGAGCTCCATTGAGACTATTCCCACAGTGCAGGAATATAGAAGAAGTGAAATAGACCTTAAAAACAAAGATACAAAGACCTTGCAGGTAATACAAGAAAGTCTGTTAGGGCTGTCAGTCTGGATTATTTCTATATAGTAAATTTTATCATCTAATAGCCATGAAAAATGAAAAGGCTCCAAAGCGACAGGTTATTACATATTTCCAAAGTAAATCAAATCTAATCAGTTAGGTACCATAGGCTCTGCTAGTCCTCAGACACCAGAAATTTCCTGTATCTCTCAAAGGTCACCTAACTCTTCTCCTTTTCCATCCATGAGTCTTCAGTTTGTTTGCACTGAACAGTGCATAGGGACCCAGCACCAAGAGCAAGACCACACCGCTGCACATTGTTCAGACAAGCACTAAAAAGATTTGGGCTGCTCAGCCAGAACACACCTCTCCAACTCTAGAAGCAATCACTAAATGCCTTGGCTGTAGCACAAATCCCCCATCATCACCTGCCTAACCTCAGAGATGGGTTCACTGATGAGGCTCCAGCTGACCAGAGGAGTTGACCAGCTACTACATAGCTCTGAATTTCATTATATGTCAGAGACAACTGCTTTACTCTTCCCTGTTTCTAGGCAGTTCCCCCTTTGTAGGAGAAGGCAACTACCAAGAATGTAACTGCTCTGATGGAGAGAAGTAGGAGCCTTACTTGGACAATCCAAATTGTTTGTGGTGTTGGTGCCTGTAGACACACTGAGGTGAGCCTTCACTAGTTGGGTGTCACAATGGTTAGGGTAAGGTCCTTACAGCAGGCAATTCGAATATGGCCACCACTGATGTTTAAATGAACTAGTACAAATGCACCCTTTTCAGGCATTCTGATTGTTATCACTTATCCTGAGTCAAATTAATTCACAGAAATTCACTCTCATACAAAGGAATTAATTTCATTCCTTCCACATCTTTCAGTGAGCAAATTCTGAAAGCTGAGTGCCTATCTTCTCAGGAAAACACTTCAGGGAGATAGGTTGTAAACTATCAAATTATGATACATTCTTTTCTGTTCTTGTATCAAGTGCTAAATAACAATAGAGTTGAATAATATGATTTGATTGTCATTAGTTGTATTGGAGCTTGAAATCTATTAAATCAATGGTAGCTCATACTGTTCTTTCATTGCTTCAGATTCCTTGCAAACTCAGGAAAAAGGTCTCTCAAATTTTAAATCTTTTATTTTCTTTGGTGAGGATAATATCTGAAATTCTGTGGAACAAACAAAAGCTCTGTATCATCTTCCCTCCCTCTCTCTCTCAGATAGCTCTTCACACATTTTAGACAGCATGTCACCTAATTTGTGAAGAACTGCTTTAAAACATCCTGCACATCTATTACTGCAAGAATTGCATATCCCAGAATTATTTTCATCTACTCAATTAGGCCCATGACTGAATGATCTTATTATTTTCTCCCTGATGCTTAAAGAACAAGTCACAAAAAAGCAGAAACACACTAATAAAATTTGCACATCTTGTATACACAGAATTCTAAATGCATCCTCATTTAGACATATCTAGAAGTAGTAAGGAAGAAAACAAAAGTAATAACTCGTGAATTTTATAGAGCTTAGTTAGACAAGTGACATTAAAGGATCAGGTTTACATACAAACCAAAGTATATGGACTACTAGAGATATGTAAAGTATCTAAATTTTATAAACCAGTTACATGCTAGTAATATCCTAGCAGTAAGTCATGACACAGCCAAATAGAGGCCTGCAGCAATACCTACTGTATCTTTAGTTTTGAGATATGGCAAGGAAGGTGGTTTGGGAATTTATTTGGGAAAAAGTTCTCAATAACTACAAATAACTATAAAAACATCACAAAGTATTTAAGTTCAATGACCAACTCAAATATAGTTGTGAGAACGAAAATATCTTAAGGTAAAGGAAATAAATTCCGTTTTGGATCCACAAATAACAATTTTTTAAACTTAAATCATTATGAAAATGCTCTCATACTCTAATTTGCCCGCAATGTCTTGTGGCACTCTTTCAAATTTTACCAATCTCTAAAAGCAAAAACCCCCAGAGTAACAGTCAGAGACAGTAGAACAGTAGTAGTTTTACAGAAAACGGTAGTATTTTCTTCTATTTATATACAGAGAAAAATATATCTTCCATTTTGAACCACATTTCTGATTAACAAAGTCCCAGTGTTTGTGATTACTAACAAATTTGTATTTTTAAAATCTTGTCTTTTTGCCAAATCTATTAGAATAAACTTCCCCTTTTCACAGAACTCCATAAATCTCTCTCACAGAAGAGAATACCGAATATTTTATTTCCTATAGTACAACTGCATTTTCTCACAAATCCCAACTATTTTGTTGGTAATACTATCTCCAGAAGAAGCATCACACACAAACCCTGTATGTTACACATATACATTTATGATTAAGCAAACATGCACGAATCAATGTCAGCACAAAACTGTAATTCTAGAGAAATTATTTGAAAGAAATTATACTGCAGTGTGTGAAACAGAAAGCAACCTGTAATAAAAAGACATTTAAATGTCCAGAGGACAACACATTCTGCCCATTCATTACCAAAGGAAACCATTTGAACAGATTTGCCATGACAATAGAACAGGAAGGTAGGATGGTTTAATTTATATTCTGTAGTATTATATAAATTCCACTTTCAGAGTTGGGCATAAGAGAGAAGGCAGTATTTAAATTCTGCAGTAAGCTATAAATAGTACTTTTTGCATATAAAGAAACCAAAGCCCCTTTCATTAGATATGGGGAGCAAATATCTAATTTGTAATTTAAAAGAAAATACATCATACTTTTCTTTATATTGCTGATCAAATGAATCCCTGAATCATAAGTTTGACACATGCCAGGCATCTGCTAGGGCAAGAGCTGGCACAAGCGGTGACAAATAAAAAATAATGCATGGGCAGGATGTTTCCAGGCTGTCACTGCTCTGACAAGTGATGATAAAGGGAAGCATTATGTCTCTTCTAGTGACAGCCTGTAAACAAATTCTCCATTGTAATTGTTCTGTATGGGCCTCCTCTGTCTTCATTTAAAGTCTGGAGAAGTTTTTCTAAAATAATAGCAGAGACACAATTGCTTGGTCATAATAATTAAAGATCTACTCAAGCAGAGTATGCATTTACTTAATTTGGTGCCCAGAAATAAATTGGAAACCAGGGTTCTGTCTTTGTCAGGAAAAAGATCACGTGGTAGTAAAAAAAACAGAACTGAAATTCTTCTCTCATGTTGGGATGCATACAGAGATATTTCATGATCACATTAGTACCCATGCTACCATGTGACAAGAAATGTTCCTAGAGGGTTACTGAGAATGCAGTAAGGGAGACTGAAAAGATTATGTGAAAGCTAGAGCTGGTCTTCAGGATGTGCTTGTCTGCAGCAGGGACCATGAAAAAGGAAGGAAAATACAAAGAAAATAAAGTGTTTTGTTAAGCCCCACTTCTGTTCAGCCAGGCAAGTTCACTCCAAATCTTTGCCTGCAACAGAGCCCTTCTCCACATCTGTAGCACCTCAAATTTCTGCTCAAAAATAATAACAATTTCTGTTAAGGATCACTGACTGGCAAATTACCAAATAATTAAGAGCAACAACAGAGTCTGCTAAATGCCTGGATAAACAATTTGAACTAAATCTGTTTATTTCTAACCTGAATTGACTGAGAGGTTCATAATTCCAGGCTCTGCCATTCTTAACATGAAACATATGAAAATAGTCCTAAAATACAGTAATACAAACACTATATTGGTCTCTCCTGTCACCTCAGCACAGGCATATGAGAGAATGCAACGTGGCCAAAACTCCAGTAGTCTGTGGCCTTAGGTCAGTAAACAACACACAAATGACTATTTCTCTTGGCGAAAATTAAAGCTGTAAAATGGCTATCTTGCCTTGCAACAGCCACAAGGCCAGCTTGTTTGAGGTCAGCTCAAGAAGACTTTTCACTATCTTTTTTATTCTCCTGCCAGCAACAAAGAGCTTTGTGCCAATATGCACAGACAAACCAAAGTACACTTATGCACCCTCCATGGCTCTCAGAGTGAGAAGAACCTCCATCACCTTATTATGTCCCTTTCTGCAAGATGGGATTATCTTCCCAAGTAAAATTAGCGAGGATATCCTCCTTTCATTTCCTGAAGCCTCAAGCATACCTTTTTCCCAGAACAGATTAATCTTTTGATGACTGACTGAAGCTTGACAGAAAATACATAAAAGGGAACAGAGTGGCCTATGGTTATTCAGTTATTCCTTGTTTGCTGCTGCAATTAACAAAATAGCCCTCTCCAGTGCATTTGCCATTCTTTCTGCTTTCACTGCCTGTATGTCTGCTACCATAAAAGCCAATTAGTCTGAATAGAGAACACAAGGTGAGCCTATGATTTTGGGTACATCATACTCCTTTCTTCTAGTTTCCCTTTAAGTTTCTTATTTGCAGAATGTTGATTGGAAGTGCTGTTTAAACACAGTCTATACCAGGTCAGCTGCCACTTTTCATAGACAAGTGTCAAAGTCTACAAGAAAGATAAATCCCCTGCTTATAACTCTGGGTAAACTAATCCACTGCTGCCCTACCCCTCTTGTAACTCTTCGGTAAAGTCCAAACTGAATCTTCCAAGCTACATCCTGGGGTTGTTGCCTCTTACACCATCTGCCAGTATCAGGAGGAATTTAGTTTTGTCATCTCTGCAATTCCCATTCAAGTTACTGGGGGCAGATGTTAGATCACCATTCAGCTGCTGCTTTGCCAGACTAAACAAGACCAGGTTTATCAGCCTCTTCTCAAAAGTCACTTACTTTTGGCCCATGACAGTCCTGGAAGTCCTCAGGTAAGCTGACTCCAGCTGTAGTCCTTGAATTGCAGAGCCCAAAATTGGATGCAGAATTACAGCTCTGTGCAGAACCAATGTTGTAAAAAACATAATTTAATTTTATCTGCTTACTCTCATCCTAGCATAGTCTAATCCAGTTTGCCTTCCTGGTCATACAAGGCCAACCCTTTTTCCTATTCACTTGGCATCCACTCTCACCTTTGCAAGTCCTTCCATCTAGCCAGTTTGCACCTTTACTGGTACATGGAGTTATTCACCTAGGTGCAGAATATATCACTCCTTGTTGAAGTTAATGAGATTTCTTTTCCCCGATCCTTGAGCTTCCTATATTATTTGATGTGTCAATCACTTTCTCCATTTTTGTATCACACAATATTTGCTGAGGGCACACTGTCTCATCATGCAAGTTATCAGTGACTAACATTGACCTCAGTATTTACCTAAGCTATTCTGCCAATTAGTCATTACTAAGGAAATCTGGAGGAAGGATGAGGAAGTTTTCTGCCAAACAGATTTTAGCATCTGATCTGAGCCATTCCAGACAACAAGAAGCTCCAGAAGTAGACAGGAAGTGTGTAAACTATTGGGTATGGTAAGTTCTGATAAAGACCAGTAAGAGAAAAAAATCATAGCTACTTAATAGCAATTGGCTAAGAGCCATCTTATTTTAGCACTAGATAACCCATTCTTTCAAAACAGTTTTGCACACAAAAGACTTAAATCACTTGAGATCACCATGTACTTGCTGCTGATCTGGAGGTAGCACTGCTTACAGAGACACTTGTGCTAAGCACTCAGAAACTTGTTTTGGCTGTGATGTTTGGGTTAACTGGCTTGAGTCAAGCTAAAATGCAATCTCTTTTTTCTGATATTAATTACGAGTCAAGCTAAAATGCAGGGGCTTTTTTCTGATGTTAATAATGACTCAAAGTCCTTGCATGATATACTACAAGGCTGTGGAGAGTATCCTGAATGTGCAATAGTTCTGTTCATTCCTTGCACTTCAGTGACTATGAGCTCCCAGATAGCACCCTCATTTTGATGTTCAATTTCAACAACAGCCTGTTAAAGTTGAAAGAATCTCCAAACTCAATAGTAAACGCACATTCTTTTGCCACAACCTGAAAAGGTCAGCATTACTAAGAGCAGGAGGCTGAACAGAGCAGATGAATACAGCTTGATTTCATTCAGGATAGACTTAAGGTAAATTTCTCTGAACAAATCTGTTTTGTTGTGCATGGGCTTTCATACAGTCATGAAAGGAGTGATGGGGACTACAGAATCTGTGAGGCAAGCTGGATTTGCTGAGACTTCTCCAATATAGCTCCATTCAATGGAGGCATGCAGAGATCCTGGCACCTCTTTGTTCCACTTCCCTGAGCCCAGATAATTATGACTTACCAGTCATTCTGTCACCAGCAGAGAAGTGCCTTTGTCAACAAGATGAGTGTTCAGGTAATTGAACACCTAGATATTAGGTGTGGTGACTGCTTACACAGATGTCACTGAAGCATCATTAAACTCTTGAGGTTCCTTTTCATTCTAGATTTTTGAACAGGAAAAGGAGTGAAATACTTCACTTTTAGGTTGTAGTAATGCAGTGCAGTAAGTCGACCACAGTAAGTGAGCCCACCTCATAAGCAGCTAGGGCTGGCTTGATAGTTTGTTGGCAGTACTGACAAAGCTCCAAGTTTTAATTCCTTATAAGGAAACAATGAAAGATTTTTAAATGGATTTATTCCAACTTCCAGCTGTATGAGGTAGTTCTTGAAACTTTCAATGGCATTGCAGTATGGTAGCATGTCTTTCCTACAGCTGATAGCAAACTCCTTTATTTGCAGAACATTTTGCTCCCTGGAAGAGCTTTACCACAAGAGCAGTGCAGCTGATGGAATAAACTTCAACCAAACTGGAAAGAACTTCTGCCCAGTACCATCTTGGTAACCCTGAACTTCACATGAGCCATACAAGTGTGCTCAGGGACACACTGCCCACGCCCAGGCGATGAGAAGGCAGGCAGAGGAGGTTACAAAAAGTTTTTAAATGGACATTTTTTTTACAACAGAGACTTTACTGTGGATGCACAGACTTGTTCTGGCACTTTCTTACATCCCTAATTCAATGAATGTTGCTGTCCCCACAGCTTGAACAAGAATTTGGACAACTGGATTACTTATCAGGAAAACTATTAAAGTATACAGCAAAATAATGCAGAAATGTACAGCTGCCTTTATAGGTCATTCTCTGAACACAATTATTTAGCACAGACCTGTCAAAAGAGTGACCTTGCTGCATTAAAATTTGATTATTTTTAACAGGTCTGTTTACAACAGTGGTATTTATAAAGTAACTCGTCCCCAAGGGAAGTATATTGTGAGGTTTCTTCCAGGTTGCAAGGGCAATTAGAAGGTTATTTGGAATTGAATCCATGAAAGAGAAACTTTCCTTGAGATCAATACATTACTCACAAATGCTATCCTCCTCCTTTCACAGTCACCATTTTGCATCCTGACAATATTGATTCTTAAAAACTGTAAATGATGACCTGTCAAGCAGCACTTCCTTATGTAATGTATTTTTAACACCGCAAACAGCCTTGCAGATTTTGAGACCTGTTTTTGGACTGACATTTTCTCTGTTTTGCCTGACACTATCTTTGACATACTTTTAGCTCTTCCTCCAAAATATATCACTGACTTTTGTAATAGGTGGTCTCTCCAGAGAACAGTTTTCTCTCGTTCCACTCTTTTTAACCTCTCAAATGCCAAGGACAGACTGTACTGGAGAACTGGTAAAACACTGTGAGGATGGCACTGACCTTATATTTGCAGAGGACCTTAACACTGGTCCTTGGGAGGACTAGAAATAGGAGTCACAGAACATAAGTAATTATTTTTTAAGTGGCATCATATTCTGGTACAGCTCCCTATACTGAACATTTATTTCCCAGAGTAATTCTACTGACATTCTAACGCATTGCAAACCCTAGGCTTGACTAACCTAAAGGTATTGGAATATGGCCATCTACTCACAGATTCTCTGAATAACCTCCTGACTAACTGAAAGTGCTGTATTTCTGTAGTTCTTTTCCATTCTGTGTGCTAACCATGACAGGTTGGTCAGGTCCTAAATAGAGCTTGAACTTAGTCCTTTTCCTCAAGAATTCAGTGAGTTTTTTTTTCCCCTAGTACACAGGATTTTTGGTGTAAATAAGAGAAGCCCTTGAAATATACTTTGAAACTCAGATTTCAAAACACAAAAGAGGTCATGGGCAATACCTTATTTATCATCTTTGAAATTTGATATTGTATCAAGAAGCTGATCTTGTCTTCCAACTTTCGTATCAATACTTTTCTTTTTAAAAATGCCTTCTCTGTTCTGAAAGAGGAACTGGAGTTCTGAGGTATCAAATCTTTCCTGTGGAATGATGAATTTACCTATGCTCTGCAACAGGATAAAACAAATAGAATGTCAATGAGGTTTCTCTGACCTACTGAAAGAGGCCTCAAATTCCTAGCAGTGCAAATGCTAGAAGCATGGAGCCTTAGACTTCTAATTATCCTTCATATCTCCTGAATTTTATTTCCTATAACAAAGCACCGGGCAATACTAGCTATTTTTTACAGGTGGAATGAAGGCCTTTATAAGCTTTGAGAACACTTATTGATGAAGCAGGTATCCAGTTCCTTCTCTCAATTGCTGGATTTCATCATCCAAATATTTTCTTTTCTTAGCTGTTATTTCAAGAGATTTTTTTCCTCTTTCAGTTTTGTTCAGAGTGGAAATACAACCCATCTTCTGATACTTTGAAAGGAAAAAGTTTCTGTTTTTTACTAAGCTAGAACTGTAGTTCTCAAAACTGTTTCAATCATTTAACTGCAGAAGTTAGCCCTGTTAGTCGGATAACCTTTGCACTCACTGCTATGTCGAGGAGCACAGTGGAAAGAGAGAGTTATTATTGCTGAAGAGGTTTTCAGAAAGCTGCAGTCCATGGAAATTCTCTGACAACCTGCTGGCAAAGAAAAGCAATCAATTTAAGTAATGTTTTGTAGATTAGGTCAGGTACCTTGTTTACCCCATTTCATTACTTGCAACAAACAGTTTGCTTCCAAAATTAGATCTATTGAAATCTTACAGTGAAAGAGTTGTCTGGGTTACATACTTTGAAGGATGAGAATTAATATCAAAAAGGAAACTATTCTCTGTTCACAGACTATCTGCTATGATGATGTTCCTCTACACAATGAGGCAAACACTGATGCATAATTAGGCATCTTCTAACATCACTGTGAGCTATTAATCAAACAGGAACACTATGTTTTATCATGGATATAGGATCTGCTTTTCACTTTTTATTTAAAACAAGAAAAAGAATAAATAAATGAGCTTCTACATAAATCAAGTTTTGGAAAGGGAGATACTGAATTCTTTCTTTTCTTTGTTATGTTTTTCTCCCTTTGTTTTAAACATTGAATCAACCTGTCTCTTTCTATCTCTCTCAGTTGTCACAACTGTTCTGCAGTATCACTAATGCTCTTCACATTCTTTTTAGTCTGCCAGGTTGCCTCATTAAGGGTAAGGAAGAGAAAGACATATTGAATATTAAATGAACATCTAAGACCTAAAGTTTAACTAATTAAATAAATATTGTATTGAATATTAACTAGCAGATCCAAGCTCCAGGCAGCATTCATACAATGTCAAAGGGATTAGGCTCAGACTATGCCCATACATTTCGATACATCTTATTTGGAATATTCTTCCACCACTTTCCCTCACCCAAAGAGCTGTCTGTCTTGCAGCATCAAAAGACAGAGGATATAACCTAGAATTTTTTACTTTACATGGCAGCAAAGTTTATGGTAATATAGTCATCTCTGGATACAAGGAATAAGGATGGCATGGACTGTTCTTAAATCTCTCTGGAAAACTGAGCCTTAGGCTTGTTCCATCTTCCTCCAGACAGCCACATGAACCCAGAGTCAAACACAAGGCTTGTTACATCTGGCTATATATTTTACTTGTATAAACACAGTATTGTTCCAGTGATCTTTTCAAATCTTTTGTAAGTAAAGGATTAATGGACTAGCCAGTATCAAGTGAGAAATAAATCACTGCCATGATCATGTCTTGTTCTTAAGAAAGTCTAAAGCTATTTCAAAACTGGAATGGTTATATCTACTTTACGACATTGTACAGATCGTCAGTGATGGACAAAATGCTGTAATTCTGAACACAATTTTCACACCTTTATAACTGTTAAAACTGCAGATCACGGATTTAAGAGAGGACATAAACTTTGTATTTCATATTTCCTCGACACATAAAAATTACCATCTAAATCTACAATAGAAATACCTGAATTTAAGAAATATCTGTCTAGAAAAACAGAAGACTGTATCATTTTCATTTTAAAGCACTTTTTCCTGACTATTCAGTAGACTGTCAATATCTTGACTGATCCAAGAAGTTCCACTGGTCCTGACCAGAGCTATATAATCTTCCCCTTACCACCACCTTTTCAATTAACTGGAAGTTGGGTTCATACACTGTGTATCACTTACACTTCTGCCCAGTTTTGTGCTTTAGCAGACCAAGGTTTTGGTTTTGAAAAAAAGGTGTAACAAAAGGCATGGGAAACTTACTGCCATTCCCTGCAAATTTTATTTTTTAATCTATGTGTCCTCTGCACTTTGCACAGTTGAAAACCACCATGTGATTTACCGTGGTAAGCATGATAAGTACAATGCAAAAATAAATCAGGGCAGAAAATATTCTCCCTGGAAAAACTTTTCATTGTGTGAGTCACATTTCATGAGATGTACTGTGCTACCCACAGATAACCTCCTTCAGCTACTCAGAATTACACAAGCAGCAGTATCTCTCCAAATATCAACTTACTCATCTCCATGGCAGCTCCACCAAGGGCTTTCCTGGGAAAAACACAAGTATTTTTGCATTTAGCTGCAGTTTGATCTGTAGAGTTGGTAGGTTTTTCCCATGGAAATGTTGCAATCACATCTCTCTTTTTTTCAGGTTTTGTTTTATTTTTTATAACTTATTACCTAAGGTTTGATTCTTTTCTGCTTCTTGTGAGGGCATAGCCTAGGCCCAAGTAGAACAATTAGGAAACAAATGGAATAGGTAAAGGCAAAAGCACAGACAAGCAAACAGAGAAACTGCCACCATTGACCCATGTACCAGTTTTGTAACTGTTCTCATTAAGTAAATTTTTAAAGAAATTAATGAAATACCAAAAAAAAAAAAAAAAAGAAATTTGACTAAATTTTCTCATTACCTAAGACACTCCTAGATCTATTTATCACCATCTGGAGTGGTAGATGTTTATCAGACTCTGGAATGCAAACTGTGACAGTACTTATACACCAAGAAATGGGTTTAGCTTAATTTTAAAGCTACCTGAGAGCTGGAGCTCTGAATTCTTTCTAGAGTAATGTTTCTGTGTTTGTACTTTCTTCAAAGCAGCTGAAAGGAAGTAAGAGCAACAGAAAAGTAAGAGGTGAGTTAATAAAACTTACAGTGGGCAGAGCTGAATACAGGAACGCTATAAAAACCCAAAACAGCAGGCAGCACGTAAGTAAAAGGTAAAATAAAAATAGCTACTGATATTCTGCTATGGATATGACTTCTATTCATACCAGACTATCATTCTGCTGTAGGGTTGGGCTCCTAGTTCTGCTGTAAAAAGCACACTGTATTTTAGCAATACATCTTGTAATTTGGTTCACTTTGTGGCTTGGAGCCAAAGGGGAAATACTTAAAATTCAGACAAAAGAACCCAATTTCCAAAAGAACAGCTGGAGATGTTCAAAAGAAGGATACAACAGGCTACCTGGTTTCTTTCACTGACACACGTTCAGATTGCCATGAGGAATTTCTCTCTAGGATAAGAGACTCCCTTAACAGGAAACTTCCCTTGGCATGAAGGTGACGTGCTTCATTTATTAAGATTACCAGACAACTTTTTTAAGGCAAGAGTTTTACACAAGTGAAAATTTCAGTTCCAAGGGAATTAAAGATTGAAGGACTCATTTATGTTGTTCTGTGGACCACAGCACTAGCAGCACAGCATAGCCAAGCATTTGCAATAGACCTCAGTTTTCATAAAAAAAATTAATGCTATCAGGACATGGGGCTTGTGCTGTGTCTTGAACTTACTCTATCTTGATTTGCTGTATCTGTAAAAATACATAAGGAACACAGACCACACCCACAGCTTGCTTAAAGAGCTGATGATTATTGTCCAGCTTGCCCCAGTTGTAATACCACAATTACTGGTGGGAAACTGGCTGCTGCTCATTCTCTGTTTCTAAGCTTTAGGGTTTTTTCTGTTGCATTTTGTTTAGCTGTGTGTAGTTGCATAGTACTCTCCCTAAAAGGAAACTATAACATCTACTGGGAAAGATTAAAGAACCTAATTAATCAGACCTGGGAGGAAGAAACCCTCATCCCCTACTTTGCATCCTGATGGCAAAAACTCAGTGCAGCAACACATAAGGAGGTTGAGCATATCACCAGAGAAAAGGGTAGATAATAAGATGCTGGCTTAAAACTACTTTAGTAGCATCATTAATAACAACAAGGAATAATTAGATAATTTACATAAGTGTAAATACAATTTAAATTGCACTAAGTTAACTGGCTGTGATATCTTGATTAGGCAATTAAAAACGTTTAGTCAACAGTACATTTTAATTCTTGGCTACAAATGTGTGCTCTTTTGTTTACCAAAATTGTATATAAATCATATATATAACAGCACATTTACACCATGCTTTTGGAAGGATCTTATAGAATGTGAGAAATTCAAAAATACTTCCATTTCCTTTGAACATGTCCTAGAAACTTTTCATAATATCTTGTTTCAATAACCCTACTGTGCATTTCCTTTAGCAACTACTCCAGCTAAACTCTGCAGAATACCTTGAAAGCAACTAAGTCAGCAAGGCCAGTATTTCATCTATTCGTCATTGTCAATATTGTTTTTACTTTAAAGGCCCTTTGCAGCCTCCAAACAGCAGAGCTATCTGTTTCATCAGACAACAGTTTACCATGGGATTTAGGGCTTGTTAATGTAGTGATTCAGTATCTGCCATAAGACTGAGGAAGCTTTACACGCACAACCAATTGCTTTATACATTTATAAAGTTTATGAAAATGCACTTTGTTTTAAGCCAAGATCTTCTGAAAAGGACTTTTATATAAGATAGATTATTTGTGAACTATACAAGGAAAACTTCAGCATATACAAAAGAACAGGAGGTAAAAAATACAAAGCCATCTCCGTATTTGATAGCTCAGATGAGCTTCACTAAACCTCAGCTAGCCAGGTACAAACTCTCTGACAGCTGCTGTTCACCAGAGCTGCTAAGGTACTGTGGGACCCCAGTTGAATCCCTGTCTCATTTCACTTTTCCTGGATCTCATTTTTGGGGAATATGAAGGGCTGAAGGTCACTACCAAGAGGAGCTTTAAGAACTGCTGGCAAAGCAGAGAAATTTCTGACTCCATTGAGCCAGTGTAGCCTAAGGACTGCACAAGGCAGGATGCAGTCTTTAAGACATTGCCCATGAGTAGCAATAAAGACATTCTACCTGTGTGTGCATACACATGAGGATGAGAGGTGACAGCAGACGGGAAATTCACTCTCTGTGAAATTTCTGTCTCACTCTGGTGACTGGTTACACAACAAAAGTGAACACATTACCACCTCGGCTAGCTAAAACAAACAACAAATACTTAAACTCAGGGCTATTTATTTGGTAGGAGCCAATTTAACACCATGACTGAGTTTTTCTAAGTATTTTTATTCACTTTGGAGTTTTCACCAAGTTAACAATCAGACTACAGAAATTTTCATTTCTTTTTCCAGTGAAGCCAAATTTGCTTGTTTTTCCCAAACTTCACCCATGTTTTGAACGTATCTGTAGAGAATAACTGGAACTCTGAATCTATTGTATGCTTCTCATTAATTTAGTCTTGTTTTTTTTTATAGGTTTCACATTTCTTCATAATCTCTCTTCCTGAGCCAAAAATATTGATTGCCAAAAAAAAAAAAAAAAGAAATTGCAAGGGATTTTAAAGCCAGCTAGATAGTATTCATAAATTGTCATACACTCTACATTATTGCCATTATAACTATGTTTACATGAAATTAAAGAATAAAATTAAACGGTGGGCACTGTTCTAGGAAAAAAGACAACATTTGTTATTTTTCATTATCATAAGCTAAAATGAATTTCCTTTTCACGTTTCTGAGTGAAAAGGTGATTGCCTTAGTAAAAATGGAGAATGGTTACTATCTGCAACTTTGTGAAACATTTAGCTATTCAGCACTGGAATGACGTTATGTATTTCATGTCATGTAAGACTTACTAAAGTGCCTAAACTAAAAAGACTCCCCAGGACTTTTTTTTTTTCCTTTTAATATTTTATAGTACTGCCACATGCACTTTTAAACACCCAATTAATTTTTATGAACAGTCTGATTTTTTTCTGAAAACAAACCCAAGGTGAATATATGTAGTTTTAAAAACGGGTTACCTTGCGCTGAATTTCTCCTGGAAAACTTCACCCAATATAGCAAAGCACAAATAGTCATCTCATTCACAGCATCATTTGTCTCAGATTTTTCTGTCACCATTAATGAAAATTCTGTATAAAGAATGACTTGTTTATTTGTTTTCTTTCTGTTATGCATCCCAGTGTGCAACAACACAGCATATGACCAATCATAAATACATGTGTCTAGGCTTTGGAATTTTTTTTTTCTGTATTACTGATCTATATTTCCTCCCTTTTTTATGTCATTTAAATGACTTGCCTTCTACCTGACTGCTGCATTTCCCCCTATAATTGCCACAGGAACACCTGCTCTTGAATCCAATCCTTTTGCAGGACACTGGTTGGAAAACTGTGAGTGCTGTTACCACAGATCAATGCTTACAGGAACCATGGAATGCCCTGGGGCAGCAATTAAATTACTGCCTTTTAGAACTGAAAATTTCTCCCCAAGTATAATCTAGATCCTGTAAATGTTCCTGCTGAGGGAAAACTGCTTTCAAAGACCTCACTGAAAGATTCATGTTCTTTTTACTTTGCACAATTCATCCATGCAAGGATAAGTTATGAAGATATGCTTTAGCAACAATTCCTCACATTAAAACCTTCAGACAGCTATGAATTGCACACATTAGGCAGGAAGATTTTTCTACATAATGTAAAATTTTCACAGTTCAGCCACATGTAGCAAAGCACTAGGAAAAGAGTTGCCATTTATTTAATCTCTAAAGATCCCTCTTCCTCTTTATCTGAAGCGAGTGGAATTCATGGTAGTCAGTCATGTGCCTTTAGAAAAGTTCCACTGCTTACATTTGTAACTCCTCATTTAAAAAATACGGCTAAACTAAATGCACAGAATCCTTTAACAAGCAATTGCCATGTTACTTTACAGATAAAGTAATTAAGTAATGGCCAGAATCCTAAAGCTTGTCAAGCATTGAGCAGTCCTTGGTAACAATGAGAGGTAAGTATTTAAATACTTTTAAAACTCTCATTAATAACAAAAAATGTGTTTAGAGGTAAAAATATTCTAACCTCACTTCCTGTTATTTTTCTTCAGCAAGTTCATTTGTACAAGCTACCTGGAAAAGGGAATTGGATATAATTAATGAGCAGTATTTATCACTGTACAATGGCTTAAAATCAGTCCATGGGTACTGACTAACCAAAGCACTGTAAGATAAGGAGGAAAGTGGTGAGCAAACCCAAAAGTTTGAATATTGCTATTAATGTGATTACATTATGACATATCAAATCATCTATGCTTTAGAATTATCTTCCTTTATGAACAAAACATTTTGGTCATTGGTAGTTACTAAAAATCTCATGTTCCTTCACATGCAAACTGTTTTGAAGGTTTTTTTTACACTACTTTGTAGGTAACAAGTAGAAATAAAGCTTCCATACCCACAGGTTCAGGCAGATGAAGACTGTGAGGCCATACTACAGTCAGAAATGTTCAGCATGTTCAGAAAAGGCTTTGTAATTTTTCAAGTAAGTTTGTAAATATTACTGGATAATACAATCCAGTAATACTAATAACATGGAAGCAGTTCATTGCTGGCAAAAAAACACAAAAAGAGAAGTGATCCATGATCTTCACAGATCTCAAGAGAAGAATGTTAATCTCTACATCCCAAGCAAAATCTTAGATGCTCTTCATTAGAAGTGATAATTATCACTTCATGACTCATGACATTCAGAATTTATCATCAGCTTCCAAGCTAGCTGCATGTGTTATTGAGATTATTATCACTCTGACTGACACTGTTGAAATCTTTCTCTGGAACTGTTTACAGATTGTTAAGATACCAGCCAGCAAAAGCATATTTTGCTGGCACTTATTCAGTGGCAAAAACAGGGGGAAAGAGGTAGAAAATGAACAGAAGTATTTCCTTTTTCTTTGGCTGACCATAACAAAGTTATGGTGACCAAAAACTGTTCAACAAGTTTTGAGACAAATTTCAACAAAATGGTACATAGCTGCATTTCATATGCCACAGAAAGGATGTTTTTATAGCCTCTGATATTTAAACATTTAAACAGGACTAAACATTTTACCTCTGCTTTAACACACCTTACTGCTAAAATAAAATTACATCTACACATTGAAGAAACTCTTTGGTCAGGAGTAAGTGTACTGTAAGCAAAGTTGTCTCAGTAACTGCACAAATTAACAGTCTGATCCAAGAGCTTTAACTCTGACAAAGTTCCCATTGATGCACCTAACGTAGTACAAGGCAATTTAAGTGGCAAAATGACTTTTTGTCATTAGGCACTATTAGACTTGAAAAAACAGTAAGTTCTTCTGGCCAATTTAGCCTTAGTAGAGTAATTACCATGTTATATCAGCATTTGTGGCTCACTGATACTCAGGTTGCTGAAAATCAGATTGTGTGGAAGATAACTCCAATTCTGGTCTATCCCATCCTGTCCCTATTCTGAACCAGCCTTCTGCAGCCCCTACCTGGGCAGATGGAAACCAGAGCCCAGAGAGCAGCAGCTTCATGACCAGGCAGTGAAATCAGGATAAAGTCAGCCATGCACTCATGTCTTTAGGAGTCTAGGGATGCCTGGAACTCTGAAATCTATTTGATCCCAGCCGGCTGTGAAGGCTGAATATAAGATCATACCAAGTCTAGCAGATAAAACTAGTTTTAACTAATAAAAATTCCAGTGGTTATTATTTCTGAACATTGGTCCATGAACAGTTCTAAATATCAATATGAATTTGAATTTTGCATTTCTCATGCTGCAAAAAACAAGTAAACAAATAGACTAGTACCCCAAGTTTGAACTGGACTAAGCTTAATGAACATAGAATCTGCTTCCCTATATGACAGTTTAGTCTGATTTTCCAAATTACTGACCTGTATTCATGAAAAGTTGTGAGGCTAATGACTTGAGACACAACCTTCACTACCATATTATGCCTTATGCATTAGGAAGTCACTTTTTGAAAAAAAGAGTCAGAATAAGGAAAAAGCAAAAAGTGAAATAAGAATAAATCTTGGCACTGATGCACTGCATAGAAAAAGAATTTAAAATAGAAGCCTTACCCATTAAAATTCAATCATGACAGCTATTTAAGCACTGACATGATAGGTATTTATTCATTGTGGGCCCAAATACTGACTTACCTACAAATTTGATTGTGCAAAACCTTCTTTGCTATGTAAGGCTCTTTTGAGTTTGATTTGTAGCTTACTTCAGCCCAAGTCTGCCAGGTTTTCTACAAGAATTTTTCACTATTTTCTCCCCCTCCTCCCTACATATTTAGTTCCATAACAAAATATTTCCCCGTCCACATTTGCAAAATTAGACTAGTTTGTGGATTGAACATAACTTCAGTCATGATATGGGTCTGAAATGGGAAGACTTAGACCCTAGGGGACAGAGATCTAGGATGTTTCAGCTGGATACAGGAAAAGAAAATGCTGATAATGATGATAATACAGATGACAATTGTAATGGTGTTTATGATGAACATAAATTCTCACACACTCCATAATAATAGCTGAAGTTATTAATCATTTCAGGGAATACCACATTTATCCCAGCACCAATCTCTTTCATTGAGTTAAAATGCCCAAACTACACATCCTTCAAAGTTTGAAAAATGTCTTAAGTAGCTTGTATGCATCATGCATAGCATACACAAAATTGGGAATGTGGGACCTAGAAGTTTTAGTAGCACATTAACTTAGGATTCACAGAAAGTTTGGTGGTTTTCTCTTGCTAATTTAAACCTTTACACTTTATCACCATATTTGCACTCTGTACTGTACATCTCACACAATTATCTACACACTCATTTCTATACTAAAACATTACAATTTATATCCAACTACACCTAACAATGACTTATGAGGGGTGAATAAAACGTTTGCTTACAAGAAAGACAGAAGATATGAAACATCTTCCATTACCACAATATTTGGCATATCTGGTGTGATCTTGCAGGCTCATCTATGTTGAGGCAACCATGAAAAGACTTACTGCTGCAGACATTTATGTTCAGTCTTTGCTTTGGTAATCTGGATAGTCCCTGGTAAATGGAACTTTATTGTTTAAAGTTAAAATGCTTTTTATAAGCTTACAGTCTGTGATAAGACTAAGAAAACAAACAAAAATCAAACCAAATGTTAAGCTTTCAGAGATATTTTTTAAACATTCTTACTCAAGTTAGCTGAAGAATTTCATAGTCTACTGCTCAGGTAAGTGATCAGAGAACAGGCTGATGGGCATTTGAGTCATATATTGATTGAATGTTATGAGAAAGCAATTCTGAGAAGCTCTTTCAGTACATTTATACAAGAATAGGTAATTTAAAATATGTAGCACACACAATGTCAGGAATTATTAATGCTATTCCAAAATAACAGAGATCTAGGTTAATTTCTAATTTATGAGAAGACTCCTGAGAAGATGAGAGCAAGTTTCACCGAATTCCTACCAACCATTATTTTATGCTAAGGAAGAAGCCCAGAAATATGACACTGAAAGGACACAAGATAAAACCCAATAAAAAGAAAGAGGAAGAAAATTATTAGAACTGTTTTTTTTTTTCTTGTAGTTTTCTTTCTTTTCACCCTCTTTGTGTAAATTCTGTTAAAAAGTACATAGGTAATTTAGTTACCTAATATCACTCATGACAAGGGAGCCTGATGCTTAGGAAAATTATGTTTACATGACAATTTCAAACATCAGTGTTATGTAACTGCGAAAGTCAAAGAGTACAGGGGGAAACAGAGGTTTGCAGCATAGATCAGATCTTTCATTAAAGTAGGGGATATGAAAAATATACCCTTTTTTCAATTAGGTCATCAGGTCTACCAGAAGATGTTACATAAATAAAATACATATTAATAAAACATAACCTCACTTTAGGGAAGTGAACGGGATGAATTAAGTTAGCAGTCTATAGTTTGAAGTGATGTATGTCCAAGGCATTTAGCAACACATATTTGCAAAAAAACCCTCCTAGGTTTTAAAGATATCAAAACAGTGTATTTTTAATTTCTTAGCTAACAGTCCTGAAGTGACCTGTAGAAGATAACTCATTATTTAAACAATATAATCCTTTCCTTATACTTTGAAAAAATAGGAAAACAGTGAAGAGAAATTCAGTGCTTGCTAAATGACAATAGCTCAAACATTTATAGACATGGAAGATTTTGCATGAACATTGCTGTGAATAATTTAAGCAGCACACAGAAATTTCAAGGATTCAGCATGGACCTATTAGATTAAAGATCTTTTGCTTCCCAAGTTAGCAAGGGAAGTTCCATCCTTGAGTAAGATAAAATAAACTGAAACAGAAATATTCAGAAGATAACCAGTCTTTGAACAGATTGTGGGTGATCAAAGTTTACGAGCAATCTGAATAGACATTGGGTTAGCAATATTTTACAGGCAAAATAAATACCATGCAAATTTGTTTCAAGGATGGTAGTAAACCACATCATGAACACGAAGAACACAATTACTACTTGATACAGCCAGCTCCCAAGAAGGAACTCTCTTGTAGTTACACAAATATTGATGCCCCTTCTTCCATACCTTCGAGGCAGCACATCTAAGCTTTCTCTGCACTTGTCATTATAACAGCATTTCAGAGTTATGCCACCTCCCGACTGAAAATAAAAGAAATTCAGAATCTTGCTACATAAACCATGTCTGATATGAACATTTACACACGTTACAAGCTACTGAAATCACTACTTAAATCCTACCCACACAGCGCATTTTAAAAAACAAGACAAAATACAAGGAAATAGGCATAATTGTAAAAAAGAGAGAGAGAAAGACAAGTTTCCCTCAAAGTTTAGAGCAACTGGATGTTACCAAACGTACTTAAATGCAAATTGATTTGAAAACCAAATAAGAAGGTAGCTTTTGGGATTAACTTTGAATACTTAAGATTTACCCATGTGTGAAACTTTGAGTTTTAATCTTCCAGCAATGGAGCTTTCATAGAAAACATGAAGTTTCAACAATTTAGTACAAGAATCATACTGTTTTGTAATTAAGGATTTTTTTTCTAAAACTGCAAAATGATGAAAATTCAATTATAACTGAATTTTTGGTAAGGCAGGAAGCCCTGGAATAATGATGATAATGCTTATTCTACAAAAAAAAAGTATTTTCTTTGCTTCAGTAGCACTAGTTTCTCTATAATAATGATTTTTGACTGACCTTTAGGAAAGAGTAAACATTCAGAGCTTTTACTGCAGGCACTAACAATTTGGACTTCCCAGAAATGCTGAAGGAAGTCAGCAGTTTTGAAATGTTTTGCCTTTTACAGAAAGGAAGTTAACATTCAAGATCAATACTACCTACACTTTGCTGTCATAACTAATGCACTGTGTCTTGAAAGACAGTAATCTAAAGTTTGCTTTGGTTCCTACTGAATTTTTGTACTATGAATAATTATTAGAAATAAAACGTAAATAAATAATATTATTTAAAATAGCATCGCAGATAACGACGATTCAAAAGTGAACTGTTCATAACCCCCAAAAACTTATATTCAGATTTCTAGCATAATTCAGCACATGCTTTATTAGTCAACGGCATTTAGAAAGAGTGAATGCTGCTCTCAAAAAACTGACTGTTCATTAGAAGGACGTATTATTAGAATACCTTGGGGTTAGATTATCGTGTTTTCTGGCAGTCATAATTCTGTGATTACAAGTATTAATTCCACCCTTACCAGACACTATAATAACTGGAATAAGTTATTATCAGCCTGTTGATGGGCTGGGGACAGCAGTATGAGGTTCAGTAAGGCCAAGTGCTGGGTCCTGCCCTTGGGTCACAACAACTCCAGGCAGTGCTACAAGCTGGGAGAAGGGTGGCTTGGAATAAGCTGCTTGGGAGACGGTGGAGTCACTGTCTCTGGAGATGTTCAAGAGGCGTCTGGCATTTAGGGATACAGTTTAGAGGTGATTATGGTCGTGCTGGGTTGGTGGTTGGCCTCAATGATCTTGAAGACCTCTTCCAGCTTTGACGATTCTTTAATTCTAAGGCTGCTGAAACAACTTGAAAATGTTACACTAAGCTACTTTGGGATGAGTAGCAACAGCAAACAATTTAGACATAGTCCCAGCCCAAGAAGAACCGCACATGCTGAACATGACCTCCAGCCCAGTAATTTATAATGGAAAAACACACAAAAAATTCCACTACAAGCTTTTTATAATGCTATTTAAGCAGGGGAAATCGTCTGAAACTGCCAAATTTCAGGTAAAGTCATTTTACCGAGGTCAACAGCAAACTTCCTACAACTCAAGACAAATATTTCCACCTCCTTATTCACATTTCAGATCTTTTACACAAACACACTCTGCAATAATTCTTATGGGTCAAGGTCATTGACCTACCCTTGCTCATTCCACTGAATACAGAAGTCAGTATTACAGTTCAGAAATTGGTTTTGTCTTGTAAGGCCAAGGCTGTAAAAAATTGCACACATAAACTCATATACATAATAGGCCAGAAGTATTCTAAAAAATATTATTCTTATGTAAATAATTGTTTCATTCTGTTGAAATTAGTACTGCCTGCTCTAGTCTCTTACTGAAGTCTCTTACTGTCCTGGGCTCATCTCAACAAAACTGCTGCTGAGGTCCAACAGTACATTTTTGAGCTTTTTACTGGCTTGGAAAAAAACCCTCACATTATACAAACAAAGAAGTAGAAAAATCCATTTGTACAAAGCTACAAACTCCTGTGCCCGCTCTGTATGGGGGACCCAAGGACAAATAAAGGTGGTTTCACAGTAAATGGATGTTTCCAGGATATAGGAAGTTATGCATATGCACTTGCTCTATTCATGCCCTCATGGCTCTGCACCTCTCTTGCCAGAACTCACACCAATTAGACAGTCTCCTGCCTACCCTAGAGAAAATACCAGCAGAAGTTTTTAAAACTGTACTTTGGGTTCCCTACAGGGAAGAAAAAAAAACATATATATAAATTTTAAAATAATTTTGCTCTGATACAAAATCCTATTTGCCACTTACTTTGGGATCTTAATGAAGAAATACAAAAATACTGTTTTAAGCCAAGTGGCTTTTCCATTTCTTATTTACTGCAGATTCAAAACCTAAACACGGTGTCTTGTCAAAACTGAGCAGCAACATTAATCATGAGCTATAAATATGAATACCTGACTAACACTTCCATTTTTTTTCCACACAGCCTATTTGCAGTATTTTCGTTACTAAGCAACGAAATGAACAAAATTCTTCTATTATCCAAAACAGTTGCATTATTGCCGAGGTTGCCTTAACACAACTTTATTATCTCAATTGCTTCACTTGCTGAGCATGTGGAGCAGCAGATTAGGAATAATTAGACAAGGAATGAATGAAACTCCGGTGCGGTCACATCCTGAGGCACAAATGAAGTATTGATTTTGACGATTCTACTAACAGCCATTTAATATGCATAGCTGCTAAACATTTGAATTGATGTCACTTCATTCCCAATATGTTGTTAAACGTATTCTGGGTTCTGGCCGAGCAAATGATGCTCAGCCTTTATGACACTGCATAGCATTCATGGTTATTAAACACAATTAAGCAATGTGGAAAAGTGTGAAGGTTGAAGGAAAGCACACCAGGGCAGCTTTAAATATGTCCAGGTTTGTCAGGTAGGATGAAAGGGAAAAATGAAGTAAAGTGCCTTTCCAACATGTACGCCCATTTGTGGCATGTAGCATTTCTCAATATATTTTCTAGCATAAATCATGTATATATTTTAATACTGGGGAAGAAAATAGTGTGCAAGCTAGGGAAAATCTATGATGTCCCTATCAGAGCATTGTATAACATGATTATGTGCCAACAACCCTGTATAAAATAGTGTTCTGAGAGAGGTTAAAATTGACTTCCACTAATGTTTTAGAAATGTTTTTGCCTTTGGTTATATCATTACAATGTAGGTAACACAAAATAGTAAAGTTAACCTAGATTTATTATATTAATGTAACTCAGTGTTGAATTTTCCTCTTAAACTTCAGAGGAATTCCTTCTCAAGATTAAAAACTGCTTTTCTCAAGCAGCTTAAGAAATATTTTACAGCACATTACTCAAGGGAAAGGTGTAGAGGAGAAAGGGATAACTGCTACGTATAATTGAGAGTACAGACATTTCTATCAAAAAATCACACAAACTCAAATATTCCTGAGTTAGTAAGGCTAATGCTTGCAATTTTATAACTCTTAAATAAAACAGATCAGATTTTCATACACTGTACTCTAATATAAATCGAGATCAACCACAGTGTCCAAAGTTCTGCCTTCTAATAACACCTTTGAATCTAAGCCAGAAGATACAGAAGTATAAATGAGATCCTATCCCATTCTGCTGAGTGGTGAAGACCTCATTACTCATCCAAAAAACTCAAGGGCAAAACCAAGAAAAATAATGTACTGAGAATCAGCAGGAGAGAGCCTGGTTTATCCTCATTCCAGCAGACAGACTTCAAGACCAGTTACTGGAAGTTAACCTGAAAGGCCTAAAAATACAGTGGTTCTTTAAACTGAGATTCACTCAGAAGGTTTATGTGTCTACATGGGAGCCTTGGTGTGCATTTGCTTAGGCTACCCTGCAAACAGACCTTACACTATCCAGCTCCAAAACAGACAGTAGAGAGCCAAAGCCATCACTATTCTGGCTGGTGTACATTTCCAGGGGTGGGCAGGCAGGTGATACAAGCTGTGGCAGATGAAGCAGAGTCAACTGTGGGTGACTCCCTGACACCATCAGTGGTGTGAGAAGAAGGGGCTGGTGTGGCAGGAAAAGTAGTCTGATAGCAGTTTAGAGCCAGCAATATTTTTTTCTGGCTAAGGAAATAGCAAACAGATTTTACTAACTTTCTGTGAAATTATTTGGTCTTTTTAAATAAGGCAAACTTCACCAACACAGCTCCTCATAATTTGAACTGAAATAACTAGTGGGAGTTAAGACAGGGAGCTTCTAAACTTTACTGTGTTGACACTGCAAAAATACTAGGCAAAGACTTAGCATAATTTTGAGTTACACTAGGGAAACAATTGTTATCTTGCTAGGAAGACAGGAAACACTGAACCCTCTTTGTGATGTCTCCTGAAGGAGTTGCCCAACACAGAAGTGAAGGTAAGGTTGCAGTTTCCTGTCAAGAATTTAGATGCTGATAATTAGGATATATTTGAGTTATGATCTTAAGAGCAAAGAATCAGGATTTCAAAAAGAAAGCAAAACATCAAAAAGGCCAGCTACCCTCTGGGTAGTGGAAAAGATCTGGGATTCAGTATTCCTGACTTCAAGAATAGTCAGATGATCTTCATCAGTACAAGCTTCAGACTAACACCTTGCACAGCATGAAGTTTCTTTCCCATATATAAAAATATAAACTGTTGAAAATCATAGACAACAACATTTTGGCTCTAAACAAATGTCATACCTAACACCTCAGTCCAACACCTCCACTTCAGTTAACTTTCCAAGCTGTAAACCACACTGGGCTATAAGTTATATTTATAGTGTTCAAGAAATTCACCAGACTCATGCCAAGAGACTTTTGAAAGGGAGAAATATTGGCTTATGTCCATTTTGATACTGCGAGAGTAGTGTTTTTGAAAAAAAAAAACCCCACAAGTCTTCGCTTTTTATTCGCTGCTTTTATGATAGTGATTTGAATTTCAGAATGATTTAACTGCACAGAAATAATTCTTTAAAAGTACTTATTGATGAAAAAAATAATTTTGAAAGCATGGGCCACAATATTGCTTGAGAATGATAAACTGGATGGTAGGATTAAAAAGATATATCCATTGCTGTCAGACTAAAGAATACTGAATATATGAATACTTCTCAAATATTTCTGTGAACAACATACATATAGTTAATTGAACAAGCCACTATCACTTTTAGACAACTGATATACAAAAATATCATTGGCCTTGAAGTATTAAAAAAACACTAAAAAGAGATCCACAAAAACTCCTCTGTAAAGTATGTGTGTCTCTGTCTAAGACTGCAGTCCATGGAATCCACCTAAATATTTGCAGCACCTAAGCAGCCAGTAACAGATTTTTCAAGTCCCCCAGCACTGTGCTTATCTGTATGCATGTGTGTGAGCTGGCATGTGCCATATCCAGCCAAATGGCTAAGATCTGCTTGGCCTGATAAAGGATCTGTTCTTCACACCCCACTGCCAATATTGCATAATAAAATACCCATTGGATAAAATACGCAACCAGTCTGTGGAATAAAAACTTCCACTTCCACAGGGAAATGACATTACATGCCATAACTCACCAAATTTCCCTTCCTTCCTCTGACAAGTATAATAGCATCGTTTTCACTCCCACAATTGCCATGCTTTAAAAGAATGGTCTTGGCCTTTTCCTATTGCTTGCAAGAAAGTATGTAACTCCAGGAGATAGATCTGAGCAGTTTTTGCCAAAGGCATGCAAACAGGCACTTGTAGCCTGCCCAAGATAATGAAGGGATATTACATAAATCTCTTAAACAGAGATTTCCTACCAGAAGCAGAGGGCTGTATGCTGGTTCTTTGGAATGCCACTTTACAGCAGCAGTCCCTAACTGTGCAGACATGCATATGCATAAACATTGCAGGCATTAAATGCCTCAACAGGAACAGAGAAAGCACTCACCAAGCATCTAGGAAGGATGATGACAGTGTCATTGTGTCTCCATCTGTCTTAAAGGGCTTTACTGTCAGGAGGGATAATTCAGCAATATAGCATGTTTAAAAATTATCATACTCGACCCTGAGAGACTATTTCTTACAATATGGAATACCTTACATTTTCATCCTGATTTAGCCTCCTCCTCCCCCCAGTATATTATTTATTAACGCATTCTGCAGATATGAGCCAAAGAATCTCTACCAACTTATTTGCTGGGCTGGATTTGTTTTGAGAAGCAATTCTGCTGAACTGCAATACAATAAATACTGTTCAATCATTCACAGCTGCCTCAGCTTTTCACAGCTGGCAAGAGTGAATAGATGAAAGCATCAGCTATGTGACCACACACAAGAAAGTGGTCTTATATTCTTACAGTGTAATTTTGCAGATTACAATGACTTTTTTTTCTGAATTATTTTACACGGTATTGATTAGACCACACTGTGAGAAGAAATAACAGTACAATAACTGGTTATTCTAGCAGCCATTTGCATTCATTGGTCCATTAAGTCCATGTTCCACAGCAGTAATTAAAAGTTTGTCATGGTATTTTCAACACTTTGAGTTGTAAACAAATAGTTAGCTTGGATAATGTTTCTGGTAGCCCTTTCCCCCATTTTCCTGCTTGCTATTTAACTAAAAAATCTGACTTCTCTGTAACTACGAAGTCTGTGCTTTTAATGAAACTTTGAGATGCAAAAGGAACACTGTGGAAGCTATCAAGTGGCAGCAGCTCAGAACCTCGGGATAAAGACAAGAAGAAATACTGAGTCAGCTCAGGCTCAATATAACATTTTATTTTGCTAGCCATTCATTTTGGTTCATCCTTTTCATCTGCAATAGACCACTCTAAAAAGTACTTGGTGCTACTGATGCAAGACTGGCAATAGACAACAAAATGTATTAAGAAAATGATAGTTATATAGTACTGTCAAACACATTTTCTGGACATCACTCTCTTAAAATACTCTTTCTAATTCTTCCTGCATAATGTACAGACACAAAGGTAAAGCCTATTAAAGGAACTGGCTGTGCAAATTCCTACAAAAACTAATAGCACAGACATTGTGACCCTATGAAGTATATGGAAATAAATCCAAATCCATGAGAAAGTCACCTGTGTTAACTTATAACTCTTATGTGAAATCTTTAAAAGGAATATATTGAAATTCATTAATGGATTGATATGATTTATACAAAGATGATAAATACCTGAAAGCTAGAAACTTTGAAGTCTATGTTTTCAATTTTCTACTCTTCCCATGAACTCAAAAGCTCAGATCCTTGGGGTCTGAACAACTACAATGAAAAAATAATCTGTGGTAAAGTTTCTCGTAAATCCAAGAAGAATATATCCCTCTTCTCGGAGTAAAACACAGTGCAACTAAAACAAGTAAAATAAGCAGATATTCAAGCTCATCTAGAGAGATTTGCAAAATCTAACGCAAAAATGTCACCTTGGTGGAATACAAAGGACAATAGCGCGTTAGGTAATGGTACAATACAATACACGAATGCTAATCATTTAATCTCAGAAGTGAGACAGCAACAGTGGCCAATGGTAAGGAACAGCTTAAACTACATCTTGGTCATTACAGAAGCAGTGAATCACAGAATGGATAATGATGGCAGGGACCACAGTGGGTCATCTGGTCTAGCCTCCTTGCTCAATCAGGGTCATCCTAGAGCACATGGCACAGGATTCTGTCCATGTCTGGAGATGGTTCTTGAACATCTCCAGAGAGGGAGACTCCACAGCCTCTCTGGACAATCTGTTCTGGTGCTCAGTCACCCACACAGTAAACAAGTTCTCCCTCAAGTTCAGGTGGAACTTCCTGTGCATCAGCTTCTGCCCGTTGCCTCTTGTCCTATTGCTCAGCACCACTGAGCAGAGCCTGGCTCCATCCTTTTGACACCCTCCCTTCAGATACTGACAGACACTGGTGAGGTCTCCTCTCAGTTGTTCCTTCCCAAGGCTGAACAGGCTCAGCTCCCTCAGCCTGTCCTCATAAGAGAGATGCCCCAGTTCCTCAATCGTCTCTATTACCCTCCACTGGACTCTCTCCAGGTTCTCCATGTGTCTCCTACTGGTGAGCCCAGAGCTGGACATTGCACTCCAGGTGAGGCCTCACCAGGGCTGAGTAGAGGTGCAGGATCACCTCTCTTGCCCTGCTGCAATGCTCTTCCTAATTCACCCCAGGACACCACTGGCCTTGGCCACAAGGATGCTGCTGGCTCATGGACAGCTTGGTGTCCACCAGCACTCCCTGGTCCTTCTCCACAAGCTGCTTTCCAGCCTGAACTGGTACATGGGATTACTCCTCCCCAGGTGCAGGATTCCACATTTGCCTTTGCTGAATGGCAGGCAGCTCTCTGTCCATGTCTCTGTGGGGTTTTTCTGTTTTGTTTAAATTTCAACTTGTTTCACAGTATACATTTCATCTACAACAAACCTGATACCTCACCCTTAAAATCATCCTGGTCTGTGTAAGAAGGCATCTCATGTTCCTGCTCCATATAGGAGTAAACAGACATCAAGTAAACAGACAGCTTCTTAAGTTGACTGACTGATTATCTCATTTCAAAAGATATGCACCCCATAAACCAAAATCTGTTAGTAAAGTCAAGCATAAAACAAACAATATCATAGTAACTGAAAACAGAAAGCACGAAAAAGCTCCCAAACCCATAATCAGTTGAAGCTGCCATTCTTATGTAAGCAATTCTTATAACAGAACTGAACCAAGAAAATACAGTTAACTCACAAACTGTACCAGTGCATGGTAGGTGGGCACAGGGACAGAAGTAGCACATCAGGTGATTCATAGTGAGAATTCAGGTTTGCAGTGTTATCAAAAACCATCAGAATTGGTAACACAGCATACAATATCAGTACTGAAGAAGAGTGCTGGCTTTACTTCTGCCATCACTCGCATGTCTTGGACTTGCTTCCAAGTGTTCTCTGTTTTCAAAGCAGGATTTGTTTCAAATAGTGACACTGAAGTAGAAACCGGCTGCTAAAATTCAGTTCAAAATCACAGTTTTTACTCAAAATTATTCCTCCCCCCCACCCCCCAAAGAATCCACCCCTTACTAATATTCCAAATTAAAGTGAACCTCTAAACTGCATTTTAAATGCCATCACATCTTGAAAGTGTCACCAGGACTCTGGAATTAACTTTTCCCATATGTATCATGTAGACAGATTAACTGCAGCAAACACTGATTGGCTGCACTTTTAATTTTGCTCATTTTGCTTGTAAACATTACAAGCTTAATCTCAATTTTTGATACAGCTCACTTTCCTCTAATGTGCATTACAGCACAAATCAAAGTGAAAATATTCCTCAAATCAAAGTGAAAACTCAGTTCAAAGTCGTCTGGCAATTTTACAAGTTTCATCCATAAAAGTCTCCTAGAGACTTGCTTGCTAAAGCAATGATACATGCAATGCTGCGTGAAATGCAGGATTTTTTCCAATCAGTTCTCTCCCCAAGTCTTTTTTTTTTTTTTCAATTATCTTTAGCCTGCAAATTGTAATTGTTTGAGGACAAAATTAGAGACTCATAGACTGCTATGAATTCTGCCCCAGCTAGTTCTATCATCTAGAAGGATTCTTCAACTATTTGTAATAATTTCTTGCTAAAGGGAAAAGGTAAAAAAATTTTACCTTACTAAAGGTAAAAAATTTCTCTGGTTTTGCAGTGAAGTGAAGGTACATTCCTCTGCTGGTGCAACTTTGCAAAAATACAGAGAGACTTAATGACAGTGCAGTATTAAGGGGGAAACCATTTCTATTTTCACAGAACATAAAGAAAACACTTGTTTGTTCTGATTTGTACTCAAATGAAACTATGAAATTGCCATTACTGTTTCCATAGCACACTTGCTTTTAGCTCTTTCTGATCATTTAGGTCTCAGGGAGAGGTTCAAACACAGGCAAGGAATCTTCAGTGTTATTGAATGCTCCAAGTCCTTCAGTACTCCATTAAGCTGGATTTATGTTTCAGAACTTCAACACCGTTGGATGAAAATGAAAAGAGATCTTGTAAAACTTCCTATGTCAGAAATGAGCTATGCTTCTCTTGGCTGGGAAGGCCTTATTGTCGAAACCCTGGAAGCTGAGGATTTAGGCTTTCTGTGTTAAAAGGCATTGACCCTCAAGCAAGCATTACATTTGACCTGAGGCTGTGGAACAGGCTTCTGAAATTGAGTGACAGCACTGGGGTTGTGGGTGTGTAGTTTGAACAGAAGTGCGTGATATCACAGGGTGTAAAAATTAGGATTTAAGGTTTTAGTATATCGTAATATATATAAAGCAAGATGGAGGACTTAAGGTGCTGGCTAAGTTCCTCTTCTTTCAACTTCTTCTTCAGGGGTTTGGGTGGTGTTTTCTAATGGGGTGAAAAGGTTTGCATTGCAGAACATGGGTTATTGGGTTAAAAGTAAAAATAATATAGGTGTCATCTCATTATTGGACAATATTGGACAAATGATGCTTAAAAGACCTTGGAAAGAGTTAGAGATGGAGCCGTTTTCTACCTTATTAGCTAGAACTCACAACTCGTGAGACTGTACTATAGATAAGAATTAATAAACAACTGAGTCCAAACACAAAAACTGTGTCTCCTGTGCTTTAATCCTGGGTCTAACAGGAAGAAAAGAAGATAAAACCTTCATACATTACAGTAATGCAAGAAATTTTTCTTTGGTGATATTTTGAAATATTATATTTTTCCTTAAAATTTAATGTTTCACACCGTATTTTTTCCAGATGAATTCTTTCTGGAAAAGGGTTGATAAATCCACAGATGCTAAAGTTGAAAATCATCTTCCTAACAGATATTGGTCTGGAACAGACGAGTGTGCTTGCACTTAGAAAAGATTGAGATTCATCACCCAATATGTGGAAGTTCCTTTTATAGTTCAATAGTTCATAAAAGAAATTATGCAAGAGCTATTCAAATGGAAGGCTTTATCACTCATTGGCACTCATACATTATGGTAGTGTGATGGGAAAGTGAAGCACTAGGAAGAAGAGTGAACCTCAAGCACAAAAACATATGAAAAGTTGTTCACTAGTCACCAACAGAGTCGAGTTAGAAGTCCTTCCAGAATCAGGCACAGTTTCAGATGTGTGGAGATTGTCTGAAGAGGTTATGAGCTGCCTTAGACATCTGCACAGAAGGGATTGACAAGTCTCTAGGTATATAAAAAGCTGTTTATAAAGGAAAAGACCATCTCAAATTCATGGTAGAAAACATAGAACAAAATGGGCCTAACTCCTTGCAGCAATGTAGATTAAAGCAGACTGCAAAGCAGATTGCAGACTGTAATAAAAACTTTCTCACATAAAGAAGAGATGGCTAAGGAGAGTGAGGACATTTTCTTCATAAAACCACATTAGACAAAAATACATCATGAATCATGTCTATATATCCAACAACTTTGCCTGCATGAGCTATTTTCTTTGTGCTTGGTCAGCCTAAAAAAAAAATCTGTAAGGTTTACAGATTTAAAATTTAAAGCTGCTTATCTTCCCAGAAGGCTGCATAAAAAAATTCACAACTACTGTAATTTGATCTGACTAAAAGCAAAAAACAATCCTTTTTAACTCACCAGCAAAAAAACCCATCTCCCATTTCTTCCAGTTTACAGTTGAAAAAGACTCCAGGGCAGCAAGTGGTGGTCCAGGAGCCACTACATGCTCTTCTCATGAGCTCAGTGGGACAGAACAAACCCCTTGGTCTGTAATGTGATTCTTCCCAGTTTTAGGAGATCTTTCTTTGGGAAAGTTTTTGGATTAGAAAACTAATTTGCAGATCAGAATAGTCATCGTCTATAATCCCCATGAGCCACTATATTAAACACCAATCCTCCCTGCCATACACAAGTCCTCAGTGGCTCCTCTGCAGCTGGGATAGTTGTGCAGGCTTCCTCTGGCACACCTGCTTCCATATCCATCCACTGAACTTAAACAGAATCTCTCCATAACTGACTGAATGTAGGTGAAAAGTGTGTGGTGCAGGGAAAACAGCAGCAGGATATTTTATGACTAAGAGTGCCATTTCATATTTTTGTCTATATATAAATATCAAAAGGCATTTTAACTACTATCTATTAATGCCAGATATTCATGGATTTTTTTTAGATACATGCTGAAGACAGCAATCAGATAAAGCAATCAATGAATATACTCACAGCTTTATTTATGAGTATAAAAATATACAGTTGCTGTCTTTACAGAGAAAAACAGGGATTTCTTTATTTGTGAACTTGTGAATATGTGACAGAATTTGTTGTCCTCAAATGGTTCCTCATAGCCTAAGGGAATGAAGGAAATCTGACATTCTTTGGTATCTGGTAGCTGCTAGCCAAAGAAAAAAGCCTCTCCACTCTCTCAAGCTGTTTGTCCAGTCCACAGATATAAGAGTTCAACAAGTCTATCAGAAGAATGATTAAACTGCTCTGTTCTTGTCTCAGATTGAACAGGCACCACAGCACATAATTAGCTTTGGTGGTACTGGAGTCTTGGGCTAAAGGAAAAAAATACTTTAGGAATTCTTTAGCTTTTTAACAGGTTAAAATCTGCATTTGGTTCTCCATGGTATCATTTGCTTGTTTTCAATGTGAGAAATTCCCAAGGTGCTCCTTTCACCAAAATTGACTCCAGGATAACACTGGAAGATCGTAAAAAATGCTTAGCAAGGGAAATTATAGACTTTCACTTGACTGATTAATAGAACAGTACCTTTATTCTATCTAAGCTCCTCTGTGTAGCTTTAAAGTTTTCAGATGACTTCATCATCTACACATAGTTCCTGATTCTAGACACCAGAAAGAAGACTCGCTACCTCCTTATTTCCCCCCAGTTTCCAATAAACTGCTTCTGAAGCCTAGAATCAGATCTTAGAAAGGAACTGCAATGAAAAAATTAAAAATGCAATTGTCCTATCAGGAAGGCATGACAAACTCAGGCTATATATGAACATTTAACTAACAAATATTGAATTTCAGAGCCAGACACTTGTCATTCATTACTATCACACCTTTCAAATTCATACAGAACAGTTTGTTTAAGTTAAAGGAGGTTAAATGAACTGAACTTGAAACATACACCTTTTACTAATGTGTATCTCACACTGCATACTTTTTTTTAGCCACTGAAAATTATACATAGTATAAGTTTATTTTTTTTTCTTCACTGCCAATCATTTAGTTTCTAAAATAGAAAGAGGCATCATATGTGGATTTGACACAATCTGTCCTGAATTTGCTCTATTTTTTTTCTGCTAAGATCTGGAAAAGATCATACTGTTTATTCAAAAGCATATCAGATAAGTTTTACATGACAGGGACCTAAAAATGCTAAAAAAAATATATAACTGTGGGCTTAGAATTCAAAATTATATGGTCAAGCTGGAGAGATGATCTGAAGAAAAAGGGATTTCACTCAACAAAGGAAAGCCTCCAACATTGAGGGGCAAATAAGCAGTTGTACAAAGACTGGACAGGAAACATTTTCCTTCATCTAGCAGTTCCCTAAAGCAATTCCCTGATTCCTAGAAGATCAGAAGCTGAATGTAAGTAAAAAATATTAAATTATTATGAAAAGACAATCATTATAGTGTTGAAAAAATATAAGCATATAAGACTTGTATAAACGTTAAGTCTTCAAAATAGGGAGAAGAAATTAATAAGCTGCCTTCAGCATTGACACGATCTGAGGTAAAATGCTGTGCTCACTTTTGGGCACCACTCATTGTGATCATTATTTGCCAACTGGAGTGGCTCCAGAAAACATAAATGAGAACAACCAGGGGCCTAGAAAACATGGAGAAAGATTATATTAATTGAAATTAAAATTGGAAGAGAATACTCTTTTTATCCATGGTGCATAAGAGAAGAAGGAATGTGTTTAAAGTGCAACAGAGCAAATTCAATCTAGAAGTACTGAATGGGAAATGGGAAATATTGAAATGGGAAGCAAGTAGAGAATAAGCAAGCACAAGTAATTCTGGGAGAACCACACTGGCAAGTTAGCCTAATATCTCTCAGCAGGAACAAGCACACAGGTATCCTGTCTTGAAGTGGGAGACAGACGAGATGGTTTCATGAGGAACCTTCTCATCTTGCTATCCATGATTTGGTATGGGTTTATACATTGAAGTCTAAGAGAACAGACACAGCCTGTGTTTGACTGCAACAAGCCATCACACTAGATATATCATAGTAAGGAACTGAGGTATTTGTATTTGTAACTGCTACAAAAAGCTCAGCTGACTTCCAGTTGCAATGACAGCTGCAATCTTATTAAACACTAGTGATCCTTCTGTACTAGAAAGTTGATTTAAAAGATATGTGTATTTGTCTATCAGTCTACTGCACCTCATAATAGTTTGTGCTGGTTTCTGCTTTAGCACTTTGGCAGATTCTGTTGCTTTCGATAAATCATGTGATCTCTGCTGCTAAATTCCTGCTCTTGAAACCTGAATTGTTTATATTTAATTGTATTTGCTTAGGATATTGGGTGAATGCACTGATTAATAACTATTACATGTTCCAACATCATAGTGAAGGGACTGCAGAGAAGTTCACATTCAGGGGAATAAAAGTGGTTTTAGGAGCAGAAGAGAGAGTTCCTTCCACTTAACAAAACACTTTACATAATACAGATCACAAAGTTTTACTCAGGGATTTCCTCTTCTATGTCTAAAATGGTAGGAATGTTCCACTTTAAGGGCAAACTGAACTTGGATATCAAATGTCTATATGCTGCTATACATACAATCAGAATTATGCTGATTCTAATGCTATTCAGCTGCAAATTTGCATTTGAGTTCAAGGTAATGGACTGACAGAACTGAAAAAGAACAAGATGGAGCCATGGAAGTTTATATGCATTATCCCCACTGATGCATGGACTATGGCTAACACAACTCCAGTTAGAGTATTTCCCTGATTTTCCCTGTCTGATTTTCGGTTATTGCCAGAGTTCCCACGACTGTAGAAACCTGGAATGGGAAGGTAGCTCCCAGTGGACTGCATTTGAGGTCTGACAAAATCACGAGCAGATCCACGTCTGCCTTCACTTTAAAGCTGAAAGTGGGGCCTTAGGTGGAACTTCAAGCACCTGGGAACATCTGCTGGTTTAGCATGGCACTGGTGTGCTGTACAGCAGCTTAGGCTGCAGGAAGGTAAAACCAGGCAACCTCTGAAACAAGGTTCAGTGTGACATACAGCTCACGGTCCGGGTCTGTACTAATGAAACACTGCCAAATTTTGCCATCAGGTCAGCTAAAGATTGGTGACAACCATATTCTTAAATTCTTCAAACCCCTCAAACCATCACAACAATTCTCAAACTGCGTAACAGGAATAGTCTTAGTCCTGGGTTCCTCTCAAACCATGTCTGGGAACTGTTTCATGTGGTTGGTTATCTCAGCCTAAAGCTGTACCTGGAACCCTTTTACAAATTTAAAGTGTTTATCCATCTAGATCACTGAGCTGTAATATTCATACAAGTTCAGCACTGTTCAGCTTACAGTTACATTTCTTGCCATAAATGCTTCAGGAATCACTTAAAAAAATGGAAACAGCCATCTACACCAATTGATCTTTTGACATTACTCCAATTATGTTGGGTTTTCTGTCCTGCTTAATAGAGAGTGGTAGCAATTCTAGAATTTATAGGGGAAAATTCCATTTTGTTCCACATGTTACCAAGCTAAGATTACACATAGTCAAGCTTGAAGTCAGTCAATGGAAAACACTGTTAGCTGCACATGTTCCTATAAAACTTTTCTTGATCTTCTGAACCCATTAACAAAAGTAATAAGTTAAATTCATTAATTATATTTATTCTCTGTCGCTTTAAAAACCAAGGGTGAGACTAGTTACAATTTCTTCAACTATGAGATATGGGTACAGAACATCCTTTTCTCTTCAGGGAGAATGAAATTCTTTAGTCAATAGCTGCTTAGAAAAGTAGACACAAATTTCCCGTCCAAAACAGTAGGAAAAGTGAGACTAGCTTTTCTCCTCATAAAAAGAAAGTACTACACACATTCAGTACAAAATGGTATAGGAAAAGCAATATACCTTAATACAGTCTGGAAGCAAAGCAAACCCATTATGCATCTTTATACTTCCCATTTTCAGACCACAGAAATACAGAATACTTAAGAGAGCTTTTGTAAGGCATGCCAGTGTGTAAATATTGCAAAGCAAAGCACTAATGCCTTGTCAGACCACATCTGGATCTGCTGCAGAATTCAGAGCAAGGTAAGGTGCAAGTGCCTGATCTCACATTCAGACTTTCCATGCAGCTCTCAGGTGTGGAGAGCTTGATTCCTGTCTCACAGATTCCTTAAGTCCCTCTCAGTTTAGCCACTACTACAGCGCGAATAACACATTGCAGCTGTCTCAATTATAACAACAGCTGCTCTCAAACTTCTGAACACCCAGCCTGCCACACCTTAACACACTGGAGTGGGACAGCTAAAAGACAACTCTTCATACTGGGATCTTGGCAAAAGAGATTCAGCACCCAAAGAATTTCACTTGGAATGTTTCAGAAGCAAAGAAAGACCTCCACTCCATTTTGATTCAGGTGACAGAGACAGAAGAAAGTGTACAATAACAGAACAAGTTAATGTGAAAACTCATTAACTTAATAAAGAAATACCAGTTAGATGAACTTCTAAATTCCTATCTAATGAAATCTCTTTTGAATTATTTGTCTCTTCTAAATCATGCATATTTTACAATAAATTTACAGTTGTGTTTGTTTTATTTTTTTCCTTGTGAATGAACTATTACTACCCTACTGTTTTTAATGGTATGGCATGCTGTCAATTAAGTAGCACAGAGAATTAATTGCATAAAGCCAACACCAGCTTTCCTTTCCACAGTAACTACTGAACTTTGCTATATCCTCAGAAGTAACAACCTGCAGGCAGAGACATCAACTCTGGAAAGGGTGTTATTTTCAAACAAGGATGAGGGAATAGCTATAACAGACTGTATAAAAATGATCTGAAGCAATTCTCTAAAATCACTGGCATGATAAGCCTGTAAAAATTTACCAGGATACATAATTCTTACACTTGATTGTCAGTGTTGTTTCTGTCAAAGTATCATTTCAGGGATTGAATACCCGACCACACAGATTGCAGTATCTTCATAATTAGAAATACTCAATTACCTTTGGATTCTTAGAGAAGTTAAAAAAAAAAGGAAAAAAAACCCAAAAAAACTTCAAAATCTGGGAATTGATAGGTAATTGTGAAGAGTTTGTATACTACTAAGCATATTTAAGCTTGAGTTGTATGACTGATGGAAAACCGCTGAAGCAATTATATTTTTTCAGGTGAGTTAAAACCTCGCTCATTTTGAAGTCATGGTGAGCTTTCCTTTTCAGCTAGAACTGCTCATGTAAGATTAAAACAGGCCGAGACTCCTCTTTGTGTATACAGGGCCCCTAAGATCCACAAAAGATGACATTCCATAAACACTTGAAGCTGGTAGCTCCCTAAGAAGCAATTTGCCCACACTCACCCCACCACTTGATCTTGCTCCTCTCATGCTAGCACAAGCATTTATGCAGCTGTGTTGTAAATCAGATTAGGCAAACCCAGGTAAAAATGATCCTGTTGATTTACTTATTTTTTATGCCATTTTGCTTTTATAAGCATTAGAGAATTACTCCTAATGGCATTGCCGGAGATCAGGGAAGCTGATGATTTTTTAGCTAAGGAAAAGGAATGATATATAGATAACCAGAAATGTGCCAATGAAATGAAAGCTGTTAGAGTCAAGAATTTAATCAGCCGCCCAAATGTCCTCTCTTTTAGCAGTATTTTCTTCACAGGATAGTGTAATTAATACAGTTATCCATTAATTCAATTATTTATTTACAGAACTGAAAAGGTTTTCTGCTTAAGAACTGCCAGATTTATGAATTAAATTGTTCTGTGTGATTTCTAGAAGAATATATTAATACTTGCAGAGAAAAATTTGCTTTACTCTGTCTTAATAATTAAAAATGAATGGCATTTTTTTCCCTCAGTGCAGAGGTCAGCTTTTCTATTTAATCCTGACAAATATTTATTTAAGCCTGAGAGATAATGCATAATTAGATTGATCTCAGCTGATTTTTTAAACACAAAGCAGTAAACCCACCTGACAATGGTAAGAACATGCAAGATACAATGAGCACATATGTGACACTTATTATTAGTGAGTTCACAAAATCCTCACGCTTCACTCTGTTTCAAAAAAGAAATAAAATTCTTGTAGTTCTAAATCCTTTGAAGAAACTTTATCAAAGCTCAATTATTTTTGACTTCCATAAAAAATCAATCACTTTCTTTGCAGCCTGTAACTGGAAATGTCCCGAGAAAGAAAACATCCCTAGCATGACAACAGAATTGCAGTAGTTAATGGCTGGGATCACACCATGTATAGAATTTCCCTCTGGCTAGTGGCTTTGTACCCAAATGTGACTACTTAGTCACCCAAGTGTGACTACATGTGTGCATACAAAAGCACATTCATGGAGGACAGCAGTCCCATATCCTTACACCATTGTTTTGATGTCTTGAAAACTTACTGTCAATCTTCCACAGGCTCACCAATCCCAGTTTATTTAGTGGAATTCCCTCTCATATACTATGGTATCAAACTTGAGTGCTTCCCTAAGTATTCATCCAGTTTACTTTGAGTTAATGGAAAACTCATTAAAAAACCATTTGAAGTGCTTATTACAGACTCTTCTCTGGCATTTGCCTGTGCTTTCTGTGCACCTATCTCACTTAATGTCCTAAGAGTCGTCAATTAATTATTTGATTATAAAACCATTTGTATGCACTTGGTTTAAGTGTACTGGATCACGCCATAATTTTAGCTTCAAATGAACCTGCTGGACAAAGGCTAATTAAACTAACTTCTGGGTCATAACATACACGTTACCAGTAAAAACATTATTTAAAATGGCAAACAGTCTAACATGCTATTACAGGCTGCAGAAAAAAACTATATGCACAGTACTAGTATTTATCAGAAGAGAGTCAAAGAATGCTGTGCTCTGACTGCCCAAAGGACAAATGTCCATCGTAATTCATTCTGTGAAAACTGAGGGAAACAGCAACCCTTCAATTTGATAGTTTTGTCATGGTATAACTCCAGACTAGCAGTGCGGCCAAGTGGCCAAGAAGGTGCGGTATCCCGGCCTGTATCAGCAATAGCATGGCCAACAGGACTAGGGAAGGGATTGTCCCTCTGTACTTGGCACTGCTGAGGCCAACATCTCAAATCCTGTGCTCAGTTTTAGGCTCCTCACTACAAGAAGGTCATGGAGGGGCTGGATCATTTCCAAAGGGCAACAGAGGTGGTGAAGGGTCTGGGGCACAGGTCTTATGAGGTGTGGCTGAGGGAACTCGCTCTCCCCTGAGCCTCCTTTTCTCCAGTTGTTTTCTGGACAAGAGGAGGCTCAGGGGAGACCTTACTACTCTCTACAACTTCCAGAAGGAGGATGTAGCCAGGTGGGGGTTGGCCTCTTCTCCCAAGTAACAACAGATGAGACAAGAAGAAACGGCCTCAAGTGATGCCAAGAGAGGTTTACAGTGGATATTTGAAAGAAGTCCTTCACAGAGGTGGTCAAGCATCGTAACAGGCTGCCTAGGGGAGCATTTGAGTCACCATGCCTGAAGGTAAAAATGTGTAGATGTGGCACTTAGGGACATAGTTTAGTGATGGACCTGGCAGTGCTGGGTTAAGGGTTGGACTCTATGACCTTAAAGGTCTTTCCAAACTAAAGGATCTTAGGATTTTATATAGCTAGGATTTTGATATAACTTGAAAACTCTATACATACATCACCACCACCACCCCCCACCCCACAATTTTTAGGCTTTCAGGAAGAAATCCAGTGAATATTAATTTTTGTCTGTTTTTCTTCCTTTCATAATTTTTAGCAGCAGTTGAAATAGAACTATTTCTGAAATGGTACTTGGCCCTGCGCTTTTTACTGGTATTTATAGGAAAAGTATTTTTTGCCTGAGGAAAAAGTAAAGTTCTAGAGACAGATGTTACCATTTCAATAATTTTTTACAGGATAATCAATACAGTAATCTTCCTTAACTTTCCCAGATGGCAGTGTTCCATGCAATCACGATTCCTCTATATTATTTCTGAAGAAACAGAAAATCCTGGTAGATAATGAACATCCTCCTACTATCCTCAGAACAACATCCATAGATATTTTCTGGGAAAATTTGGTAAGAATGAAAGGAACATGGCATAAATGCAAATACTTCCATCAGAAATGTCCCCAAACAGGGGCAAGCTGTAGAAAACATGAACAGTTCTTTCTGCTCTGAATCACTTAATTTTCTCTATCCTGGAAAAATGAAGCCCTTTCCAAATTTGTTGCTAAAATAGTTGTCCAACACTCCTCTATGGGAAAAAAAAAAAAAGAAACCCCCTCAATTCCTCTCTAGTTGGACTGTACTATTGCTATTTAAAATTCTTCAGAAATTATGAGCAGCCCATTCTCCTTGGAAGAAATAAAGAAGACAAGCCAAGTCAAATGGCTCTTTTTAACCTTTGATCTCCACCTCATTCTTCCTAAATTCTTAGGAACTGACTTAAAGATCAGCAGCTGGCTCTTAATCAACTCTCAGCCTGTTTCACATATCAAATTTTATGCTCAAGTCCTAGAAACTCTGTAGGGTAAGGAAAAGAAGTAGTAATTGGTTAAGTCTTCAAATCTTTCTGTCATTGTTTACAAAAGGTAAATACAAAACATAACAGTGTTCTTCCTACAACTAATATGCTGCCACTTTTCTCAACCCAAAGCATGAAGAAAATTCCTTTTCACTTTTCTTACTGCAATGCAGTTTCCAGAAACACAGTATTTCTACCTCTGGATTCTGCAGTAGTCACAGGGGGTGTTCTGTTCAAACCAGTTTAGTTTTGATCCAACTCAAAAGGATGTTGTTTGCTCTCTTTTAGACCTCTCCACCAAGTAAAACTGTCACTGAAGCTTGGAAACCATCCTTAAAAGCTTAGACATTTTGGGGACCTTTGAAACTAGATGTTCACCTGCCTCCCTCTCTTACTGGACATGTGACTCAATTTCTTCTTGCCTCATTGCTGTAGCAACTTGTTAGTCCCTCTGACAAGTGTCTAGCTCCAACACCCTTCTCACTTATAACCATATCCTCATCTCACACATCTATAAATCCAGCATCACCTCTTTCAACCACACGAAAAAATACGGACATAGCTCTTAATAAAAAATAGTGTAAACAGAACTACCATACTTAAATGGATCACATGTTTGTTAGCACTCATTTACAGCAGGTACTGTGGAGAAAAAACTCTCACACGTAAATGATACCTCTAAAAACTGACACTATGGACATAATGACTGAGAAATACTAAGCAGGAGGATGCAACAAGTATTAGGCCTTTCTCCTACACCCAAAGAACATGTTCCATGGCAAATATAGCTGAGAATTTTGTTTTTGTGGGTTATTTTATACTGATCTGTCATTTGTGCTAATACTTTTAGCACAGTGGTAGGAAGAACTTCAGTGACTTAAGAAAAATACAGAATTTTGTAGGGTCAAAATAAATGAAGCATTACACATTCTCTACCTCTATTTTTTATGCTTAGTGTCATCATACAAATTCTTAACTCCTACAATACACAACACTACAGAAATTTTTCATTTTAACAGTGCATCAAAACTGTTGTTTGGAAGTTTCAAATCATTGAGACTGTTGTCTTTATCATATTTTAATGATAACTGCTATGCTGACTCATACATTTTTAACCTTAGCATTTAATTAGCATCATTCTGTTTGCCAGTTTGGAGTGTACTGACTCCAATTAGTGCAGCTTCATGCAGGTCAGTCTGACACATTTTAAGTCCTGTTGCTTTATGGCTGCCTGTGACAGAGTCACTTCTCAGCATCTGTTCATGTACTGAAATACACAATGGTAGCTTCACTATGCAACCAGATGAAGGATCAGGAAACAATCTCCCTGGGTGACATCTGCACCCTTCAAACTGTGGCAATTATTTTAATGTTTTTTCCCAACAGCACGTAAACAGCACACATAGGAATCTGAAAGAAGTTTTAGCAATCTGCAAAACTCTTACAGATACAAGCCAGACAACCTCTGATACTTGTGCCAAGTTCTGCTGCTTCTAAATATATTTCTTGTACTTCATCTTGGGATACTTATCCAGATACTTACCCATCTCCTTGCTCTAGTAAAACAGTAAGGCAAATAGAATATTTTTAAATACTTGGGAGTCACTATTACTATTTTTCTTACTGTGGTCCTAACGGCTTAAACAAGGAAACGAGCCAGGATGGAGACAAGACCAGACAAAAGGAGGTCCTTCTTAGATAGCTGTAGGTTTGTGAAAAGATACAAAGGAGAGACTGACTGTATGGAGAGCTGGATTGGTGCTTCAGGCAAAGCAAAGGAAAATGCAAAACCATACAGTATAGTGGCTGCAAGTCATGTAAGAGCTTAACATTCTACACAGTACTTTTGCAGACCATTTCAGCTTTGCAGTCCCTTCTTTTTAGAGATACCTTTGCCTTAATTAAAATGCATCTTGGTCTTGCAATTTTTAAAGCTGTCCTTAGAGCATAACCACATGTGATATCACTAAGTGCTCGTCAGTGATGTTTCTTTTTGTGCATTTTAATTTTTATCACACATTTAATTTCATACTATTTTTCATGGTTTAAAAAAAGAACAATTCAGTAGGTATGACACTACTACTTTACTACTTATCTCATTTTTATGTCAGGCCAGGAAAATAATTGAATCATATTATGCAATTCCCACTGAAGAGAACAATAAAACAAATAAGATGTTGTTCCTTGCCCCCTTTCTCTTGCTTTACTCTTACTGTTTGTTTTTTGGGGTTTTTTAAAGGCTGCCAGTAAATAAACTCAGACCACTGGATTAGCCATTTGACATGGTTATAGGCAGTACAACGACAATTTTGACAATGTTTTAATAAGTATCAGGGCTTTTATAATTGCAGAGGAAAACTGAAATTTTATAAAACCTGGATCTGAAAACATTTGTGTTGTAAAATTAAAAAAAAAATAATCAGGAGATTTATTATAATACTTTTGATATAGACAAATTATTACTTACTAGAAAAAAAAAGACCAAAAATATGATAATTTCAGGATGAGTTGATTTTGGGCAGTGAGTCCTCTCCTATCCACATTCAATAAATTTAACATTATAACACAATGATGGAGGAAGGTGAGCAGTTCAGGAAACGGGGTTACATAAAAGAGATTAGGCAGAAGTGTCACTAAAAAAAACTGTAAAAAGCATTGGTGTGTTGAGAAGCTGTGAAATGTAACTGAGAAGTAAAGGAATAGCAAACTGCTGGGAGAGATGATCTCTTTTCTTCCCTGAATTCTTTCTGTGAAATTTAGGACTTTACAGAGGAAAAAAAATGATAGCAATCCTGTCTTGGCTCTTATCACTAAAAGGAACTATTTTTTCATGTACAGACCCTCACTATGTACGATGACAAAACTATGTGCATCACTGAAATTTTCAAAATTAAAAGTTCTGTTTTTACAATGAAATCCAGATGTGTGTCTCTGCATCAGAGCAAATCCTGATTTCACTTTCCCCTGTTTGCTCCTGTATTGTCTCACAGATCTTCCTGCTGACTGAGCAGTGCTTTTGGTCAGATTAAGATCTCAGGCTGTATGACTCTTACCTTTCTGGTAGAATGGTAAAACAGGCACCTTTCTCTAATCTTTCATCCTCTTGATGACAGATCTTTAATTCGAGTCTTTTCTATGCTGACTCATTTTCATGGGTAATTCTTTTATTTTTGCCTAGGGAGCCTAAATAATAGCAAAATCAGGAACACTTAATTTTTAGAATTGTCAAAGATGAGTCTGATCTTGCCACACTTCACAGACCACGAGACAAACACAGACAGGAAAGTGACTTGCTCAACAATAGGCAGCAGCTGCACAGAAATTCAGAGGCAAAATTTTATCTGGAGTCCACTGGACAAAATTCACTATTTTCTCATCATAAGACAACAATATCTCTGAAAAGGTCCTAATTCATCAAAACAATTACTATTTATATAGAATATGTCAGTATTACAGAAATCTTGTTAATAATCCAGATGGATTTCAAGCACTCAGATCCTGAGTAAAATAGCTTGAGAACAGTTGTAACAGAAAGGTAAAGAAGTTTCCCAAACTGTAAATGATGTTCTGGTGTAATGTGCTGAAATTATTATAAAAGATTTCAGTGGAACAGAAAAGAGAGGGGATGAAAAAGAAAAAAATTAGTAGAATAATAGTTATCACTCAGAAACAGAGTGATAACAGAGACAGAAAGGGTCATAAATATCGTGTGAACCCTGACATTTAAAGGGGAGATTTAAACAATAATGACACTACGAACACAGGGCTTTGCATTCAATAAAATACATGATTCAAAATATGTATGTTTAGAAATTGTCTAAGAAGCAGAATAGATAATCCTTGTAAATGATACTGTGTTACTAATTAACATACATCAAATTTTGTCCAAAAACTATTATATTTTTATGTAAATAGATCAAAATGCAATATAATAATATAATAAAATTTTCAAGGAGAAACCGTAAGACTTTTTTGCTCTGAATCTCCATAAACCTTTATTATTGCAGGTAAGTACAATCTGTTCTCCTCAACACTATGGACAGTGTGGCTGAGGGATTCTATCCTTATGGAAACACTGGGCTACAATGTCTACGGGAACAACACCGCCATGGCCAGTACTAGGCACATTCAAAGAACAAGCCTAAAAGCACTTCACGCTTTTTAATGGTTTTCATACAATAACCTATAGCCAAGATACCAAATGCTTAGAAGCAAGAACATTTTCAATGAACCTGAAGGGATATGCCTTGGTAGACCATAAATTATCTTCAAATACACTGCCAAAGCAAGATCACAAATATTCATGTTGTTTTCAGGCATTTTCTGTTGATCTTATCAGTGCTACTCTATGTCTGTCTTGAGTGAAACAACAAGACCTTCCAACCTTGCATAGACTTCTCCCTCTTCACCTGGTGCCAAAACTAATACATATCTGGTTTCTAATTTATCAAGTGTTTAACTTCATTTACTGTGTACTTGATGGAAACATAAAAAATAACACCCCAGAGTATAAAAAGTGGAATCTTTAAATGTGTAATTTTTTCTGCTAAGCTATTACTGTTAACACTTCCATGGATGATTTCATCAAATCCTACAGAAAAGTTTAAAAGACAAAATAGGAAGAGCGATTGGTAAATAGGAGTTACCAACTGTGGGCTCATTATTCTTTATATTCCAACTCTGAACTGGCCTTTAAAAGACAAATTTCTACTCTGCTGTGTAGTTTCTGCACCATGGCCCCATGATTAATTATCAGGCACCACATGCAAAATCCACTATGATGGATTGTCTGTCCACATCAGCATAATTACTAATCACAGTCATTGACAGTCCTTGCTACTGGAGCAACCAACCAGTAGGATGGAGAGGCGGATGAAAATACTTTGTAAGAAAGGGCAAAGAAATGCCCTTAGATAAAGGAAGACATACCAAAGTATGGCATAGTCCCTCAGCTACAGGGAACGATTGATAGCTGACAGCAGAGTGAATAATTCACAACAAATCATTTAGGAAATGCACCTTTTTTAGATGCTGAGTCTGTAGACTCTATACATTTAGACTCCAATACTTAGAATTTGAGTGTTGTTTAATAATTTCTGAAAGTCATGTCTCTCTTTATGGTTCTTGTTGGAATGAATTATGATTATAATTGTAAATGCACTTGAAAACTTTGAAACTTCAAAATTTTTACAGTGACCACGGCTGTTTCTTCTTAGGATGACAAAGAAAAATCAGATTCTGAACTAAGATACACCGTAAAACTTGTGGGCATTCCTTTATATTTAGGCTGAAGCTTCATTCCCAGAATTTAAAACTGAAGTCAGCAGGTGAAAAATAGGACACCTTTTGATGGGCTTAGACAGTATCTACTATTTCACCCTTCAGTAGTCTAGAACAAATTCAGTCACACAAAGCAGGGTTCTCATGTCTGACATCTAAAGGGAATGCTTTATGGAAGAGACAGCCAGGAGCATTCAGCTCTACGCCCTGCTAAAACCAGAAAACAAAAGAAGGCATATTTGTTTTCACCTAATGAATTGGCCCTTTGAAGCACCACCTTTTATTCTCCTAGAGTGAGAATTGTTTTTTAATGGAATTATGAATAATTAAGGACAAATGAAAATGCTGAGGTTCCAGAAGAAAAATTCTGCTGCAGGGAAAACTGTATACGGATGTTCTTTTGTGATATATAATAGAACAGTCTTAACTCGTGAGCTGAAACTTAATCACATGTGAGTGGCAGGCTAAAATGAGATAGATTTTAAAGAAAAAAGAAGAAAAGATGTCTTCAGGCAGTTTTCTTTAGCATTAAGAATAACTTGTGCATGGTTAAAAAGGGGACTTGCCATTCAACAAGCCAACTGCTCTCAACTGGTTCAATGAGGAGTAACAACTCTTAAGTACTCCCTACTTAGATAAGTGCTCCCTACATCATAGATAACATCTTCAGTAGCTATACTATATTCTTTTACTTTTTCACTAATAACTGCAGATACAAAATTACAAAATGAGATTAAGAACAGAGAAATTCATACCATCTCCTCTAAGGTATTTAGCTGCACTCTAATGAACTGGGTAAAAGGAACAACAGAGGGTTTTGTAACACTGTTGCTGTTTTATAAATTAAAGATGTTTTATTGAAGAGTTTTCCATTTTTATAAAGTAAATGACAGCACTTTCTGAGTGGTGAATCAGCATGATAAAACATGAAGACAGTGCCAGCTGGAAACTGCTCAGAACCATTCTGAATATTGCACTGCCAAAAGCATACATCTCATTCATTCTTAATAAAATTATACTGTGAAACTTTACTCTGAACCCCCACCTTTTCTTTATCAATATATACTCAATAGGCATATACTCAGCCAGTAAAAAAATCGTAATTACTATACCTACAGTAGAGATGGTGATGGTGTGCAAGTTCTAAACCAGATAGCTACAGTGACAGAAACATGCCAGTATTTCTGCAAAACAAGAAATCTGTGCAATGAGGTCTCTAAATACCGGTCATGGGTTCATCTCACAAGAAATGTTAAACTGCAGTAATTAAATAAGTTCTCTTCTAATGACTGAAACTTCTCTGTTATAAATACATCTTTGATAAAAATTCTCTTGTGCAAGTAATTTGATATATTTTATGATGAAGATCTTTGACTTCTAGAGGAATGAATCCTACGTACTTTTTCTATTAGAAGACTACAACTTCAGTTTCACAGCCATCAGGCATTGGAGGAGAAATTCCAGAGAAACATGAAAGTACCTTAAAGAAGTGAGTGGGCTATATGCATCTTTTAGTACAAATTCAATCAAACCACAAACCCACTGAGGTCCTATAAGCATATTCTCCTAAAGATACATGGTCTATAGCTTTCATTCTTATTGTGGAAATCCCTCATAAATGTGCCATGGAATACACTGTTGAAGATATAACTGCACAAGAAATATGGCATACTCTTTTTATATATTATTGCCAATATATTTCACACTGTTCTGGTCTATTTAGGAAAGGAAGCAATTTAGGTTTCAAAACCAAAAAAAAAAAAAAATAGACCCAATATTCTTTTCCTTACAAACTTAGAAACATCAGAGCAAGAAATTCATTAGAACTTATCAAATTAAAAATGTTACAATTATTGATATTTCAATTATTGTTACTTGAGTTACTGCTCTAATAACATTATAACCCAATATGGCCAGATAATTTAGAAAGCAACTGCTACCATTAAGGGAGATTTAATCAATGATGTCAAATTACAGAAGTTTTCTGAGCTTAAGAAGAGCAGTGATCATCTGTGGTATGCCCCAGTACAAACAAGCTATGCAGAAAATCACAAACACCCACAATTTTAATTCTTATGTTTAACAATGGTATACAGAATAGGATTCTCTATTTATGCTGATTGTCTTTTATTTTCTATTTTTCTGTGGCTGTCCCCTTTATTCTTACAAATGGATAAAAATATGTCTCTCTTCTGTGTATATAAGATTGTCTAAAGATCTTTAAAAGGTTTCATAGTAACATATAAACCAAAGATTTTTCATATATGATTACCCACTGAAGCTATACACTAGCAGAGGGAAGTTCTCTAATTATATCTCTAGGCTAAATGAAAAGGCCAGAAACAATGCTCCAAATTAACTGCTTTGTTTGCAGACTGCACCAACTTTCTTTAAAGACTCTTAGAGACTGATTTAATTCAATAAAAACTTCTTTAAGCACAAGCATCAAGTCAGAACTTTTTAATCAATATATGATCATATCACCTTACACAGCAGAAATGTCACATAATTTTATCTTAAAATTATATTCTTACTAAAACTGAACTTTAATCCACTTGAAGTGTAAGATTTATTTTTTTACTCTAAGTTGTAGCAAATCAATTATCAGTTTTAAATTACAAGTGGGATGGCTATAAAGCTGCACAGGCTTTACCTGAAGTACAAGGATTTTCTACATTAAAAAGTACCTGCATCCATGTAGAGGAATAAAAAATCTTAAAATAAAATTTTAACATAATGACGTGGAAACCATGCCTTTACATTCAGGCTCAGAGGAGACACATGCAACCCATTAGCTTAATTTCTATTATATGTCAAGGAAAGCACCTATCCCTGCAACCACCTGGAAACAATTTTCCATGTAAATCTAGTCGAGAGCCAATTTAGGAACAAAGCACCACATGATGGACAGCCCAGACTAAACAAGAGGTTTTAAGGGAGCCCGTGGTTGACTTCAGGGAGAACAGCGGATAAAGCTGGTTTTTCCCAGACTGGAAGAACTGCCCAGCAGTTTTTTAGCTTCCAGCTACATTTGTAGCTATGAAAACTATTTTAACAATGGTGATCAAATCTCACATTTCAGTATGTAAAATGATTACTTAATGGTCAGAAATAAATCCTCTCTCAACCATTCTAATAATACTTGTGGACTAAAGGAACGTGTTCAGGACTTGACAGTATTTCTTCTCTAATTTCAAATAATCTACTTTTAAATTTTTTTTTTAAATGGCAGATAATTTAGATCTGCTTCGAAAAGTACAGTGTAGGATCCCCTGCATTTTCAGCATATCTGAAATCCTGCAGCTTCATACATATATCCAAATTTTTGAACTCATATGCAGCAGCTGAACACTGAGATTCCTCAGATTAGTTCTATTAATTTCCTTGTTTGGTATTACAAAAAGATTTTGATGAATACCTTAAAACCTTTTCCTGTCATTTCATATTTTCTCCAAAGTTAATCTATGAATAATAAAAAGTGAAAGAAATGTGTCTGCAAAGACATGAGACTGTTATGGGAAAAAGAATGCATAGGGATATAAACTAAAATCTCCTTAAAAACAAGCTTTATCAGTTTGACTTGGATGGCACTCATAATAGCAGTTCCTCCATATTCTTTGCTTAAAAAAAAGGAAAAAAACCCAAATAAATAATGTGTCTCATAATTGCTACAAATCTTCCTGTAATTAACAGGATAGATATTAAGGAAAAAAAAAAAAAAAAAAAGAAAATCAGTGCTGCAGTCTTTGAAGTATTTACAGCCTTTTGCTTAAAGGCTTTAAAAGTTATATTTATCTATATCTCTCTGTATAGATATAGGTAATAGTTTCCTTATTTTTACAACATTATACTAACATTATTATTATATAGCATCCAAAACTGGAGCAGAGAGAGCTGTTGCAGTTTGCATGATGAACGTTTGGTTTACAGAAGCCATGTGCTTCCTAATTAGGTACTACAAAGAGGTATTATGGTAATGCTCTATCTATGACTTGACCTTCACTTGGCAATAAAGTGATAAAAAGAATTTAACTATCAGAGGCAGTGCATTCCATATGAGCAGTAAGGGGAAAAGGCACATAGGAAGAATTGGCACAAGTAAGACATTAAACCCAACTTAGCTCTTTGGTGTGGCAGATTTTTTTCCTGTGGTCCCTAATTTTCGGGTTCTCAAAAGGCCTTAGATTTAGCCTTTATATGTGCATGAAACTTGCATGGGTCAGCATTCCAAAACCCAGCATAATAAAAAGCTGCTGTTTTTGTCTATCACATGGCAAGAAAAACCTACTGTGCTACAAAAAGTTAAAGCAAAGTTTAAATAAACATGCACCCTCAAATGTAAATGCACAGCCCCAAATATATCCTTTTTATGTAGGTATGGTTACATAATATATAATATAATATACACTTATACTCCACATGTAATTAGGTAATACACATGTATACCTTTATACGTGTGTGTGTGTGTGTCTATACAATTACATAAAGTCTGCAGCAAGGCTCATAAATGCTTACACACAGGTCACCATAAAAGGAGGAGTTCAAGGATTTATTCAGTTCTGTTTTATTGAAAAGTCCTGGTTTTTGCTCCACTAATGCCTCAGACAAACAGAATTACCTCACTATTAACTCTACTTGTAAGAAAAGCTATGGAAGATGCCTACTTTGTGGAAAAGAAAGGCTTTAAAACTCTGGCCATCTTCAAACTCTCTTCTCTCTTACTCAGCTACAAATTTTCAGAGTAGACTCCAAAGAATACCTTGGTAATTACAGGCTTCAGTAACAAATTATGAGAATGTATAGCTGAAGGACACCTTACCAAGATAAATACAGAAAAAGTCAGCAAGGCTCCACCAAGAGGAAATCCTCTCCTGCCAAAATTTCAGACTTCTTTGCACTGATCTAAGAATGGTTTAGCTGATATAGTCCACTTGGACTTCCATGATGTTTTTGAGGAGTTTACTAACCCATAGCCTAAGATGAAAAACCTGACACGTATAAATACGCTATGAATGAAATGATGAAAACCAAGTTAAGCTTTACTTTACAGGTACTTTATGTAGCTGTCAAAATTCTGTAAACAAAAGTTGCATAAAAAAGGTAAAACTACATCTTTTACAAGACAAAACCATGCCTTTGGAGCTTAATAAACAGAAAATGACTCATTATTACTTAAAGAGAATGATACCAAAGTTCCAGATTAAGATCCAGCTATTGCAAGTCTGCTACGTGTGTTGGCAGCGTTTTTCAGGACAGCAGTAATTTAGAAGATGAAAAGGATGTTATAATAAGGAAATTAAGTCATATTCTATCTCCAGGGACTCACTGCCACCATCAGAAAAGTATGAGTTATGGATTAGATTTATAAGACGCAGACATGCTCCGTATAGATCATAAAACTAATTGTGAATTGCACAGAAATAAAGACAATGAAACCCATTGCTTTCATCTCATGGGGAACTAAGTAGACAGAAATAGCATCTTTAAGCTATAAAGCATATTTAATCGGCACAAACCAATGGACCTGAAGAAGAAAATAGGAGCAACAGGAAAAGAAAAGCCACTGATAAGCAACCTATATTATTACATATGTCTATGTAATTTCTGCTTTACATCGTTGCTTGAAATAAATGAGCTGTTTGACAAATTTTGAAAAGGCAAGGACTGAAGAGCAAGGGGAGTAGAAAAACAATGCAATTGTTAACAGCTAAAATATGTTCCACTCTTTCTAAACCATCATAATACCACCGTTTGTAAAACTAGCCAATAGCTTCTTTTCTGGCACATAATAAGTGTATGTACATAGATAATGGAATGTGAATCGGCTGGATTATCTTCTGCCTGATATGATGCAGATACAAAATAAAGTCTACATCATCTTCAGAGGAAAAGAAAGGTCATCAGAAGGATGTGCACTTCCCTGCCTTATTCTAGGTTAAAGAACCTGCACTGTACACTAGATTCTTAGAACTGTCATTTTTTATGATTCCTTAACATGCATACTAATAGTACAAACTTTAACATACTACTTTTAAACAGTGCAGTATAGCATTAAACAAGCAAAACTAAGCTCTTGCATGCTATCATTATGATAAAAGCCAATTAAATTAATCAGAATCAAAAGAGAGAAGGCAATTTCCCTCATTCGTAATTTGGAAAGTGAAAAGCCCACTGGGATACGCATTTTTCATAATTTCAGATCACGCTTGACCTCACCTCTTTTGTTTAACCAAGCCTATTAATCAAATACATCCCAGAGGTGACTAATGATCCTCCAGAATTCTAATAGAAGCAGAAAGTCAAGGACAGAACAAATTGATCCACATCACCCACCTTATTAAGTTTACAATGCTGACAATGCTTCCCCTACTTTACTCAGAATTGTAGCCCATACAGTTATTTTAACACTACTGCTTAAGATTAAAACAATCTGACACAGTACCTCTCAAAGGACCAAATCACAGACTTTTGTCTCAGAACAATATATCCTTTAAAATCCATATTGTAGATTCTTTCATTCAGATACAAAGTTAAAGGGCAGCTAAAGTTACTTTGATAAAATTCCTCCCCAAAACCAGCTTTACATTGAATGACCATTGCAGACTATCATCCCAACCTACTTTTTAGAAATAATGTACATCAACTTTGCCACACAGTTTTGTTCAAATAAATGAAGGCAAAATGAAGTCTACATCACATTCAGTTCTCATTCTTCAAAAGTTTAAGTGGAATTTTTTGCTCCTATGATCAATTTGTTGAAAACATGCTAAAAAGTGCAGCTTATTTTAAAAAAAAAAAAAAAGCCCAAGAGGATGCAGTAATAAACAGCATTTCTGTTCTTCATTGGGCCTCACAAGATAGCAGATAGATTTTTCCAAAGAGAAAAAAATTGGAAATTATATTTTGCATATGGGAATGCTTACTCATATGAGAACGGGGTTTACCCAATCTTTTGCAGATCTCTGATTACGAGGATAAGAACAAAATTTGTTAACAAAGGTGGGTCAAATCAAACGTACCAACTCAGTTTCCGCCCAACACAAACAGTGATAGGAGATGGAAGTTCCACCTTGGGGCATCGGTGTTTAAAGAACATACTGCCATCTTACAGAAGAAAGTTGAAGGAAGAGGAAGCATTGCCCTTCTGCATCAAGGGATGAATGCCTACCCATGATACCAGGGAGATTACTTAAAGAGTTAAACCGTCCTGTTAGTCACCACACATACTGCATTTTCGCTCTCAAAAACAAAACAAAATCACAAAAAAACCCCCAAAAACCAAAAAAACCCCCAGCATTCGGGGCAGAAATAGAAGGTGATTCTGCTATTAGAATATACATAGAGCATTTCTTTTACCACTGAACAACACATAGGTCATACATATAGCACAATTTTCTGATTCGGAAATCTACGTGCATATCTGCTGTTAAGAATTGTGTCATGTCTGGCAGAAAGATGATGCCATGAACATGGGAAAATGAAAGGCAATTCAATAGGTACTGAAAACTCATTGCAGTGAAAGATCCATCATTATTCATGTTTCAGATAGCAAGCAGAAGAATGGAAAAGCAGTAAAACAGAGATCTCTAAAATTCTGTGATTTTTCACAAAAGAGGGAAAAAAAAGACACAACAATTAGAGATTTACTGCATGCTTTACTGGTTGTGTAGAAAAAATTATTAACAGAGGACAGAAAACTACAAAGAGTACATAAAAAAGGAATGAGAAGAATACTGCTTCAAGAAAATTACTTTCAAATTATTTCTTTCCAAATTACGCCTTTACTTAAATTGAAGATGTGAAAAGTAGTAAGAAAGAAAACCTCAAGAACACTCTGACTACACCAAAGCTTAAAGAAAAGGGAGAGATGATCTTTGTTCAGAGCCCCATTAACCAAAACTTCTGATGTCTAGGTATGAACTTCCTTCCTCGTTCCCCATTGCTCCTGGGAAGTGCCTTAACGTCTATATATATACATATATATATACGTATATATATATGTAGCACGTAATCCCATACTGGACGTGAAAAAGACTTCTTTGCTAAACACTTAAGAGAATAGTCATAGTTCTACTCCCTGGCCTCCCTCTGCTAAAATCAGAATTGAAACTGGAGCACCAGAGGGTGTTCTTAGCCATCTTTCAAAAATAAACTGAAACATACTAAAACTTTGTCTACAAAATTAGCTTAATTCTTTACCACATCATGGATACATCTTTCAAACAGAAAAGCTCACTGTAAAATCATTGGTTTGGTATTGAAATTCAGAAGCACTACATGACCAGAAAGTCTGAAAGCTATTGATCAAGTACACAGAAGTTATCAGAATTGTGAGTAGTGACAAGTAGTGGACCTGAATTACTTTTAATTTTACCGAAAGAAAATATAAAATTATAATTCTTCTAATAAGACATAAGATGTCTGAAAACTGTTATGACAGAGAAAAAGAATTGTTGAAATGATACATAAAACTTTACCAACTAATCCATTATAGCAGACTATAATTTGAAGAACTGTCACTCTTTGACAGCACTAATGACACGAACTCTAGATTAGAAGGCTGAATATTTGACTCCAGCTTATTTCTGGGAGTCATCTTCTTTTTATACTATTTCACACAGACCAATTGATTGGTGAAACAAAGGCCAACTCTTTCAATCACATTGGTCAAACTAGAAGAACATCAAGAGAAGGTCCTTCCTTTGGAGAGGAGTGTACAAGAGAGTATAAAACATAAACGTCTGTCTTGTATACAGAAAATTCCCTGGGAAAGGAATTTCAGAAACCAAAACATGTCTCAGGCTAGAGACCAGTGCTACAAAGAATAATTTTGCTCATCTTGAAGGTAAGGTGATTTGAGACAGCCAGCACAGCTTCACCAAGGGCAAGTCCTGCCGGACCAACTCTGGCCTTCTGGGTTGGTGTGACTCCATCAGTGAACAAGGGAAGGACAACAAATGTCATTGACATGAACTTCTGTAAAACCATGGTCACCCCTACCATCCTTCTCTCCAAATCTGAGAGAGAAGAATATGATGGGTGGGCTGTTAGGTGGAAAACGAATTGGCTGGACAGTTGCATCCAGAGTAGCAGTCAACAGTGCAGAGTCACGATGGACACCAGTGATAAGTGATGTCCTTTTAGGTCCAAACTGGGACCAGTGTCAATTAGACTCTTCGTTAATGACATAAATGAAGGGCTCAAGTTCCACTTTATAATTACAGTACTATTTTTGCCATAGAACTGGCTACTTATTGAAACTTTTTGCTCTATATACTTCAATTTTGTTGCCTTTTGTTCTCCAGTTTTTCCCCACAATGATTAGCTATTTGGAGTCACCATCTTTGGAGATATTTCAAAGTTGTCAGACAGTCTTGGGCAACTTACTCTAGTTGTTCCTTCCTCATTTTGGACAAGATAACCTCCAGAGGTCCCTCCCAGCCTCCATCCACCATTCTCTGAGTCTGTGATGGCTTTGCAGAGAACCACGTTGCAAATATAAGCCGGTTCAGAGTGCAAACATTTCAGGATGTGAGCCAAACCACAGTCAAGTGGGATGACAGGGAGATTTTCTTTACAAGTGGATACCTGCTTCAATTTAAACAGTATTGAAGAGGCCTCCATAGCACTAAAATGTAGAAAGAGTTGATATTTGATGAATCATGGCTCATATTTTTCTGAAGTGATTTGCTGATGAGTATGGCATGTTGCATTACTCTGCAAACCTCAAAATTCTCTACCTGCATTGAAGAGAAAGGTTTGTAGTGTAAATATGGAAGAAAAATTCATAGAGCCAGAGCAGATAAAACTAGCCATTGTGGTCTGAAAAAATTTAATACTGAATCAAAGTTAGATTTCACTACATTTCACGATTATATTCACCATGCTTATAACGGGGCTAGGGTGCTTGCCTATCTCAGAACGCTGTGAAGAAGTACATAATGATCCAGGCAAAGAGCTCAGAACTGTATTTTACCTTCTTAGAGAAAATGACTTAGCTATCAAATTACATATAGGATAATCCACCTGTAGAACAAATCACCATGCAAGCAATATTAATCTGCCCTAAAATGTTCCAAGTGGACCCGGCTAAATCACTGTTAGTCCATGGGGCCCAGCAAGGTCCCACTGGTTTATGCTGTGCCACAGCATGGGGACGTCTACATGACCAGCATTTCTGAAGGAGATGCATTTTGGGCTGGTCTGCAACACTTCTGTTCACAACTAAGTTACTGTCACAGTCAGAAGTAAAATTCTACCTACTAAAGGTTGTATTAGGCTTAAAAACTTCAACAGATATTGAATGCATTGACTGGAAAGTGCTTTATGCTTCTTTGCTACATGCTATCTTTGCTATCAGTACAATAAGTAAAAATCAATCCTGCATCCAACTTAGACCTGATCAAATTAAGGTGTACAAATAATCAAATCATTACACATTACAGCAATTATTCCTATGCCAGGTAAGCTACTAAGTGGGAACTTGCAAACCAAGTAAAATCCATTTTAAAATATTTTCCATCATTTAAAACAAAACAATATCTGGTTCCTCCAACATGATAATACAGTTCTTTCTATATTATTCAAAGCACAGGTAACCCATATTTGATGATGACAGCCCAGCAGTCCCAGGCTGTTAGTGATTCCTGAAGCATTCCTCCAGAGAATAATGAAATCCAGCATGACTAATGATTTAAATTAACCCAAGTATACTGCAACAAGTATTTTAAATTTTGAGAAAATTATGTCAGAAGATATGCTATGGTAATTTGCTCTAATGCAGTTTTTAGAATCGAATGAAAAGTAATCAAGTTAAAATAAAAACAACTGAGTAGGAATATGTACAGAACTAAAGTAGTTCCACCCCTAATTAATGTCCCCTGGTAGCAAATCTATTTGTTTAGTAACTGGGATTCAGGAGGATGCAAATGAATAGGACTCTGGGAACAATATCTACAACTGGCAATACTTATATAACAAGTGTTTTCATTTATATTACTGAACAACAAAGATGCATTGGCAATTCCATTTGGAATCTTTACTAAAGCCTATAACAAAAGCATCAAGCAAATTGTGGCACACGTCATCAGTGGAAGTTCACTAAATAGCATAAAACTACCACGAAAGAGTTTTCATGTCCTCATCAGGACACCACAGGCTGTCTTCATGAATTATTCTAACCTGCCAAAAATGATCACTTTACCTCTCCTAAGCAGCTCACCCAATCCTTATAGCTTGCCCTGGCTTTCAGCCTCCACAATCTCCACGAAACCGAACTGAAGTTAACCACGTGAATTTTTCCCTGATGCTGTTTCTTAACTGTCACATTTTTATTGTCTGTATACCTACCGATAAAAGGAAAACAACATTCTTCCTACATCACCTTACTTTTGCACCCTCATATTGTGGAGTTTGTTTTTTGGAGGGGGTTTGAATGTAAAACGTAAAATTTGCCTGACGTGAATGCTTGGGGGTTTTATTATGTTACCTTCCCTTACAGAGGTGCAGCAATTATTCATGACAAGAATCCCATTCAAATCCACTGGAATCCATTGAAAAAATCCACTGCTCCAATAGCTATGTAGTAAAGTTACAGATTTTTCTTCCCAGTGGGCTAAATTATATATCATGTTGTAACAGGGTGACATTTTGGTGTTCAAAACACATAGAAGACTTCTCAACTCACAAATGCTTTTCATCTTCTGAGGTCAAATGATCCCTTTATCCTCCATCACATTTTCTCAGCGGTAGAATTTAATGCTGTTGACCCTAAACAAAGGGTTTACAAAGCAAAAGAGGAACAAAATAGGAAGATGATCTGAGGAATTTCTATTATAAATGAAACAACTGTCAAAAGTGAAGTGAAATCATACAAATTCTCTCTAAAAGTAGGGAAAGAATTTTATAATTTTGTTGTTAGGCATAGAAAAAATTAAATGGACCCATGTCTGTAATTCCCAAATGTAGATACATTCTCATTCACTCTGTCTGGAGCAATAACTACTTCATGAAACAACTGAAAAAAGTAGCTTTTACTTTACCAGGAAAAATTTAGGGGCACAGTGCTTTCTCCTTCCTTCTCCAGCTTCAGTGTGTGCATTAATATACTATTTGAAGCTCTAAGGACAATCTCTTTAGTATTTGTGATTTTGTAAAATCTACCACTGCAGAGAAACGCTAACAATCAGGATTGTGCATGCCCAACACATTCAGAATTTTGAATGAGCTCTGCCCTTCCAAAATCACCTACAGGTCTCACGTGTAATAAGTACACATTGTACAGCTCAAGTCCTACACTGCTTAGCACCCACATCATGTAAAAATATGATGATGATGATGCTTGCAATGAAAATCTATTAAGCACTATCATTACTGGAATGAGACTAATACTTTTTTACATGGTTATCGTTATTGCTAGGAGGATCACATATCATATGACCAACTCAGATGCTTGCTCTTCTAACCATAAAATGCTCATGATGTTAAGTTTTTCTTGCTTTTAATCACAAAGTTTAACAACAATTATAAAATCTAAATCCAGGATTGTATGCAGTGAGCAGACTTAGCTCTAAGTATAGGAGACTGTGTAATTCCCCTCTGACTGCTAGATGGAAAGTAGTCTAAGCTCCTGACAATGAAATCTCTAAAATCACTGCTATGGTATTGTATTTTAGTACTGAATTGTAAGAGGTCACTACCAGCCTCTACCTGATAACACAGAAAAGGAAAAAGAGTGAAATCATTTTCATTACTCTCATGAAGGAGTAAAGCTTTTAAAAAAATAAATACATACTTTAGAAAGATTAAAGTTTAAAGATTAAAGATTAAAGTTCAATTTCTTATCAGTCTGCCTTAACTTGCACAGCTGTGTGTTTCTGACCTAGAGCTGGAGGCTTGTTCTGGGAACTCAGCATTGCTCAGTCACAAACTGTCCTGCTCATTCTAACCTCTAATCCCCCTGCACATTAAAGAATAGCTTGGTCTCAGCAAGACTGATACTATCTATTTTTGCTATGTATATCACACATCAATGCATTAAATACCACTTATGATTTTGGAATTCACAGAAGTTATTATTACATCTCATTGTGAGAATACAACTGAATTTTCCCAAGATGAAATGAATCTTGTAACTCATAATTTGCCTTTCAGAGGCCTCATTTTAGGGCATCCGCTGTACATAAATAAACATTCAGCTTTTAAGTATAAGTCTATACAATGTGGCTTAAAATTTAACCAACTACATCTCCCCATTACAGAATTTTAAAATATATTTTAATATTCTTAGTCAGTGCAGTTGATCCAACAATTTTTTTGGTTGCAAAGAATCTAACTTAAAAGCATAGTCCTAAAAAAGCCCCAGAAAACTTAATTTCCACTCAGTCCTTTGTAAAGTGGTTGGTATAGATTTAATTAATGAATAAAAACAATAGAAGTATTGAAGCTCAGCCACAGCACTGAATGAGGTATCTTGAAAGGTCGCTCCCAACCCCAACCACTTTGTGATTCAATAATCACAAAACTTTTCAGTAACAATGGAATATGTGAATAAAGGATTGGATCATTTTTATGTTAAATGCTTGTTCGAACAAGTCACTGCACAGATCTGGCCCATCACTGTTGCAGACTTGGCAAATTTAGGCAAATATGTCCCCAAGCTGTTTTGGAACAGACTTCTATGACATGTTACTGACCTTTTGCAATCTTTTTCTGGAGGAAAATGAATCTTGATATCAAAGGCTCATGAAACAATAACAGTAGGGCTGTTTCTTGGTTATTTCAATGGTATGCTGTCAACAGGAGGGTTTATGAGCCTGATAAATGTGCGTTCATGCAGAATAGGGAAAAGGCCACATTTGCATTAAAATTCAATTTTAATTGTCCTTATTCTTTATTGATGCTTGGTGAATTGGATCTATAAAGAACCATTTCCAAGCAGAACAAAATTTGACAAATAGTATAGCTGTGTAAACAATTTCAGTAATTATGGCAGCAATTATTCTCTGTTTTATCTCTTGGTAGCTTTAAAGAGAAGATGAAAAAAGTGATGAGAGCTTTAGAAACCCTGCAGAGATCCCAGCATTGCAAAAGTCAGAGAAGCCAAATACAAAAATTTATGCAACATGGATTTAACACAAGAAGATAAACATCGTCCCTCTCCTAATATTCAGACAGGAAAACCTTTCTTACTCAGAGAAATCAATAGGCTCAAATTAGGCAAACACATAGGAAAAATGCCAGCTACAAAAAAACTTTAAACAAGAGCACACAAAGTTATGCATCACAAAATATAATACATCACCATATTAATTATACAACTTATTCTCTCTCTAAACTCTTAGAAAAATCAATCACTGCTCTGGATGAGGACACACTGGCAGTCAGAGACGAACTCTTCAGACAAATTTTGTTCTCTTCTGTAGAGGTCTGGTTACAAAACAAGTCTTTTAGTCTGGAACTGACATTTTCAGTGCAGGGGGATAGGAAATACATTCTAGCTGCCCTAGTGCTACTGAGAGCATGACTTCTAAAAAGCCACAGGTATACTGCATACAAGTATACAAGAGAGATCAGATTATGATAATATTCATTTCTAGACTGAGATCTCATTAATCATCCAGGATTCAAAGTGTAATAACTGCATCCCAACAGAGCAGTACTTGCCAGTTTCTCATTTTATACCACCTACAAGCGAGGCCACAGGGAGTTTTATCTTACACTGACTGTGGAAAGCACAGACACCAGAGCATGGCAGTGAATTCCTCCTCAGAATAGAAAGCTTTAAAACAGTTAGAAAGATACAAAATGGCAACCATTTGCTTTAGGAGCTTAAAGTATAATGTAGAAGACACATATGGAAAAATCAAGACAATAAAACAATAAAAAGTATCCTGCAATAAAAAAGGGAAGCCTGTGAATTCAGAGGAAAATGCCCAGCTTTAACAGAGGAATAGCAACAGAATCTTTATGACTAGAAAATACTAATGCCCTGCAGAATACATTACTGATGAGAAGCTAAACTAATTTACAGGTTTCTTGGTTCTCCAGCTTTTTGTTTTCCTGAAACTCTGAAATACTTAGGAAATGCAGAGAAAGGAGAAATATTTTCATTATCTGTGCAGGAGATAACTGGGGAGCTGCTAGACACAGCTAGACACATATGTTACCTAGCCAATGATACATAAATAATTCAATTAATTCTTAAACAAACCCTGAAGCAGGTTTATTTACTGCAATATTCGACTGTTCACAAACTCATACAAAATACTGGAAGTTACATGGCATTTCTCAAAAAGAATGTGTATCAAGGTACGTGGCCTTCTGCCCTTCAACAGATTAGAAGACTCTGTCCAAGAGAGTGCATCACGTTTAAAAGCTTTGCTAAGTGAAGCAAACGTTAAACTTACTTTCCTGAGTATCAGCCCTCTTATATATTTCTACCCTTCAATGTGTTCTAAAAGCAGAGAAATGAAGCAAAATGCATGCAAAAGAACATGAATCTATAGATAGACTTTCACTGAAACTCAGCACTAGAAGGACCAGCACGCATTAGTCACTGCCACACAAAGTGCACATAATACAGCTTATCCATAAGAGGAAAAAGGCAACAAGAGAATAATAAGCATGACAGAAACACAGAACTGATTAGATTGGGAAAAAAATCTAAGATCATAGAGTTCAACTGGGAACCCAGCACTACATGACGTCTCTAAGTGCAACATCTACACATCTTTTAAATACCTTCAGGGACGGTGACCCAAACACTCCCCTAGGCAGCCTGTTCTGATGCTTGACCACCCTTCCAGTGAACTTTATCCTAACATCCAGTCTGAGCCTCTCCTGGCACAATTTGAGGCCATTTCCTCTTGTCCTGCCACTTGTTACCTAGGGAACAGGTGCTGACCTCTTTCAGGCAGTTGTAGAGAGCTACAAGGTCTCTCCTCAGCCTCCTTTTTTATAGGCTACACAACCACAGCTCCTTCAGTCATTCCTCACAGGACTTGTGCTCCACACCCTTCACCTGCTCCATTGTTCTCTAGACTTGCTCCAGCCCCTCAAGGTCTTTCTTGTAGCGAGGGGCCCAGAGCTGGACACAGGGCTTGAGGTGTGACCTCACCAGTGTTGCAGATAGAGGGACAATCACGGCTCTGCTCCTGCTGGCCACACCATTGCTGACACAGGCCAGGATGCCTTAGGACTTCTTGGCCATTGGGCACAGCCAGCTTATAAAATAGCACACCTAGTTTGATCAATCAAATGATCAACATCGCCAGCAGAAGACAGACAGGTATTTTGTAGGCGTCCCAGCACAGTCTGTTATTTTAGAAGAGATTCACAGCACAAGCAGCTGAGGAGTCAGAGGTGATCCACCCACACTGCAGATCCTCACAGTAAGGATACACCATCAAATACACTGTTTTGCAAGCACTGAACTAACTCACCAACAACTGCAAGACTCCCCGTATTTAGCATCAGACAGCTGACAACCCAGTTGCCTTTCTATATGCTGAAGACTCATTTTCTCCATTTCTAAAATCCAGAGTGCAGCAGCCTTGCTCTTACTTTGTGGGTCAAGAGCTTCCCTCTGTCAGAGGCACCCATCACTGCCTCAGTCAATCCATCAGTGGCAGCCACCCATAATGTAGTTGTTGCCTCCACCCTCTGTGTGCAACCCCGTCTGTGTATAGAGTTCAGAGAATAATTTATTTTCTTGTGTCAATATTATTATTAATTACCTGTCTGGATTAGAGCGAAGATGTGTTTTATTAGGCCACACAAGTATGGACTACTGCATGACTAAAATATAATTAATCCATTACAACTTTGGAGAGCTGATACATAGGGTAGTCTTATGCTGGAAAATATACCTTACTGAAGCACTCTTAAGCATAAGAGAATGCTAATATTATCAGAGAATAACAATCAGATTTTAATATTGAGAACATGAGTCTAATTAGTATGATTCTGCATTTCTGGTACCAATCAGAAATTTAATCCTATCCTCCCCTCATAGCATAAATAATTGGATTTAATTACATAGCTTTTATTTTGAGGGATGAAAAACTGCTTCTTATTCATGTCCACACTCAAAATTTTATTACAATTGACCTGTTTACTACGATGCCTTTTGCCTCCCCTCCAAATCCTACAGCATACCGTGAATCAGTTCATTTAAAGACATGAACAGAATTGTCCTTGTCTCTGATTCTCCTGAAATGTGGGTTTTTAAAATTGTCTTCTGGGAAATACCTTGCTGATGAGGCCCAAGTTCGAAAATCAAGATAGCACTCCTGATATGCTGTTTAAAAAGTGTATTCTTTTCATAATTCCTCTGGCAATCAGACATATTCATTGTAAGCTGCTGATGTGTGCATTCTTAAATGTGCAAAACATTACACACAACCAAGCACTACAAACTCAAAAGGACAAACAGAAGAGAACTGCTGATAGAATTTAAGTCTTCCCAGCCTCTGGAGGTATCTACACCTTACTTACACCCAAGAATGTCAACAGCTGAGTAAGTGAGCAATGAGGTAACATCTCATCAAGCAGTATTTTTAAAAGTAGCAAGTTGGAGCTAAAGTCAGTAGAGATTGTTGGTGAGAGCAACCATGTGGTATGTGTATGGTTTGGCTACACGGCTGAGTTAAAGGATTGATTCACTGCAGTAAGTGTTGTTGGGATTCTACAGTTAAAAAATTAAGGATTGAACATTTTGTACTACCAACAAATAAATGAGGAGAAATCATAGGGAATATGATGGACAGTTAATATTTGAGACCCGCCAATCTTTGTCAGGTGCTATAACCAGGTCACAACATTAGGTTTTGTTCTTAAAATCTTGTGTTCTTAAAACACAACATTGTCCTTTTTTACCATTTGGATGGTATTCTGTACCTAAAATAACTTCACATAATCACTTTCAAAGTGCTATAAGGTAATCAGATGATTACAATCTGTAGAAGAACATGACTACAGACATGGAACAATTCTAGAAAGGATCAGAAATATCTGACAGCACTGTGGCTCAAAATAAGGAGACTGACTCCTTGAAGAGGTAAGTCTGACAGAAATCTGTATTTTGCTCGCCCTATAGAAGCAACCTGAGATCTCTCTAGCCAACAAAGGAAATCTACATAAAAAAGGATTAAGAGTTTTAGGACAATCAAAGAACTAAGTCTTTGTGATGTGTTCACCAGAACTGGAGTTATGACAGATATCTGGTTAACAGTCTTCTAAAGACATAGAACAAAACCCAGTTGTTTTGCATCTCACAAAATAATAAATACTAAATGATTATATACTTGCACCACATTAATTATACTCAATTAGAATAGTTGGCTCTGAGAGCACAAAAAATGGTTGGTCACATGAAAACGTGCTTTATACAGAAAAAGTTCACGTTAATTAATATTAACTGCAAACCACTAGTATTATAAGCAAACAGCTCCCAAGAAACGTTCCCTAGAAAATAGATTTTTTTTTTTCCTTTTACATATTCAGCTTCAGAGACAGACTGCTGAAGAAAAGATGCAAGACTTAGAACTAGACCGCTTGTTCAAAAAGGAAAATAACCTAAGCACACTTGTCCAACATCACATGAAAAGTGGAGACTGCTTAGACATAAAATAATTTCTGTCATTAGCTGATCAATAGAAATCAAGACCTGAGACTTCCTACTGCTTCTTGAAACTTATGGTATACATCTGTAACAAAAAACAACACTCACTTTCTGACATAAGACAGGGCCACAAATGTACAAGGTTGCCACACTGACATAGTGACACACATGACATTCCTCCAGGGAGAGAAATACTTAATTTCAAGATTAAGAAACGTGATCCAGGGCCTTGTCATCCTAAATAAACTATTATAATAGTAGCATTCTTTCAGTTTGGAACATAGCATTATTTCTGGTAAATGAGGCTTCCCTCTTCCTGCCATCAACCACAACATACTCTCCTTGATTGCTTTGTTCCAAATGCATTAACTACCAAAAAACCACACCCACATTTTAAAACAAACTTTAAGAAGTTCTACAGTAGTGAACCTCAAATATTTGAACGAAAAAAATACAATGCAGTGCTATGCAGTTTGCTGGAGGTGCATTTCTTATTGCTGCTGTTCAGTTGAGTGCCAGGCACTAATTTGAAAGCTGGATTGTTATACAAGTCTCTCAGTAGCAACCAGAATCACTTCAACATTCCCCAAGTTCAATGTGCAGAAAAGAATCTTCTGTCATGGGGATGAGTCCTAGGCCATTTTTCACAAATAAAAAGGCTTCAGGAAACTGGAAGAGGGCTGGAGAGACAGCTTGGACAGCCAGACTCTGCTCATACTTTCATAACAAATACTCTTCATCCTTGAAACTACTCCATTGGAATCAGCCTGACACTGTCATATTTTCCCACTCTTTTTCCCCATCAACCAGTATTCCTGACACACTGTTCTAATGCCGTTTTCCTCTGCTTTCAGCAGGTTGTAGCTGCAACATCACACTGCATCAAATCTTCTGCAGCAAATGTAACTGCTACCAAGCCTCTGAGAAACAATAATATGAAAATAATCTATAGAAGCAGGACAGAACAAATCAAGTAAGAACTGACGTTTCAGAAAAGGCCAGAACTCAGACATCATATGCAATATTTTTGCTTATAAACTATGAGAGTAATCATATATCATCAACCCATAGACTTCCTACATTGAAAAGACACCATGGGGAATAACAGTGCATTTTAAGAATGCAAAATCACTTAAGGGAATCTCTTCAGTGAGTTCATCAAACGGGTTACCTCCCCATTTTTTAAAATATCCTGTATAGATCAATAAGACTAAGTCAAACACCAGACACAGAAGCCCCACATTACTGAGGCAACTGGAAATGTCTAGGACCAATAGGAATTTATTATTACTAATGCACAAAAAATATTGCATTACTACAACAAAACACAGCTGGTTTGGTTATTTTACTTAATAGTCAGACACCAGGCAATTTTACTAGGCATCTTAAAATGACTCCTTAAAACCCAGTACTGTTAAATTCCTTTTCACCTTCTAAGCTTATCAAATATATTAAATATTTAATATTCATAATCCTCTTCTGAAGATCAGTAGATCAGTACCATTTTCCTGAAATAAGTATGAACACTGTCTGGGGTTTGTTTCCTTTCCCCAAGACTACTGATACAATTCTATATGATCACTAGAGGCTCCTATAATAATTATCTCCTTCAAAAATTATTTCTTTCTTTTCCTTGTATTTTCCACAATTACATCTTTATTTTGTCACATGAAAATTGGTACCAAACTGAGTTTCTGTGAGCTTAGACATAAGCAAGTGTTCAGAACTCAAAGCCATTTTGACAGTAAAAATTTCGTAAGCAGCCCTACATATACAAAAATTTCAAAGCAATGGCCCTTTTTTCTTTGGGGCATTTGAACAAATACGTGCATTTTTGATGTATCTCAACTTTTAAATCTTTTAAAGATTGACTTCTAATTTTAAATTATAAAAATATTTTCACAGCACTTTTCAAGCTTTGAAAAGATTGTCAAGTGTAAAACATTTGTACAGCAATAATTAGAATAGATAGTTTATGCTTTTGTTCTATTATTCTACCTCCATTAAAAATACATCTTTTAATGCCCATTACCAAATAAAAGAGAGGTCAACTTGCACATCCAGACTTTAGAGGACCTTAGTTTCTGTGATTTTTGTTGCTTTTGAACAACCTATCAACATCTCTTTCCTGAGAATCTTAATTAAGCATACTTATACAGGTCTAAGGCAAAAACCTGATAAAATAATTTAATATACTCTGAGATGTGTAATCTATTGAGAAATTTCTACTGTGTCACTTCTGAATTTATTACTTTTGAACAACTCCTTTTTCTTAATTTTCACGTATGGAATTAGATGTGCAATTCTGGCATTTATCTTGTATACTCATTCAGTGCTTATACACAACAGCCCATGTACTAGAGCTGCAGCGACCTTGCACCATGAGCTTGTCTACGACACAAGCATTATGAGGTATATTTTCCCCCCCCCACCACAGACATTGAAATTTCAAGTCAAAGTTCCTCGAAATATTTTCTTTTTCCTTCTGATCCAACATTTACTACGGTTACTGCCAGGGCCTGACCTTGAAGGAAGCACGTACTACGCTCGCCCTGTCACATCAGCTAATTACACTGGGCATGACAAGTTATCCTCAGCATTTTTCTTTCCTTTTCAGCTGACTTCTAGCTACTTAAGAGTATCTAAAAATATTGAGAGGGTCCAGCTACAAATACAGCTTGATGATTATTGGCAGGACAGAGAGAAACTGCTGGTACTAGACCCTTCCTATTAGGCAAGTTTCGATTACCACAGTTCCCTTGATTAAGCAGTGCTGTTAGTGGAAGCTTCAGGTAGAAAAACAAACAAGGCCCATTTAACAAGGAATTTGGACAAAATCATCAGTCATAAAAATGCTTAAACCGTTTAGTCAGAACACTGACTTTCGGATGACTTTGATTACTCAACAGTGGCACTGTAAACATGGGAAGAGAACAACAAAAAAAACCCAAAACAAACAAAAAAAACCCACCAAAAACCACAGGGACTTTTTTCTTCCTTTCAAAAAAACACTATTAGCTTTTCTGCTTTTTAGCAAAGAACAAAGCTGCACACATTCTTGTGCTGAGGAGTATCCTACACTATTCTTCATCACAGGAAACCTCTTTGCAATAAGAGCACAATATTATATAGGTACTACCTACTGAAGGACTTAACAAAATAGACTTTATGGAGTTTTACCATCTTGTCTGATTGCAGCTTAATCCTCAGCATTCTGAAGGCATGGAAATCAAAAGGAGAAAAAAGTTTATTCGCCTGGCTTCCTGTATGTAGGGTTTAATTATTCTTTAAAACATAATTTTGGAGATCTTCATAAATTATTAGGGAAATACAATGTTTCTGTATAAAAAAAACTACAACAAGAGCACTCATTCTCCAGACAAGAGTGGGCTCATCCCAAAAACACTAATAGCTTGTATAACATGAATAAAGGTATACTTGATTATTGAAAGGACATTTCAAAAACGCACACATAATAATTAAAAGTTTTTTTCTCTTACTTATTTTGCATCCCTTGAAAAATCATCTACACTGTAAAGATGTGATCCATCATCTGCAAAAGCACTTTGTGTCTTCTTCGTTGAAAGCTTTTATTTCAGAAGATTCAGTATATGACTCTAGGAAATTTGGATTCTGTATTTCATGAATATTGGGGCAGGATTTATAAGGAAAAACTATTCAATCCAAAAGCAAAGCTAACTAGTAAACAACATAAAGACTTGACATCAAAGCTATCATTAAACATCAGCTCCCCAAATACAACTCCAATTATTGCAGCATTTTTGCATACTTAGTGGCATTGAAAAACATGAGGAAAATAACAGGAGACTGAAATAAAAGTCAGTGAAAAAAAGCAGTTTCATACATCTGACTTGTATGTTAATTGTATACTGAGAGTGTAATACTCCTTAATGAGTCAGTTTATGTGGTAAGTAGCCTTTAAACACATTTAAAGCACCTGTGTAATGTATTTGAGTTATGTGAGCCAGAGAGTCTTTCAGTATTTAAAACAACCACTAATAATGTATCAAACTCACAAGAAGATGAAAAGGGATAAGGTCAAAGATCTTTTTCCCAATTAATTGGCATGGAATACTCAGCAGAAGTGCCTATGCACTTACACATGCAGGACTTTAGGTTACAGTAATTACTATGAATTGCAGGAGACTTCAGAATCACCTCTGTGGCTTTTCTTCTTTTCACCAATGAATTCATTAATAAAGTACTTTGTTTTTATCAAAGCACCTTTTACAAGCAAGAGAGAGCAATATATGATAATATTGATACATTCTGACTATTAAAGTAAAAATATGTGGCAAAGAAAATAATTGAACCAGAACCAAAGATAATCTAACTTAAATCTTCCATAGCTGTTAAAGTTTAATGGTATTAAGAGGTATGAAAATAGTTTTTTGAATCTGTCTTGCAATGCAACCACCACTTTGCCATTAAAAACTGGTCATTGGTTGTTTTGGATCATTTCCAAGAGTAGATACTGCATTTGATTCACAATCACAAATTTACAGGAATGACTTTACAGAATCTTCTAATCTTCCTGCTAGATGTACTAGTTAATAAACAGCAATTAAAATCCTGGAAACCTGTAGTTCTTTGTTTCTTCCAATAATGAAGATGAAAAATGAAAACAGAAATAATTAGGGCAAAAAAGTGCTTCATCTTTTTTTTTCCTCTTTGTGTTACAGAACACATTTAAGCCTCTATTTTAGAAAAAGAAAAAAAAAAACCCCAAAATAAAAATACATCTCTGTCAAATCTGCTTTCAAGTTTTGTTCATTAAAAACATTTTAAAAAAAATTTTGATAGCAGATATCCTTGCTTCATAACAATAGATGCCTCTGAAAAGATTAGTGGCCTCTTTTCATCAGTGAGAGGCACAACTGGAATGGTAAATAATTCAGAACTGATTGCCTTTCATGAGAGAAGGTCTGGGTACTAACCTGTTTGCAAATCTCTTCATTTACAGTGCCCAAATTAGACTTTTTCTTAGATTATATACCACACATCACACTGCTAGCCTTTAGAATTCTTAACTCTATGCATTTTGGAGAATGTGGTAGTAATAACCAAAATCTATGGATGTTGAGTAACTCACGTCAATGAAACATTCCCTAACTATGTGCTGAGTGGAAACAAGAGATGTGAAATCCAGCAAGGGGAAGCAAATACATGTCATACAGCAGCAGACCCCTTTACAGACCCAGATTCCACTTGGTGTGTCACGACAGCCTTTGAAATATTCGCCAATTAGCAATTTCTAAAAGTATCTTCTGATGAAGAAAAGACAGAATAATTTTAAACTCCTGGGTTTCTAGTCTTTGATTTAATTGGAAGTGCTAGACATCAGGAGCAGTGTAGAAGGGAAAGGAGATCTTACTTTTTCTTATCTTGACAATGTGTAAGGAATTCAAGAAAGGCAGATATTGTCAAGAACAATCTATTGGGTGTAGGCAAAGCAAAAAAGTAGCATAGAACTGCATTTTATTCACCTGCCCATGTATATTCACAGTGGAAAAAAACCCAAAAAAACCCTAGCAAACAAAACCAAACCAAAACTCTAGAGGGATATGAGAGAGGAAAATTGTAAGCAATATTCTTCTGATATGTTATTTCCTTTCAATTCTTGTAAAATGTTAACACGAAAAATTGGGGATTATAGCTTAATATGTAACTTAACTTCACACAATATTATCTACAGAATATAAGAGGAGAGCACTGATCAATCAACACTCTTTTTCAGGAGGAAATTTGGAATTTGAATCTTCTCTCCAAAAAATTAGAAGCTAAAAGAATTGTTTCAGGGTTGAATTCCTGATTACATTAATTGTCTGTTTCATGAAGGAAGGAGCAAAAGGCCACAACAGCTTTTTGCTTTTGGTGTAAGTGAATTAACTACGGTTTTATCTCCTTCATTAAACTGTGCTTAGTTCACTTTGGATTTTGTATATTAATAAACAGCTTTCATCTTAATTTTATGTTAAGTAAAATTCCAATGAATAATATCAGAACATTCCATCACAGTGGCAAATTGTAATCCTGGATACTAGGGTGCTATGCATTACACTAGCCATTACTTTTGTGGCATATTCAGAAAATATCAAACTGTTAATTCCCCTTAATATGCTTAAGATGGCAGTTATAGAACCTGTGAAGACACATCTTTGAGAGCCAGGAAAACTTCTTAGTATGTGGCAGAGTAAGGAGGTACCAAGATAGCAGCTAAAAATTGCTTTTACTGAGTTTAGAGAAACAGAAATTACTCTCCCTAAACAACTTCATCAACTCTGCCAAAGAGTCATTATTGGTGGGAAAGCAGTAAGGTACAAATAAAGCAGCAGAATCATTGTATTTAGTGCTCTTAGCAATGGCCATAATTAGCCAAAATAGTGACGTAGCAATTTTTTGTCTCATATACTGAAGTTACAGGAAAGATTTAATAATATCCTTTAGGGAATGGCTTTTCTTTTTCATCACTGTAAGGAATCTGAGCCTCTGGAATAACACCTAGCCACTGCGTATATTATAATGATTCAATCTTATACACTTGCAAGCTGAAAAAGAATTTACTGAAACAGAACTGCAGCTGGAATTAATCCATATGGATAGACTGAAATGAACAGAATGGTGCTTATTTATGGAAAGGGAGAATTTAATCTATGATTTAATACAAGTCAGGATATCAGAGATAAACAATAAAGAATAATGATTATATCTTTCTAGTTTCTACATAGCAGTACTTCAGTTCACCTTAGAAACTGAAACAATTTTGCTCAAACTATTCTGTCAAGATGCAGAATGAGCTCAAAGCTTCAAAGCTGACACTTAATAAAATAATTTTAGCATAAATATATTCAATAAAAGCTAAGCACTATAGAATTGCTTACCCATGCACCAGGTGATGCTATACAGGTGCATAAGTTACTAATATACATACATTCATTTATGTATTACTAAACATATATTTATATATACTAGTTTGGTTCGAGGTCTGGTACAAAGATAGAAATGAAGTGTTCAGGGTAAGTCAGTTCCCTGAAAGTTCTAAAGGAGAGCTAAGAAAGAATTCTGTAAAGGAAAAGACTGCTTTTTAAGTGACAGTTGAAGCACAACAAACATCAAAAGAACGCAGAGGTTTACAAAGTAACACTCTAGACACAGTAGGGAAGTAGAATCAGGGAAAAGAGCAAGGGAAGAGAAACAATTTAAAAGGTTAACTGAATGGAGTCTTTTCCCCCAGATATTACAGACTAGCAAGACCTTTAGGAAAATAAACATGGAGTATTTTTAAATATGTTTTTCTTCTTAAGAGGAATATAAATACTGCTGTTTCAAAAGGCCTGTCTGATTGTTGCATGTGCTCATGCCCACAGCCCAGAAAATCATTGCATGCACTGACAGAGCTGCTAAACAAAAACAGTTTCTGCATCACAGTATTGTCTCCAGTCAGATCTACAACATCAGACATAAAGGTTCATGTCTAAAGTAACTCTACAGAAGCATTCAGAGATATGCAGAAGGAAACAAAAGCACAGGTAAACTGTGCCTGGTAAAACCTTACACTGCAAGAAATAAAATCTTATTCCAACAAACCTAAAAACCTAGTACTGATGAGCACTATAAAAAATCAAAAAGAAAAGAAGAAAAGTAATATGAAAATGACATTTTTTATTCCTTTCCATACATAAAATATTTATGAACAAACTTTCACCCTTTTTATTTCCTACTGCACAACTTGTGACTCATTACTATTTTATGTCTTTTAACATATCCACCTAAAGCTAAAAAAAACCCCAAAACATTGAAGACAATAAAAAAGCTGCTTAGCTCCAAGGTTTTAAACTCTCCTCCAAATACACTATCTGGCAATCATCTCAACTAAACAGAGAACTTGGTAATACTTCCTCATTGCATGGTTGGCTAAATAAAGAGGTAATGAGATGTCTTGGTCTGAACACAGCAAAAAAAAGGCAGAAGGAGGCACAAGTTTAGAATTTCCAGTGAGCTTCTCTCAGTTTCTTTAAGAGAGTACATGGGGATCGCTTTAAAACTGGCACAACCACTTTTACTGAGTCTTACGGCTTTTTGCTGGTGTGAAGAATGCATTAGTCAAGACGATCACAGTAAGTAGCTTTGCTATGCAAAATTTAGAACCCTGGCTCAAACATGATAGACTTTCTACAAACTTACCAAGATCCTGCAGCTCTTCAAATCAAGATGGGATTGACAACCTTGATAACTACTGACACCTGAACAGCTTGTACTACAAACTGGAAAAGGCACTTCCATGCATTATCTTCAGAGTTAGCAAAATACATTTTTTATCAGAGCAAACATTCAGAGTAATCACCTTTTCCCTTCTAAAGTGCTGCAGAGAAACACTTTAAAAAGCAAATAATTAGCTCTGTGAAACATCAGCATTGCTGCTATTTGTCCTATGACCGGTTGGCTTCTTTATATTAAAAAAAAGATGATGTATCCAATTCTACAGTCTTACATTATTTAATGGGGTTTATCCATGTGCAGTGCTCAGAGATTAAAGAATCCTTGTTTTTATAGGGCCAGATGATTTTTAAGACTTTGAGGTTAACTAATTTTATTCATCCTGATGATCATATTTTGAGGACCAAGTTATACCTAAACAGTTAGAAATACTAAAGTGGTTAGTACAAATACACATCTTTGGTTTAGCTCTTCTATTAAGTAAACACTGAAACAGTATTATTAAAATAAAACCTTTAATATGTCATGTTTCCTCACCATGGAAGAATCTCGTACTTCATTTGAGACTTATTGGAACTCCCTAAAAAACAAGGGAAGTGATGGAAGAGACTGAAGAAAAAGGCACTTCAAAACACAGTATTTCACCAAATTATCAGAACTTTACTAAATTTTCACTCTTCCAGTCTTAAAACTTGTGAGATACATACCAAGGCATTTCTTACAAACCCATGAGAAAAGAGTCACTAGAGAACTGTGGGTAATGGGAACAATAATGCCTGCACTAAAAATTCCTTTGCCTTTCAGAAGGAAGATCAAAGAAAAAATATTAATCAAAATGAAAACGTTTGAGTTGATTTTTTTTCTTTTTTTTACCCTGTTCTTTTATATATAGCATGATCCAAGGTTTGAGTTACATATTTTCCTTTAAGGTTAAGGCCACTCATGAAGAGTTATTCTGAAATAATTTAACTTTTTTCTTTTTTTTTCTCCTCTGATGCTAGAGGTTGTATGCTTCTTTCTAAATAGAATGAGAAACAGTAGAAATAAAACCAAGTCTTATTTTGTATTTTTAAATGAATAACTCTACATGAATTGTCATGAAAACTAGTGTTCAAGAAAATAGATTCTTTGCTCAATACATCATCAGGACTGTACAGGTAAGCCAGAATACAAGGAATTGAAAAAATAATGCCCCTTCTACTGGCTGTTTTTACATAATAATTTTGTAGATAATACAACAAATTATGTATTTCACACATTATCTACCTTTAAAAAGAAAAGGTATCATACTAATGATCCATAGTGGATCTACTACACTGCTGTTAAAAAGCAGTCAGTGCACACTGGAGGTGCTTTGTAATTATTTTATACCAAGAAAATTGTAATCACGATGATAATAACGTTGATTGAAAATCAACAATTCCTCATTATAAGTCTGTTTTCCCTATGTCACCCTTGCAAAAACTAAATGATTAGTCCTGGAATCTTCCATGTCACGATCTTAATGAAGATTTATTTTCGTTTTCTAATCATCATGAAGAGTAACTTCAGAAAATGGCTTGACAGCCTCTGAATAGCTAGAAAAAATTCTTTGTTGAAAAACATTTCTCAGCATCTTTGTTTTGGAAAAAAGGCAGAAAGAAAAAAAAATCCTGTTAAGAAACTTTGTTTTCACAACAGATAAATGAAATTTGACAGATGGGGGCGTAGCTTGTGCAGAAGTTTGGGTTTTGTCATTCTTATGGCAGTCTTTTCAACAAACTTTGCATATATTCCCTAGAGGTGTAGATTTTAGCTGCTGAATTCCTTGGAGCTTCCCTTCACTTCTTCTTCTTTATATTCCTTGTGATCACAGCTTTAGTGAATACTTAAAAAAAACCCCTTTCTCAAGCATTTTACAAATACTCTGCAGCATGCATTGTGCCATTTTACAGTTATTAAAACCAAGAAGATTATTTGGATTAGCCTGTACAGAAGATCACACTTGTATCATTACAGGATGGTCATAGTCATCCTTGAGACCTTCTGAAGTGTAAAACCACTGTTAGAATTCATCCGGAATTTTCAGAGAAGATGCTGTACATACCAGACATGTATGTGTGTTGTCTCCATGCCTCTCATTCCTAGGCAATCACTTTGCATGGAACTCAGCGACAGCTACATACACATGTCCAGAGATTCACTGCCCCACCACACATAAACATGTTCTCCATAAACACACATTTATTTGGGAAAGAAAATATGAACAGGAAAAGAGAAAGAGAAAACAGATAAATAACCTCTCTGAATTTTAATTAGCTAAAAACCTGTTTTGATTTATATAAGGAAAGTTACAGTGAAGATAATATTCCCATTGAGAACCTTTATCTACCTGTATTTCAGATACCGGCAACAGAAAAATTAGTGAGGGCTTTTTTTTTTCCTATTTTAAACATTCTTTGCAAAGTACTAGTAATTAAAACTCCTCTAATGAAATATACAGTCTTTCTACTTTTGCTTATGCACATAACAGTGCAGGACTACATCTGAGTGCTATCAATAGATCTTCTTCATAATAATTGCAATTTTTTCAGATACTATCATGACTGAAGGCATAACAGGCTTATGCAGAGAGGTATGAATGAAAAGCTAAAATGGTCAGTCACTGAGGTTGTTCTGCCAAAGACTACTACAATTTCATGTATATATTTGCACTGCTATGATGTAAAAATAAACAATGCACCAGGCATCATCTTAGCAAGTCCTTCATTATCATTAGCCAGGCATTTTGTGGCAACACACAGGAACAGATGGGGAAATGTATGACATGCACTATTAGATCCATATCCTGCTGGTAGCAGCCATTTATTTAAGCCATAATTCAAGCATTTTTTTATTTTGCTCTTATCTTTTATAGAAGTCTGGAGTCACATTATCAACTACCCTTATATATTTGAAATAATATACAAATATACAAATAGAAATTATGTATCTATCTATATTAAAGTCTCCAGTTCCAATCCCTAAATATCTGACTACCAACTACCGAAATAACAGTGGCTTGAAGTATTCATGTCATATGTTTTTGTCCTACATATTCAGCATCCTTGGGGGAGCACAAAATACTACCTAAATTCCTAAGAGCTTTACTATGAGTAAGTCTTAGAGCATTTCAAACTAATTCATATCTGTAGCTGATGCTGAATCATATTAGTGAAATTAATAAGCTTAAACTAGGACTTTTTATATTAAACTGAATGTGCATTTGCATAATTCATGTTCAGATACTGAGTTGCAATTTGCACTTTGAAAAAATAAACAGTAAATTAATCATATAATTTTAGAACCAACTGAAATGTAAATCTGCAATTTACAGAATAAAAATTAATATTTTAGCAGTACAAAAATACATGAACTGGCAACGTCAATAAAATTAACTTCTACTAGAGTTAGAAGAACAACAAACTTTTATGAATAGAATTGAGATGTGTGCAAGTTACAAAAGCCCAACAAAAGCGTACATTGAAATGGGCAAAAAGGTCTGTGAAGCACGATTTTCACAAGAGATGTAGTATAGTTCAAAAGGTAATGAATGCAACATCAATTTTGAATTTACATCAAAACCACCTATCTTGCTTCAAAACTCTTCCTCCCCTTGACGTCTCAACATACTAGATTCTCAAATTACAAGAGAGAATTAAGATAGCTGTGTATTTGGGCCTGGATAATGAAACTGTTTCCTGTTCTGACCTTCATTTATATCATACCTACATAAGGGCATGTGCAGGAAACAATAGAATAAACTTTCTCTTGAACACAGATGCATCAGTCAACAACTGAGACATCAGCAAAATAAATCAACTCAAAATCACTCTCCTTTGTGTTCCATTCTAAAATCTTCTTTCTCAAAATAAATAACATCATGGAAAAACTCTTTTTTTTTTTTTTTTTTAGGAGTACAAGGTTACTGGGCCAGAGTAGAGAAGATGTAGAAGACTTTCTGTTCAAAGAGATTTAAGTGGTTCATCTGGCTGTGGACCTTCAACAAGCTGCCTTCCACAGGAATGTGGTCTAATTTGCCTTTAGCTTGGCATAGAACATGAGTACACCTTTAAAATACAAGGTATTGTTCTGAGACAGACTTTCTTCAACACATTATTCCTCTACCCCAGAGTGCAAGTTAATATATAATCAATACTACGGAATAAACCCCAAAATAACTCCAAACAATCCTGCCCCACTTCATGCTGGAACTGGCACACTTCTTGTTACAGCAAATAATACAGAAGGCAATTAAAAATTGCTATGCTCAAGGTTTAAACTCCTTAACATTTCATATGCTGGGAAGGGAGCAGAAAGTCCATCTCAATATTGAGTCACCTTGCTGCACTATTAATATACCTCAGACCCCAAGTTTCTAAAACTGCCTTTTCAATGAGTATTGAAATGCCATTAACCACAAGTACCCTAAGTAAATGGAAATCTAAATCTAATTTTCTACCAGGTTCAACTTATAGAATAAAAGTTGCCATGTTACCATGTTATGTTATTGCTTTAAAATGACACCACTCATAAAGAAAGCTCTAGGCCCAATTTATTGTGAGGAGTTTCATCTATTATATATTTTCTAAATAGCATCTGACATTACCAGTGCCAAAGCTGTAAAATCAGAGCTAAACGAAACATTTTCAAAATTTGTTTGCCATGCCTTCCAGACAGCATGTCAGAGTGCAGGCTGAACTTTAGCACATTTTGTAACACAGACTCTGTGCATCCACACTGCCTCCTGCAAAGTATCTGCTCATTCAGGAGCAGCACACCTGGGTGGCCCAGGGACAAGCCTGCCACTCTGCAAGCTGGAGAGACATGAGGTGAGGACACAGAATACTTGTTCCTTCCCCTTGGTGTGCTACAAGGCTCCCTTGAGCTCAAGAAAAAACTCTATACCTCTACTCTAAAAGTAAAGCAAAATAGCACAATATAAAAACATTTGCTGAGCACCGTTAACAACTATAATTAAGTAACTGATGGAGGAGGCACGACTGACACCAAAGAAGGCTTCAAGCATCAGCACCTTGTTATCTAAAAGCCTCTCATACCTTTTCTATGTAGCCTCCCATGTGCAGCTCCACACAGCTCTGGCTCTTTTGGCTCTTTCTCTTCTTCTCTCTTCCTTCTGCAGTTCCAGCTCACTCCTTCCTGCCCCTGGCACAGCCACCGGACTCTTTCTGTCCCTTTCTCCTCACAGCACAACCAGCAGACTCCAGCTGACCACTCTGCCAGCTAGCTCACTCTTTATCACACCCACAGCTTTGAGGGCAAGGCTATTCCCACTCTGGTAATTAACACAGCTGCAAGGTATCAGGGGCAAGATTGCCTTTAGCTCTACCTCTGTCTTCCCGCAAGTCACAGCTCGAAAAGATGGAATGTGAAATGTGAAAATGCAACAGAGGATGCACACTGGTTTCAGGCAAAATATTTTCAGTCATTTTCACTCTTTTTTAGTAGTTAGCATTTGACCATACATTATCTTTTTTGTCACTCTCCTTCATTATAAGGGCTGGAATAAAACACTTAAAAACCACATTTAAAAACATGATGAGCTAATCCCAGCTTGTCTTAGGAATTTGTGTGTCTGAGCCTGTCATCTCTTAACAATAAAAAACTTTCTGACTTAGATTAGTGAAATCGGCTAATTTTAGGAAAAATGGGTGGTTTGGACATTATTGTAATTATTTTGAAAAATTTTTAATTTTTTGTTCTGATAAAAAAGGGATTTAGATCCTCCCTCATTGAACATGTATTCTTTTACAGATCAGAACTGTAGCCCCAGGCACCTGATATTTTATGTGTGAAATCTATAACGTCTTGTCTAGTGGACAACATCTCTTTTCTATATTCAAGTGATAACAGCAATTAAGTGCTGATTCTTGCCAGTACTTCTTGAATTAATGCAATTTAGGCATGAGCCTTAAGCTAGTCACAAAGACTCAATGTGACTGCCTTCTCATGAAGCTGTAATGAATAAAATCGAACAGCAGGAATTCCACTGGAAACAATGAACAGTAGCAATCTACTTCATCTTATATTACACTGACTGCTTCATATAATTTCATTTCATTTCTACATAAAATAGAGAATTCTATTGTCTGCTCTGCTGCCATTTCTTTTGATGTTTGGAATATATTTAATTATACAAGGTCACATCTGAAGAGATAAAGCTCTCTGGAGAGAACAAAATTGAACTTTTCCATATCAGATCACTTCTCTCTATAGAAATGAATTCTTTATTACCCCCAAATTACATGGTATTATCCTGAAATGACATGATATGTCTTATTTCTCATATAGCACATTCCTGGAATTGGGCTTGAATATAAAAGAAAACTAATGGTTCTGAGAATTGGCTGCTCCAAAGGCTTCACTCTTTCATTACTCATTCTTGATAATTGGCAGTCCACAGTAGGAAAAGCAGGAAGAAATATGCCAGTTGCATTTAGAGATGGGAGTTATGGCCTTTCCTTTATGATGTTGCATAAAAAATTATGGCAAATTATAACAGCTGTTACGGATGTACTAAACTTGCCAAAGGTCTGTTTGTGCTAAAAGCTTGCTTTTCCCCCCCTCCCCAAATTCAAAATGTGGAGTTCTTCAGTGTTTCAAAGACCTAAGAAATGTTTGCAATGGCTTGAAGGAAATAGAAAAAAGAGTAATTAATGTGAAGACAAATGCCACCTAAGGTAAGAAGAGATTAAAAATTTCTGAAATCTCTTTTTATCCCCATATAAAGTAAATTCGAGAACAGAGACACATCCTATAGTTCTATATTTTAGTCACTAATACAAATGTTGAACTTTCTAAATTGTATCTGATATTCAAATGTGTAAATGATGTGTAATAATTGTATCTAATACTCAAAATGTAGAGTATTAGAAGTAAACATCTATTCCATTTTTTTCCTACTTTTTTTTTAGTTTCTTACTATGGTTTTATAAGACAGTAATTGTTTTACAAGTAAAAAGGGAGCTGCAGAGCTGCTGGGGGTTTGATACAGTGTAGGTGAGCTTTAATTGAGCTCCTGGCTACCTTCTGCATCTTGAGGCATTTACAGTCTTTTAGGAGGCACCCTCAGGACAGCCTGCAGTATTCTTCATAAAGTACTGCTTTTGTTAATTGTTCAACATTTTTAGATCTGCTACGGGTTTAAAAGTAACTGCAAACTATGAGCAACCTCTGCAGCAAAATACATTTGCAGATTCAAGATGCTACAAATACATTGAGTGCTTAGAGGAAATAAGAGCCTGCAACTAAAAGCAGAATAGTTTTTTTTCAGTCTGGACACAAGATTACAATGCTCTCATTTCAACCTGCCCATGCTTTTTGAAGATATACAAAACTGGAAAAATCAAAAGAAAGTTTTAAAAAAGCTGTGGGTGCAAGCTCTAAAAGGCCATATTCTGCCAAATAATTCACAATAGCATGCACCATCACAGCACACATACACAGCACAACACTTACTAAAGTTTACTACATTCATTGAACTTTAATTAGACTTTATTTAAACTTAGACTTAAATAGTTTGAACTCCTGTCTCCATAAACATATTGTTAAACACCCCCAGATTTCCCAAGTCTTAAAATAAAACAATGGGGCTATTCTTTGATATCTGTTGTTACAAAGTTTTCAAGGCATTATGCTGTGTACACGTGTTTGTTCAGATGCTTCATAATTTATTACTTTCTTATTTATATTTGCCTATTAAGCAAAGCTAAGCAAAGCTAAGCAAAGCAACAACAACAAAAAAAGAGATGTAGAGATAATTAGACTGAGTTCTTTGAACAACTTCAAAACTGTTTATCAAAGCTAAAAAAAAATAAAATAATTTTGCAATCCTGAAATCTGAGAACAGGTCAGATCCATTTTCATGTCCAAGAGTAAACTATGATGCAAGGGAAAGTGAAAATGAAAATCGTTTTCAATTCACTTCTCATATTTTCTAAATTTTTTTTTTGTTTTCTGTTCTTACACTGTGTTTAATGGAAGCTATGATTCTTCACAGAAGAAATTACTGACTTTCAGAAAACCTTATTTTTCCAAGGGAAAACACTTAACTAAAAAAATTATGAAGACCTTCTACGTTATTTTCACAGCAGAAGTTATTTTCTTTCCCTTTGCTAACAAACATCAAAAATTAAATCAGCTGTTTGTTGCGGAATCTGTAAATGTCAGTCAAGTCATGATCTGGAAGACAAACAGAAAGCTCCTAAGGCAGGAAGAGTCTTTCTCTTTTTATAATGGTTAACACATTCTGCACACAACCACAGTATAAACTAAAAAGGAGCAATAAATAAATGACAATTGGTCTCAACACTGGCATCGGGGAAACTATGTGGGCTTTGCAGCAGATCCTGGACCAAAAGGAAAAATTACCATGACAATACAGTTCATTTCACACAAGTAGGATATATCCTACATTTCATGGAACTGGAAAGGGATTAGACTTCTGTACACTAACTTGTCTATGATTTCTGCTGTGGAAATAAAGGGAGAAGGTAGCAACAAAAGACTTAGATAAGCCACTACATATGAACTTATTTGTCTCTTAAAGAAGAGGTTATTATTTTAATTATTCGGGTAGTCTAAAATTCTGTTTTTCATTATTTTATTAATCTATTTTTCTCAAGAAAAAAAGAGGGTCAAAAGTGGACCTTGATTACCTTGCAGCATACCTTCAATAATTTGAGACAAGTGTCCAGATTTCCATTTGTGAGTAGCAGAATTCAGTCTCAAATAATTAAGAGTTCTCAGAAAGAGTTAATATGATGGTCATTTAACAGTAAATCTTCATCATGATACCACAAGCACAGTAGAAATACATAAAAATGGCTTTCTGTTAAAATCAATCCCTTTCACTTTCTTAAAACAACAGCATCTCTTTTTCCATAAATATTCCTCTCCCATTAAATATCTACTCACTGATCCATATTCTGTCTACTCAGATCATACCTTTAGTAATTATTTTCCTTGGAAAAATGACAGGTAGAATAACTCTGCAGCTGTAAACTCAGGAAAATTTCATTTACTTCAGAAAGGGTATGTAAGTGCTGTTAGGCAGTGTTACATGCCCAGCCTAAGACAGCTGTGTCAAAGTGTCTAAACCTGGATTTTATTGTATACCATTCATGTTTTATTTTATTGTAAAAGGAATTTTAATGTGTGTAATTTCTCAGCTCCATTTTTATCTTGAATTAGTTTGGAGCAGAAGTCCTTTGTGAGTTTAGTTAGCCCAGCAACTTCTGAGAGATTGATTGCAGGTAATTTCTAAAGCATGGGAGAACAGATGAATTTGCCATTTTTTCTTCCCATGCCTCTCTCTGCTTCTACGCGTGTGACCCTCAGTGTCCTGCAGTGAAGGGCTTGCCTACATATTTATGAAACCTCAATGAATTTGCCTTAATTTTTTCCAGTCTCACAAATCAATACAAACATTTAGCATCCGTGACACTTGCAGCAGAGCAATTTCATACCACTGGACATTCACGCTACTCTTCTACAAAATATCCCCGTTCAGCACTGCCACTTTTGAACTGAGAGCAGCCAACACAGGATTCAACTTGCACCTGAATCAAAGCTACATTAATGGCATAACAAGGTCTCCATTTTGTTTGGTCAACTCCTTTCCTAATTTACTTTTATGGCCACTATTCCAGAATTAACCCTTCAGTCAATATTTCCTGCTTTCAGCTATATGTCTAAGCTGGCATCAGTACATTAAACAACACTGAGGTGGAAAAAAAAAACCTTTTAAAATCCATAAACTATGATGTTATAACTCAAGGAATGGAGGGAAACTTCATCCTTATAGTAAATACTATGTAGATGTGAAAACTACATGATAATTTAACACGTGCAGTAAAACTCTAGACACTGCACAGGACTGATTTTAGTCAGCATAGCTTTATCTTTTAGTCAGCAAAACATCAGAGGGCATTTTTAAAATGCTATCTATTTTCTGGAGCTGGTTCATTTCTTATAACTAAGAAACAACTACAGTCTCTCTTTGAAGAGAGTCACCAAAATGAGAGATGACAAAGAGCATTCATCAGATCTTTGACTACTGTACAGCACCAGTTTCCTAGATAACAATTCTAATTCCCTCCTCCTTCTCTCCCTCCCCTTTGAGAAGAGTTATGGAACTTTTCAAAGCTTTGTAAAAATTTACTGAGATAACTTACTGCTGTTTTCCCTTTAAGAAACCTTTCATTTCTGGAACTGTCAGCAAATCTTACCCACCAATGTAGCTGAAATTATTTGCCTCAATCACTGGTAATAGAGCTTGAGGTGCTACGTCATTCACATCACCCAGACATCAGTAATTCTCTTGTCCTTTCACCCTCCTGTGCCTCAGCTACTGCATAGCTTGAGAAACTATCATAACTCTCCAGCTTACTCCCAGTTAGTTTTTCTGTTAATGCATTTAGTAATTTAGCTTCTATGAACTCCCTAGATTCAGAGGCTTAAGGCATTCTCTGTAATAAGACCTGCATCCCCTTGATAAACTTTCCTCACTTAATGGGTAATACCAGCACATAGTCATCAGGTCCAGTGCATATCCCAGCTGTTCAAACTAAAAGAAAAACTCCCACAACCTTTTAATTTTGCAGGTATCATATTCTGTGGCTACTCTGAAGATGAAGCAGAATTATTGTCTTCGTGGCTGCTGACAAAAAAGGCTAGTTATTTCCACCAATATCCTTAAAACAGCAATACTGCATCTAGAGGTCATACTTGCATAAGCCTAGAGCAGCTTAAGTAAATAAAAAAGGAAAGTTGAATCAGCTGGTAGAGTGAAATGTGGCACTGTTACCACCACCAAGACAGATTGATGAAATGAGGGAAACAACAACAAAGAGCCTGAAAGAAGAATATAGAGCAGTGCACCTGAAATTAGAGACTTCCAATAGAACTTCAGGAGGATGTGTCCCAAGAAAATCTCATCGGAGATGTCTCAGTCTAGGTTACCCATTTAATAAACAAGAACATTTTGCACTGAATACCCTTTCAAAGGGAAGGAGGAAAATACTCTGGATGCTAAAAGATCACATCTTTGTAATGCTCGTGGAATCTCATGAGAATCAGTGGCACTAGAGTTGGAATTTGTTGAAAATTATCAGACAGATATCGCATAGCAAATACCTAAGCTATGCAACAGAGGGCAGGACCAGCACAGGGAATCAAAAACAACTACTGCCACACTGTGGCAGACTTTAAAAAAAAAAAAAAAAAAAAGTAATTTCTTTATCAGAAGAGCCTGCAGGGTATCTCTGGTCAAAGAAAAGTTTTGCTTCTGTGACCACTCTGCCTTAATACAGTACCAAAAATAAGGAATGAATTGTGCAATTGCATAAAGCATCACAGTTCACCTCCTGGGAAATGGCTGATCAGTCACAATGCCACGTTCACGTAACAAAGAATAAATCAGACAAAGGAGCTAGTTTGCTGGAAAGGTGACAGCTTTTGACTAAACATCTCTTGGCATACCAACAGGCAAAAAAGGAAAAATAATTTAATAGATTTTTTAATAAAATACTACATTTTGTAAACATTGCATGACTGTGGAGTACAATCATACATATGCTACCTTATGGCAGCTGAAATTCTTGTCTCTTTAAGATGCTGAGCCAGCTTTAAGAAGCTAGAGAATTTAAAGGTGCAAAACTGCATTGTATTTAATAAAAGAATTAATTTGTCATTAAAAACCGCTGAATAATTTTTTGACGCAACCTGTCATTTGAAGTAGAACATAGCAGTTGATGCTATGAAAAGCAAAGATACGATTCTTAGTTCTACCTTATGTCCACTACAAAAGATGAAAAAATAGGATTAAAGAATCATTTAAATAGGAAAAAAACTCTAAGATCATTGAATCCAACCCAGCAATGCTAAGTCCACCAATAAACCATATCCAAAAGTGCCACATTGAAATGGCTTTAAAATTCCTCCAGTGATGGTGACTAAACCATTTCCCTGGACAACCTTTTCCATTGCTTGGCAACCTTTTCAGCAGAAAATTAATTCTTATTGTCTAAATCTAAATTGTGATGTACATACACATACATGTAAATACAGATTCTTTTACTCAAAAATTCCTCCTGTATGCGTAACAGAAAAAAAGAACTTAATCATGCAGTTCTTTTTTAAAAAACCCAAACAAGATCCATTGAGATTAGTATTTATGGACTGCCTTTGCATTTTAAATTTTTAGTACTATAGATTGCTCAAAAGTAGTCCTAAAAGACCCAAACAGTTTAGAGAGAGGTTAGAAAAAGTGATATCTTTTTGAAATGTGTGCAGACATGTTGAATAAATTTTGAGAAGTACCAGAGGAAACAAGTTTTTAATGTTTTGTGAAACTTTCAAAGGAGGCATCCAGACTGAAGCTGAAAGGAGATGAAAATCAGAGTCTTGACAGCTCTGCTTATCACTACAGGCTGCCAAGAAAGCAAGCTCTCCAGAGGCTGAGAGCCAGAACATGAAACAAACATCTCTCAACTTACTGGAATACACCAAATCATGTTTCCCTAAAAAAAAGGGAAAAGATTAATTTCTCCAGTACTGATATCTACTTTCTCCAAATGGGTCTGTTAGTGAAGTTTTTTAATTTGCAAATCAAGAAGCAGTTTTTGTCATTTTCAATGCTCCATAACTGAAATCAAATTACATTTCTTCAATTTTTTCCTCCTACTGTTAGAAAAGCTTTTGCAACTTAACTAGTAAGTTTTATTAGTTGAGTCAAGTACAACTTTAGAGAAAAAAAATTGATAAGGTATGATTTTCTGCAAAATGTAGAAAATGCACTTCAATTATGTAGAAACTGAGAGACAACAAAGCAATCACATTCAACAAATTAGGATAAGAATTACATTTAATTGATAGTTTTTCAAGTTTATCTGACACTAAAAAGAGCATATGAAGTTATAGAGGCAAAGCTTACATCTTTTCTATTCAACTGTTGTGCAATGCTGGTGTAAGCCAGCTGTCACAGATGGAAGGGCAGGGAGCAGAAACAGCCACGAAGATGACACGCTAAACCAGGTATACTTTTGTCTCCTGTTCTCAGGAATTGCAATGGCACTGTAAAATTGCCAGTGTAATTAGAAACAAAGGCATTCAAAATGATGTGCCGCATCTTTTTATTGTCTACTTTTATTTAGGTGCGTGCATTTCCATTCTCACATGTAGCTGAATCCAGTCCAACAGCAATTGCAAGAGATGTAACTATACTATAGCAAAGAGTGGAAGGATTCATTCCAGCAGCTTAGGAGACCTATGCCTTATGCCTTGAGGGATCAAACATGCCTTATTACTGACTATTTTTACACACTTCTCATTTTATGGACTTGCTATGCTGAGCCCACAAAGCTTTCATCTTGCTATTAATTTCCTCAGAAGAAAAGGGGCATATTCAGCCTCAATCTCTGAAGTCGGCCAATGGATAAGGAAAAGAAATGTCTTAGGTACAATCCTCCCTGAGAGGGAGTGCTAAGTCCCTGCATGCAGGGCAGAAACCACCAGCTTCCCTACTCCTGGCCTGATCCAAGCCAGCACCCTGCACAGACACTGAATAGTGACTGTTTTATGGGGACCATTTGCATTCTCTCTGTATTCTTTTATAGCATCCATAGAAGCTAAAATGCTCCTGAGCTGTTCTATTGCTTTGTAGCAGCATCACTCGAGATTGCAGGCTCAGGAGTGACATCACAAAGAGTTTATACCTGAATCACATACTTCTGTCCTCTCAGAGATTTCAGTTCAGTTCACCTGCATACTCTGGAAGCATATTAGAAGTTATCAAGATATGCTCTTTCCACAAAAATCAAGATTTGGTTATTCTAAAGTCTTCAGTTTTCTCAGTTACAATAAAATCAACAAAACACAACCCAACAACATAACATCAGCATCCCCAAAATTCCCTCCTCTATTTGTTTTTATTCCCTCATAGCAACAGCTATGATACCTTAACTGACTTTGCAAGCACTTTGTTGGTCCATTCATTTTTCCTGAGTAATCTTAAACATCCTGGCCAGTTCTTGATGGTTTCCATAGCTCAGATGTCAACCAATACTGGACACTCAGAACTAAGAGCTGAGGAACAGAGAAGATTAAAAAAAAAAAAAAAAAAAATCAGTGACTGACCTATACTCCTTAGGCTCTCTTTGTAATGGAAGTATGAATTTAAAAAAAATTAAGGTGACACCTGGAAGCCTTCTCTATCACCATTTTTCAGTCCCCTCCTCCAACATATATCATCATTTTTTCCCCTGCTACTCTATGCAGTCTAAACCCTTTTTCATTTCCATTGCTGTGACCAACCAGACTTTTTTACTGCCTTTTAAACTCTTCCAGTAAACTTGGAAGCGCAAAGTTTAGCTACACTTCAAGGTCAATTACCTTGAGACAGTTTTCACAAAGAAGCAGTGCATCAACTATGACCAGATCAAGGATGATTTGGTACCACTCAGATTAGATACAATGTTCATGTCTGAAAACTGAGGCTGCAAATTAAAACAGGGAACTGATGGTGAACTACTTTTTCAAACATCACCAGAATCAGAGTGCCGACCCTAGAGAGCAATGATGCACATGAACAACTCGATTCTATTCATATAAGTACACAGGTTTTGGAACAAAGCCAAAGCCAAGGGACTGCTTTAATCTCATTAAAGTGCAACCTAAACTCTCATATTAGCCAGGTTCAGTTTAGCCTAATACTTAGTCTTGGTAGCTACTTTGGTTTCCCTTTACAATGTGGGTAGTTTCTCATGGGAAAAAAGCATCATTTAGGATCATTTACATGCCTTGAATACAGTTTGATATGTAATCTGACAACTACACTCTGATTTTTATCGTGGTTCTAGCACTCCGCTGCATGCCAATAATTATTTTCCTAATAATACAGCACTTTCTGTTCCTTTGGAGGGTAAGCTGTATTTATTTTTCTGAAGCTCTAAATATCAATTTCCTCAACATAATAAAACACATAGCTTCCAAATACATCCTGATCTATTCCTCCCACAACATGATTCTACTCCTACCTTTTTCCCTTCTATTTGGTTTCATATGAGAGATTCTGGTGTCATGATCAAACCTGCAAATGCTTCAGTTTATTTCCACATACATGAGAAAAGACTGAGGGAGCTGGCCCTGTTTAGCCTGGAGAAAACTCAAACCGCTGTCAGTGTCTGAAGGGAGGATGCCAAGAGGATGGAGCCAGACTGTGCTTGGTAGTACCAAACAATAGGACAAGAGGCAATAGGCAGAAACTGATGCACAGGAACTTCCACCTGAATGTGAGGCAGAACTTCTTTACTGCGAGAGTAACTGAGCATCAGAACAGATTGTCCAGAGAGGTTGTGGAGTCTCCCTCACTGGAGATATTTGAAAACCATTGGGACACAATCCTGTGCCATGGGCTCTGGGATGATCCTGCCTGAGCAGAGAGGCTGGACCAGATGACCTCCTGTGGTCCCTTCCAACCTGACCCACTCTGTGGTTCATATGCATATTCAGCTGAACTTGGTAGGAACACTAGTCTCATGAAGATTACCACCACCGTCAGAAATTCAGAGCACTGAACTTTCAAATTTACTAAAAATATCTGGTGGAAGTGCTAACTAAAACAACCATAGCACCAATGACAATACTGGGTTTTTATCTGGTTGGTTGGTTTGGGGCTCTTTTTATGTTTTTAATAAAAGCTACACTCTGATTTGTTTTCCTCTGCATAAGTCTCAGTAATGTTCTTCACGTAACGTGTTCTTCAGCTCTTAAGTGCCCACTTAGTGAATTTTGACTGGTATCTATATTGAAACAAACCAGTTGAGAAGAATTTCTATGATAATTAAGAAAAACAAAAATTTCTTCTCAGATATTTTTATATCCTTTTCAAGTGTATTTTTCTTTCAATTAAATTTAAGCAGAGGACAAAGTTAAGAATTTTAAGGAATAATGATGAGCTGAAAGAAGGTTTTAGATAGTAGCGGATATGCCATTTTGCAACTATTTCTAGTTGCAAAAAGCAAACTGAGTAAACCTAGAGTCCGACACAATAACAGATGAGATAAAATCTGATTATAGTTCAAGTACAGTAATGCTGACCCTGTGTTATAAAATGAATGATGTATGTATTCACTTCCACTGCTTTTTCAAAAGCAAATTTAGTTCTTGAAGTAATTGCATAAGCCTTACAGTGTTTTGTTACAGCTTTCAAATAGATGTGTAGTAAAATTAGAAAAAGCAAGATTCCAAAATGATAAAGGCAAAAAAAAAAAAAAAAAATCAGAATCCATGTAACTAAAACATGATAGTCAACTTTGCATGTAACAGCGAAACTGCTTCATTTTAAATCCTGTGCTATTTCATTTTCAGCTGAACTCCTGAAAGGCTTATTTCCTTCTGATACTGCTCCAGTTGCTCTCTGTGGGAAACTACAGAGTTTATATATTATTCATCCAACTAAAAACCCTGAGGCAGGACCCCTATGGAGACTCTTCAGTAATTGGTCTCCAGCTGCTGGTGATACGCAGTGCTCTAAAAGTCCTTAAACATCATGAGAACACAATTCCATCTGCTTTTCAAGCTGCGTATGTTTAAAAGAACAACACAGACTGCTCACCCACATTTTCAGGCATCTCCTACAGTACCTAATTATTCATGAACTCATATGCATCAAGCTACAATTTATGTGGATAACATAACAGCTTAAAAATTTTCAAATTAAATAATCACTGTATTATTTAATAAATATCTGTTGCAGCTGAGCAACCTATCCACAAAAACAGTACACAACAGCAAAATTATCAATTGCTTTAACGTTCCCAGAATACACATAAACAGGAGGCAGAGAGTGAAAAGCTTAGCAGTAATCATTCTGCATTAAAATACCCTGACAAGACACAGGTATATACAGTGAAAGTTCATTTAGCATTTGCATTTATACCCTGAAACAGTACAATTATAACAACACTTAAACCTTAATTTCAGTATGACTCCAACATGGACATTTATGCAATTCACTCAAATAGGGCCTCAAAGCATGCCTGTAATTATTTTGTTCTGAACTTGAATAGTCAATCCCTGCATTTTCTTGGCCCGTGTAAACTGGGAATAATGAACATTTTAGTATTTCTTTTACCAAGAATACTAATGCACAAAGGCTATTAGTTTTCAGGACATCTCATTTGTGAACATCATTTAAATGCTCATCATGCAAATTATAAATGATAACTTAATTCAGATCTGCAAAGGATGCTGACATAAGTTACCTAACAGCCCTTTCTCTCTTCTGTCTTACTTTGACCTATTTTCAGGGTTTCCTGCTTCAGCTTGTATAGGATCATTGTTCTTTTTTCTGAGTCTCACCCAATACCTTCTGTTTCCCTCAAATGCCATACTGTACAGGTTTGAAAGGCAGCAGCTCAAGGCTGACAAACAAAGTAAGTTAATCCAGCCTAGAGCTTCTCTTTGACATCAAGGTCGGCGAGATGCAACTGGTACAATTTGTAGCCTAGTGCCACAAACTGTAGGCACATCTAGGTGCATGAAAGAACTACATAACATGAAATCAGAGGCTATTCATGCTAGAAGCAGCATAGACTAGGAATCATGGTTGACAGAAACATGATTCCTCAAGAAGCGTGAAAATAAAACTAAACTGGGTAAATAATGCTACATGTTAACAAGAGGAGTACACTAGGTAATAAAAAATACAACCTACTTGGGAAAAAAAAAATTTGTCACAAAGTTATGAAGCAGTGTAACATCAGAAGTCAGGTTCAGGCCTTCAGGATGACCAAGAGGGAGACAAAAGGACCAGCTGCTGCTTAGTGACTGCAAGTGCCAACACATTTCTCAAGTTCAGGCAGTAGCTTAAAGAACATATATTATAACATCACTGTCACTGCCTGCAGTAAAGCAACCTTGAAACAAACACATGAGGCAATGGTTTTGTGGTGTTTGCTTATGCAAATTCTTACACCTGTAATGAGGCTGTTCTCCAGATCTCAGTAGCCAAGGACAAATGTACAAGAATAAATCAGTAGACTGCTCTAGACTGGAGAATCAGTCTAACCTAATTTTTATTTTACTCTTTAGTCAGATGTGATTATCCAGAGGATGCTGTCTTGACTCTCAGAGCTAGTGAAAACTTTAGATCCAGAATTTATTTGCCTCTTACTGTCTTAATAACAGAGGTGAGAAACTTGTTGGCACAGCAGTCCAAAACTAAGGTGTGGTAAAACAGCTTTGTACAGCAACTAAAATTTAAACCATGTGGTAATTGACACCTTTTTTCTTCTACTTTGTTTAAACAAGTAAGAATTTTTATATTTTTACTCCCTTTTCCAGAGAACATAGGGTCTTCTGAAACTTCTCTTGAGAGTCTCCGTTTCAGATCCAGTGAGAACAAATGCTTTGCTTTTCTAGCAAAGTTACATATTTGTTCTGCCAATTCACATTTGGAGGCAGCATTTAGCAAAATATAATCCTGTATAAATTTATCACCTTAACCACCTTCAAAATATCTATATTCACAAGAGAGGACAACAAGGGGATGAGAACTCAATACCTCCTACTAGAAAGAGCATTCACCCTTTGACATCTTTGTTTTCACATCTACATATTAACTTTTTTTCTTAGTAGCAGAAACCAAATTAATTTAAAGATGCTTAAACTCAATCCAAGAAAAATGAAAAAAATATTTTTCTGCATAGGTACAAAAAGACATGGCCCTTAGACATGCAAAAAATACACCTGTGTGTTTGATCCCATGTGTACACTAACCATCTGTAAGAAATTCTCTCCTTTGCAGAATTTTTATCACTCTGGAAATCATGGTTCAGAGTTTTTACAGAGAGTTGGGTAAAGAATCCTCCACATGCATACGATGAAAAAACTGAGTGCATATAAATTGTAAATACTGTAATCAAATAATTGAGGTAAGCTATGTAGTGTTCAACAATACAATATTTGAAGCAATTATAAATTAATATTTGAAACACCTGCTATTTAAAGCACTTTAAAGGCATTCATTAAGTATCTGATGACGTATATGCAGCAAAATAAGTATACATTTTCAGCCTGCTATTTTGCCTTTTGCAATTAAAGGAAGATATGCAACACAGCTGTATTTTTTTATTAAAATTTGGAGTATTCTCAGATGCAGTAATCATCTGTATTATACTTTTCCTACATCTTCATTACTGAATTTTATGGTCCAAAAAGCTATCCACAAAGTTGCTGAGTTTATATCTATCAGCAGGTTACATAGATCTGAACCCTTTTGACACACAACACCTCACACTCAGTATTTTAAGTTTAAATCACAAAGCTACTATTTGAATATTTCTCATTAATGGGGTAGCATTCTGTGATTGTTGTACTGCAAGTCCTAAAAATATTTATTATTTACACTTATTATTACCCTATGCCATTAACCCACTGGGAAAACAACACTTCACTGTGAGATGACTTCCACATGGAGCAACTAGGGAAATGCATTTATAATGCTTGCAAAGTAAAACAGCAGTTCAGGGAGTTATGGCTCACAGCTGAGAGTTTTGAAGAGATTATATTAATTTTCTTAGAGTAAATCACTGTAGTAGAATAATCAAATTTGTGACTCTGAGAAACGCACAAGCAAAATAATCTCAGAAGGATTGGGAACATGAAACAATTACAGTAAAAGGCAACTTTATGGATTTCTGTTTACTGTAGTTATGTCCCAAACCCCTCTGAATGAGGCCTATTTCTGAACAGATTTTTGAGGGAAAGATGAAACAAAGAAAACATCAAAGCACATGGAATAAATAAATATACAGAATAGTCCATTTGTATACACAGTTGACTAAATAACAGTAACCTGGGATGGATTTTCATGTGGACTTAGAATATATCTAGAAGGCAAGAGTAAAGCATTTCTTTCCATAATTAAAATATCTGGAAATCAATGCTACGAGCAAATAAAAACAATTGCATTTAACCTGATAAATAACATGGGAAGAATATTTTTCCTATGTCACTTTAAAGGATAAAAATTTACCATCAGTTGGAACATTATTTTGAACTTAGAATCAAAAACATTCTGTAGTTTATGGTTGGCTTGGCTGATGTAAAAGACCCTGCTTACATCACTGTAATATCATTATAGGTTATAGTAAGTTTATACAGTCTAATGGTATTATTAATTATGAGAAGTTACTATAGCTATACAATATTGATGTCTTTTTGTCTTTTAATTGGGAAAAATGTTTATGAGAGATGACAGTGGAATTACAATCAAAGTTAATGGTCCTCCTGAATAGTCAAAGAATAATAGTTGTAAGACTCCACTGGTGAAATGTCTTACCTATCTTCTGTAGGAAATACTTTTAGAACGAATGAGTTCTAAACATAATTAAGATAATGTTTTGAAGGCAGCATGACTTCAGCATCAACATGCTGTGTTTGCCCTCTTCGAGGCATTAATGTTTCATTTAAACTAAAAGAAGACTATGCTTTTCTTCCTACAGCACACAAAAAGCTCTTCTGCATCATAATAAATACTAGAGTATGTGCAATGTCACCACTAACAACTATACATTAATTGGGCAGTGAGGGTGGAGGGAAAGCAATAAAAACATTCTATAGGCCTATTAGGACACATTTCAAGTGTGGAAAACCATTTTACACCTGTAACTAAACACTCAAATGTGAGTTTTTTGTCTATTACATGTACAAAACCATGTACACAATGTATATTGAAGTTGTCTTTGCAAAGTTTCAGTGGAGGTATAAATGAAGCAGTAGCTATTCATAAGAGACCTCTTAAAAGCAGTATAGAATCATTTAACAGCAAAAATACATTCACCTACATGTTCAACCTTTCTAAACACCAAATAGATCAGCAAAAAAATGATCAGTTTTCTGGAATGTAATTCTTTTATCTCAACTCCTCTGAATTCAGAAGACTAAGTCTGGTGCTACCCAAGAAGACAGATCATCTATACCATAAAAACGGTTCCTGTCAAGGAAATTTGAATTCTTCTATCACATAGCAAATGGATGAATTTGGGTAGAAACATGTTACCAACTGACTTTAGAGTTTGCTGTTTCCAAGCCTTTCTGGAAAGTCCAAGAGCTGCCCGATTGCAGTGCTGCAATGCCAGCTCTGATACCTCAGATGGGTGTGGCCATCTGCCAGAGACCAGATCTGGCTCACTTTCATCCAGGTTTCACTGAAGGCAGAACTACCCCAACCCATGACCAGAGGAATCATTATGGTGCATTGCCACACTTCTTCCATTGCTCAGTAGCAGAGTATCAAAAGGAAACAGTTGGCTATAGAGCAATCCCTCCACAGTACCGCTTTCATAGCTGTGGAGGAACCATAGGCAAAATTGCACCTGGAATACAATTTTTCTCAGTAATCAATAAATCTGATCTGTATTACCTCACCTAATGACATTTCTGCACATCCATAGTATCTTGAATGAATTAATTTGATGTTGCAATTATTCTTCACAGGACAAAGTGCATTTTTTTCCTTTTATACCCTCAACCTAATAACTTTTCCAATCTATAATCCTATATCAAGACAATGAGAAATATCATCAACATTTTTTTTCACTGTCTTCTTTTGCATATACCTAGCATAAACCAGGACTAGTTAGGTAGTTTTTAATTCTTTACTGTGAGGGTGATGAGAAACTGGAACAGGCTGCCCAGAGAAGTTGCAGACTCCCTATCCTCGGCAGTGTTCATGGCCAGGTTGGATGAGGCATTCAGCAACCTGGTGTAGTGGGAGGTGTCCCCATCTATAGCAGAGAGCTTGGAACTAGATGATCTTTAAGGTCCCTCCCAACCCAAACCAGTCCTCAATAACTCCCTCTAATAATAACAACAGTGCAGATTTTGGCTCGTCAGCACCTACTGTTTCCTTCTGCAAACCACTTTCTGCTGCACTGCATTATGTGCTGCAGACTCAGATTGCTCCACTGTGTGGGGATTCATTCAAATATCACCAGAGACAAAAGCACAGCGCTGGAGACAGCACCAGGAGGAACATTGTGACACAGTGTTACAAAACAGGGTTACTGAGAAAACCACAGACAAGCAAGGATGAAAGCTACTAGAAAGGATAATTCCTGAAAAACTAACCTGATGTGGTGGAAAGACACAGTGGTATTAGGGACATAATGTAACTGCCTTAAGGAGATCTTCATGACTCAAGGAGACTTGAATCAAAAAAGAGTATTTTTAAGAACAAGAAATTATGTAGTACTACTACTCAACCAGATTAATCATAAGGACAAATGCCCAGGCCAGCCCAGAGCAGTGGATGAAACGCACCCCACACAAAGTAAGCACCTGAAGCAATCTCTGCACCATTATTGTGAACTGAGGGAGGATGAGAACACCAGAGGGCTGGAAGAGGGCAGACATGGAACCCATCTTTATAAAATACAAGAACAGTTGAGAACCTGAGGATTTACAGAGTAGTCTAAATAGATTTGATCCCTTCCCAAAAAACTAGAGCAAATTTTTTAAAAGTGCTAAATCAAAAAGAAGAGAAAAAAATATAGGCACCTATAAAATAGGATGAGAAACAACCACAAGTTTCCCAATAGCAAAGTATTGCAAACAATTCAGTTTTGTTCTTAAACAGATTAACTGCCAACTGGAAGAGACACTAGAAAAAGTGAATTTTAGCAAGATTATTTGACATGATGTCCTAGGATTTCTTGTAATGAGCATTGCTAATATCTAGAATCTTTTCAGAACAATAAAGCCTTATGGTGTAGAAGAAATCTCAGTTCTTGTTTTCCCTCTAAATAAAGGGATATATACATATATATATATACACATATATATGTTTAAGTAAAAAACAAGCACACAGCTGTAGCAACATAAAATTAAAGAATAAAGGGATTGGAATTCATTCATAGCCAAGGAAGACTGGGTACTTCACAGCTGTTCATGAGTAACAGCACCGAAAGATTTATAAGCATCAAAGAAAGATTTGAAGATAATTGTGAAGTACAACGTAGAACATCCCACATCAGACTGATGCTTACTAAGATTCTGCAGCAGAGAATTGGCTAGAATAAAGTTTGGATATGAAAACTAAAAAAATAGCCATAAGCAACGATTTGTGTTGAGGATGAGAAAAAGAGGGAAGAAAGATACAAAATAAGGACAGAACCACAATAAAAAACATTTTGAAAAAAAGCTTCATTTCATATGTCAGTATTTTAAAGGAGGGCACAGACCCTTCTAAATGTATGTACATAATCTGAGTAAGAGGCCATGTTTGAGAACTCAGTTTTAGTAAATACAACATGGTATCTGGTGCAAATGGTAGTTACATACCTGCAAGTACATGTAAGAAAACATCCAATAAGCAAACACACACCTTAAAGCTGACTTGCAGCCATGGATTTGATAATACAGTAGCAAGCATTGTACTAACCTTTTTCCCTCAAATATCAGCACTCAAGAGCAGATGCAAACACTTGCAGATTCTGCTCGACGCTGAAACACATTTGATCTCACCTTCAGTTTCATGTAAGAATTTAATTATAGTGAAGGCTGAAATGCTAAAAAAAAGATCTGTAAAGGAGTCAGAACCTCCTCAAAAACCACCAATACTATAGCAAATCCACTATAATACATATAAAGGGGCCTTTACTAAAAAAAAGGTGAAGATCCTGCAATGAGATATAAATTAGATAGATCTAGTCTAATAATAGATCAGGGCTCTTGGTAACTAACCTTACAAGATTTATACGGAGAATTAATGAAGAATGGATTAGATCTGTCTGGAAAAGAGAGAAGGGCTAAAGCTGCTTACTTTCTGTTGTATGTACACTTCAGAAGATGAAGCAGCATCAAGCTGCAGACAATTAAAAGTGAAAACCAAAACCATTAGAAATAGGAGAATATCACCTCCTGGAACATTATACTTTTGAAGACAGAAATCCCACGGGAAAGGTGCTGTGGAGAACACATCACCTTCTTCTGTAGTAGGCAGTGCTAATCTGAACAGAACATCATCAGAAATGAAGACAATATGGGGCAGTATGGAAACAAACTCCCAGTGGGTGTGCCATGTGTCTGTTCTGCTTTAGGAGGACATGCACACTCACTCCAGGAAGGAGGCAACACAGGAAAACAGCAGCACGAACTGCCAGCTCTGACTCCACTGGGGCATAGGAGGATCTTCTCCTCAATGGTATTTTCTCATTTTCTGTAACAGAAACTGAAAACAGGCCTACCCTTGATGGCCTGTGGGAAAATGCAAACTATATGGAATCTGACACACAGGTTTATTTGTGGTTTTCTACTTTTCCTCTCTCTGTTGCTGAATGTTTCAATACTAGAGGCTAGCTTTCCTGGGAAGGGGAATAGCAAAAGGCTTCTGGACTGGCACAGTTCAACACAGCACAAATAAATATTCTAATTTTATACAGAAACTGGTTCTTATTCTTATCTGTAAGAATAAGAAGCTACCAGTGTTTTTCACTTTTGCTTTCTTCTAGCTTTCTTGACGAACCTCCTTTCACAGTTGGCATGGTTTTCTAGATTGTTTCCAACTTCCATATCCCAAGAAACAGCAGGTGGGAATGTCAAGATGCCATTGTCATGGAATTCTCTTACACAGAATAGCAGTAGAACAGTGTTTTACTTATTTTTCCACTTACTTCTGGAGCGTAATGAGATGGATGAGAACACTGAAAACATGTCACTAAGGACATGTGCAGTAAGTTGTGCTATAGGCAGTGGTGAGTTTCCAAAGGGAGGTTTGCAGCTGCTGCTTTCTGTTTGGCTGCTCAAGAACCTCTTGCCATGGAGAAGCCACTGAGGGAGGTAGCAGACAAGTAACGCACAAGCACAAAACACACCAAACTCTCTCATTCATACACAATGGTAAACACACTTGTCCCATTTAGGAACAGTTCTCCAATTGCAAGTGTGTGACCCTGATTTGCCACCCATAGGTGGCTTTCTTCAGACCCATCCCTACGACCTTACAAGCACTGAGGCCAAGCTAATGAAGCCAACACAATAATCTAAGGTGGTTTATTTTTTAAATCAAGAAACTGAAGTTAACATTTATATTCAAAAGTTTTTACCTATTTCACTGACCTCCTTTATTCATTTTTAAGGGCTTCTCTATATTCCCAACCATGTTACTATTTTACTTAACAGTAGGCTGTTTTCTTGTGTGTGTTAGAATTTCCTTCATAAGGACAGAAGGGAAACTCTACACCTCAATTGTAAAATCTCTGGAAAAATTATAATTTCCTGTTAAGTGTTAGTGAGAAAAAAAAAAAAAAGTCAAGTTATTTCACTCACAGTTAACAGAGAATTGGCCCCAATAATTAAAAATCATGAAAAGTGCAATTGCGTTCTGACACTCACAATAAAAAGGTTGAATTCTGTTCTGAGCTGCAATATACTAAACATAGTATATATGAACAACAATATATAGATGAACAACTAACGATGAAATAATTCTAATAAAAAATGGGGACAAGACATCAGAAGCGCCTTCTCTTGGGACAGAGGAACGTAATAATTAAAGGCGGGCTGTAACAGCTGACCACAAGAAAGATGAATGGAACAATGGTACAGAAATTCTCAGGAAAGAAAGAGGAGCCATTTCATAGTTTATTTAAAGCTGATCTATAAGTACTGCTGTTACTCCACTGACTCACTAGAATTAAGTAGTGTATCAGGTAAGGACCTGCCCCAGATGTGTTAAATATGGTGTGGTGTCAGTTGAATTTCACCCAGAAACTAGATGGTAAAGCTCTATCCACTATATTCCTAGAAAAACAAAACTAACTGTGGATTCAGTGGAAATAATTTCGTTCATATTTAATACTTTAAATGAGTATAGACATACATATGCAAACACACACAAACACACAGACTTGTCAGAATAGAACACTGACAATCCCCTCACAAAATGCAATCATTGGGTGGGGTTTTTATTACTGCTTAGCATATGGAGGTAAGACTGCCTTTGGCAACATATCAGTTTATGCATTGTGAATAAACATTCTCACATAAACATGTGAATTTGCAGAGAGATGCACCATCTACAGTTGGAAGTTAATTCCACTTTACACCATTCTGCTCTCCCTCATCTGAACTGCACATATTTTAATCAAGTTTTGCACATCAGGAGTAATATCAACAGAGGAGGAGAAAGCTAAATGTAGGGAAATTGCCAACATGTTGCTGTTCTCATTTTTAAGCTACCTTTCTGTCCTGAATTCCTGCCATAGACTGCACAGATGTACAGGCATGGACATTTCAGTTCACAAAGATGGTCTTCTGTAAGCTAGTGAGACCACAAAGCAGAAAAAACTTCCTCTGCATTGTTTTTACATCCTTCTCTTTCCTTCCACACAGCTACTGTGTAATTCCAGAGTACCAGAGTTGAAAAACTGAACAAATGAAAGCATGATCACTCTACATTGACCATGTCCCCAATTACTGCAGACACACAGGAAGAACACCCAAATTCTGACATTTAAACTGAGTGAAATGACAGTACATATGTGAAAGGGATTCTTCATCTTCTTTTTGAATGTATATAACAGATTGAATCAACAAAATAGCTGAAAGTTTCAAAAGACATCTAAAATGCCTCACTTCCCTGTTGAAATGTCACTGTTTTAGTCTATTAGTCCACCATGTAGTTCATTCAACAGAACCTCAGGGATGTGCACTGCACTGCAGGCTGGGCAAAGCAACTTGCCTCCTGATTGCAGACTATGAATGTGCTGAAGGACCAAAAACAGAAACAAAACTGCAGGCTTTACTAGTGTGACAGATGTATCAGGTAACATTTGGCCTGTTGGTCTGACCAGATGCCACCAGGATTCCTGAATCACAAGTCCCTGTCCCTGTACAAGCATATAATATATATATTCTGCACTATGCAGAATTTAATTAGCACTTGGATAGCTGTTCACTAGGAATCAAGATAATTCATTGAGCTTATCTTCTGCTTGACAACATTGTTAAAATGCCTAACCTTTAAGACAATGCTGACCCAATAGTTTTCACTGCCAAATCCAAATCAGGCTTATCAGGTGCAAAAGAAACCAAAGCTGAAAATCAAGAACCTGGCTTGACTATGATGATGCAAAGAAGTTCTGAATAGACTTGCTCATGACAAAGGTGTCTAAAAAAGTGGCTCAGCACCCAGCATACCCCCAGGGATTCAAATCTCTAGGCTGATACCAGCTGAACAATTCCTGCCAGCCTGCACCCCAACACCTACATGCCTCAGAGGTAACTAACTCAAAACATCAAGAAAGAAAAGCTTTTAGTGGTGACCATTTGAGGTACTAGCATTATTATCACCTGATGGTTTAAAAGCTATAGAAATCACATACAAGTTTATATAAATGCTTTAGCAATATTTTTCTCCTTATTTAATTCAAAACTTGCTTGAGTTAAAACCAAAGATCTCACTTGAATGACTTTTAATTATATTGATTACATTACATGAACAGCATTAATTATTAAAACATGAGAAGCTAAAAGAGCATTTCTACTGTTCTGCCATTTTGTGGTATACAGGCTGAATCATTAATCCTACATTAAAAAAAAAAAAAAAAAAGAATCACAGTGATTAACAAACCCCTCCCCAAAAAAATCAAACCCAAACAATGGGAAGCATATGAGTTTGGAAAGAGAAGTAGAAGGAAAAATATAAAACAAGAGCATTTACGGAGAAGAGTTATTTACTCCTTCAATTCATTCTTCAAAGTTTTGTGACTGTTGAATAGAAAATATTTACTGAATTATTTTTTCCACAGGGAACCACAAGCAGTAAAACTGACAAAATGCACCATAATGTTCAGTACCCCAAATATCAACTCACCCAATAATGGAAGAGGAACAGCCGACCTATTCGGCCAGTTCCATTAGTCCAGAGATACCGATGGTGTCATTTCTTCTCGCTGCTTTCACATAAATGATGGAAGTATGGGTCTTTCACAGTTTTCCCCACAAACACACTATTAAGTTGGAGCCAAAAATGTTTACCAGTAGTATCATTTGTTCTGCAAACTGTGTTAAAAATTGCAAAGCAGTTTTTGCTCAGGTCAGTCCACCAATTACTCCTCTATACATTTTTCACTGAACAGGAGCTTCGGCAGTGAATTGCTTCTCACCCCTCAGCATGCCAGATGAAAGATCTAGTAAGTAAAGATTTTAGAAGTCTTGGATATTAGTCCAATAAGATAATATTTCTATTCCAGCTTTGGAAGCATTATCATGTGTAGTAACAATATGTTCCTGGTCTTGCCAGCATTTTCACACTACCCAAATTTTTGTTTTGGTCCCCAAGATTACGCATGCAACCAATAACAGATGAACGCTCACTGTGCAAAACAGAGATAGCTGTGCATGAAGTCAGTGAACTCTTTTCATCCTGACAAGTGGGAACAGTTTCCAATTGTTTAGCACACAAACAGAAGTTAAAAAGCAGAACATTTAATGGGAAGAAAAAATCCAAAACTTTCGAATTCTGAATGCTCACTGCTTGGTTCTTAGAATCTCCTATTCTCCTGTGCAGCACAGTCTAATGATTTTTTTGCTTTAAGGAAGAAAACATGCTTTCCAAGGACAATGAAAGGGCTAAGAAGGCTGCACTTTAACTGGAAGACTAAATTTACTCAAAGCATATCTGGACGTCTGCCAGATTCTTTTCAATGACACTACAATCTTTAGGAATTAAAAATAAACAAATAAATGCCAGTGAACCTCCCAAAAATTAAATGCAACACACTTGCATTTAATATACAGAAATAAATCAGTACATTCAGAAGCTATTGAGACAGAAATGTCATTACCTTTTAAGCATAATTTTTTGGGGGGAGGGAAACAGCTTCCAAATTACTTTCACAAAATCTACACTGTGTTAATGGAAAGTGTATCTTTATGAAAGCACAAAGGCCAGAGAAGTAGATTTGAAAAAAATTCTTCCAGGCTTGAATAGCAGAAATCCAGATTATGAAGACTGGCCAGCTAATCATTTAGTAATTCTATTGTTATAAATTCCACTGTCCAGACTATTCAATGTGAGCAATAAATAAAAGTAAAAAGTGAAAATTCCTCATTTCAAACACAATTCTGCCTTATTAGACTCTTACAGAGAAATAAAAAAAGAACTGATAACTACAGTGAATGGACCTCCATTTACAAAAAAGAAAAAAAGGGAGCTGAGGGACTTTTTTAAAAAAAGCCCTTTTATTTACCATTGCCTGAAGCTTCATTCTTTTCCATTACAGTTCTACGATATAAGAAAAGTGTTTATCTCATACACATCAAAACATTAAAATATAGTCAAATACAAGAAGCAGCCTGCTTCAAATACAGACATACAATTTTAAGTGAAGCCTGGGATATTTACATAAATGTATAAAGCTTTTGACATTTTAGTTTTAAACAGTCTTTCAGTCACTATATTTAAACAAAGAACAAATGCATACACTAAACACCAGACTGGAGTCACACTCATACCTCATTCCAAAGCAGATCAAATTTTGAGTCAGATGTGATATTATGACAAGATTTTGTGTCACTCCTTGCAGTGACTAAGACTCATGAATTCACCACTTTGTCATCTCAGCAAAAATAAATCAACAATAAAACCAAAAATATATAAATAGAAAAAAAGTGTATATGGCCCCATAGGTAACAGATCTCCTCGCCTTCCTCCCTCAAAGAATATGTTTGTACAGTGTCACAATTTATAGAAACATTGAACTAATACCATGAATATCTAGGTTATCTGCATTTTAAACAACTAACTAAGTGTTTATATTTTAGAATTGTAAGACAGGTAAGTTACATTTTTTTTTCTAACCATTTTGCATTCTGGAGTCTGATATTTTCAGAAAAAGGGTTTTCAAAGACATCAGTTTCTCTAGAAACAGAACTTGATGGACACTGATAACTATTTTCTTTGCACTATAAGCTTCTTCTCAAAGCATCTCAATGACTTTTTGTCATCTCTGCCTCCATTACTGGTTTCAGGAAAATGATCCACACTAGGTTCTAGTGAATAGAGAGAAAAAAGGAGAAAAAAATAATAATGAACCAATTGCTTACATCTTTGATCATTTCACTAACCCAGAAATCCTTCAAGCACAGATGTAATTTTAGGCATGTGAACAGTACTACGACTCCAATGGAAATTGCTCCTGGAAGTGTTAGAGGAGAAGGCTTTGTCTAAAATCAAGATTTAAAATCTCAAGCACTAAGCAAACTGTAAGGATTTCAGAGACTTTAAATAAAAGTAAGTCCTCAGTTTTTTCTCATATATTTTTATGGACTTTATAAATACTTTTTTTAGCTAACAGAAGTCTACAACTTCTAACTTTCACTTAGAAAAGTTGCACTGAAGACTGAATAAAATGCCACAAAAACGTATATTGATAAGGACTTAAACATCCAAAGAAGTGTAAGGAAACAAGACATTCATTTGTATGTGGCCTAATATTAAATGCACTTCAGATTAGGGAAAAAAACCCAAACAAACACAATAACCAAAACCCAAATTCCAAACCCTGAAACATTCCTTCAGTTTGGAGTGGAACTCATGCTCATACTGGGTTGCTGTAGTTAATCTGAAAAACCAGACTGGATATATGTACAAATGGAACAACCTCTCATTTGCTCCCCTCTCCTGCCCATTTGGGTGAAGGTCAAATAAACTTGTGACACTAACACCTTCCTCCAAGAAAATCACCTAAGGATTCATTAAAATGGCCCACACATGAAGGTATGCCAAGAAATTTTAATCTGCAGGAGAAAATGTATGTTTTAAGCCTATAAAAAGGCTTAAAGATGGACAACTGCTTACACCAAACAAAATGAAGAAAAAGGTTTCAAACTGAATGAAAATTGCATTGAAATACTGTTGAGAATTCATCTGTCAGCCTTTTAGAATACAATTCATGCTTCAACACAGTCTCAACAAAGAACAATGCAATCAATAAAAGCCTTCACATGTTCAGTAAGAATTACTTCAGTAATTCTTAGAATTCTGGCCATTCATATCGATATCTAAGATATTCAGACATCTTTTTATTTTGGCCATTCAGCACTTCACATGTTGAGCAGGCACTGGCCGAGATCAAGTAACGTGTGCTTTTCAAATTTTATTAATAAAAAAAAATATATAGTTAAATTATGACCTCCAGGGCTCAAGAAATTGCCCTGCATAGAATTTTATTCTTGCAATTTATTAATTAGCCTAAAATATATTTAGTATACAACCACTGATTTCATTAAATCACCACTTACATTTATTAGTTTTAGTAGAACATATTGTTTACTGGTGTATCTTAATACAGTTAAACTAACACAATAGTTCAGATTTCATCCTGAGGCTCATTACATTGCTAATCTCAAAGATGAAAGATGGTAGCAGTTAATTTTTATGCTTTAAAGTTCTTTTAATGCTTATCTTCTGGAAAAAAAAACCCAAAAAATGAAAAAACAAAAAACAAACTCCCCCCAAAATGTAAGGAGTTTTAACAATTAAGTATAATTTCTTATTTCTGTACAGAGTTATTAGAAGTTGAATCAAAGCTTGCTCATTCACTGTCAAGCCAAGTCTATTGTTGATGAATTCTTCATACCTTGCAAAACAGTGCTACGAAAAATACCTTTCCCCCAAAGGTGTACAAACAACTATATTTTTAGTATTTAATAAAACACTCAATTTAGCCAAGGCTTCCTCATGATTAAAAGTTTTCAGAATCTCACCCTTGACCTAATTGTACTTTGCTACTTCACACATTTGCATGAAACACATAAATGTATTTTGTAAGTTTTAGAAAAAGTGATGCTCCCTCAACTATGACCACTGCATAATAGTGTGTAAGATTGTTGCTTACGCTCTTCTAAACCTAAACCTAAACTTAGACTATTACTTGAATATCTGAGAATATCTGAGATAGACAGTCTTTGGCTTTCTAGCCACACCACCAGCACATTTTCAAAAGAAATAACAAAATGAAGAGAGTATGGATAATTTCCACCTAAAAGTAAAACAGTTACATATGGAATAGTTTCAAATAGAACATCACAGTCTATAAGTAAGAATGTGTCAATGAGAGTACAAGAATATGAGGAAAAATAATGTAGCTGATACAATGCTTTGAAGGAATGTCTTTGCTACAGTAGTGTCAGACCCAGCACACAGTGTTTTCTTTTGAGTCTGACCCTTCCCAGCAGTATGCAGGATTTTGATTTAGATCATACATGACAAAAAAACCAAACCTGAATGAACCAAGAAAAGAGTGGGAAACCATCACAGAAGGAACAAGCACACTGGAAAAACATTCCGTTCTTATAATGGAAGGCTACAAATATTATTAGGAAATTGGAGAACCTATCTTATGAGGAAAAGCTGACAGAGCTGGTCCTGTTTACCTGGAGAGGAGGAGATCTTACCAGTGCATGCAAGTATCTTAGGAGCGAAGAGACTGGGCCAGACTTTTTCAGTGGTGCCCAGCAACAGGGACAATCAATGTACACAGAGTGAAACAGGAATTTCTATCTCAATATCAGGAAAACCTCTTTACTTTGAGAGTAACAGAGCACTGGAACAGGCTGCCCAGATATCCTAGGCAACCTGTTCTAGATAAACCTGTTTTAGCAGGGGTTTGGACCAGATGATCTCCAGAGGTCCCTTCCAACCCAACAAATTCTGTGACTTTGTTAGTGTGAATAAATAAAACATTCCTTGATTTGTTAAATATATCATCACAGTATTAAGCAATTGTACCTATTGATCTTTCACACTGATGTAAATAACACACCTGGCACAAAACAGACTTCCACATATGGAGCATCAGTTGCAGCTATCATTGACAACTGGAGAATTTTATGGTTCTCAAACATAACTACAATAATTAACTTACTCACATTCTCATTTTAAAATCTTTATCAAACAGATGTATGCGGAAATACTCAGACCTTTGAATACATACCTCTGGTACAAATAATCATTACGGAGAGAAAAGATCCACTGAAATGTATAGCTCAGCTTTTCCTTTAAGTGCCAGAAGGACTCAGCAACAGACCCATGCTGGGCTGCCTTGTTCACAGTCCCCCCAGATTAATAGGCATAGGGGGAAGTATTTGTGGAAAGCTACTCACAGCTTCAGCACTGTGGCCAAGTGCTCAGCTGTTAAGGGCTGTGTTAAGCCAGCAGGGAACCTTCAATTTCACACGTGAAAGGATGAAAGGGTAATTTCTGTGCCAAACCGAGGCCTCAAATTAAGAGTCTGGTGCATCTCTAATTCTATTTGACATGAAACACACTCTCAGAAGGGTTAGGCTGAATAAGTATATTAAACTGAGCTCTATTTACTAGATTATGTATGAGAAACTGAAAACACAGACCCCGTAGGAAAATAAATTTTCTTCTTTGCTCCCAAAGGATTGGGAAAGAAAGAATTGCCAGAATTTATCATTCAGGAAATTTGATTCAAATGGACCATTTATTTGTTAACAGATATGCAGAGATCCAAAAAACAAGGACTCAGACAGTGGCATGTCACCAACAAGGATGCATCAGATTTTTAGTTCAGAATCTGGCCCCCTGCTTCAATTAAAGAGAATTTGGTAAACACAATGCTCAGCTAGCACACGAAGATAATGCTGTAAACCTCTACCCTCTCTGACCAGGTGAGTAAGAAGTAATAAGAGAGGGCACAGCATATTTGGGGATGTTTTCACTAGGTCATTCCTGTGAAGAACCTCCTAGCATGGAAGAAATAAAATGCAATACAAACTATATTAAATACTGGCTACACAAATGGCTATTAAAAAATACAGAAGCCCCCACTGTTTGAGAAGACCACAAGTATTCCCTAGTCAAGCAGTCTAGAAGTTCTGCTTGCTTTCATACTTGTGTTTGGAAAAGTATTAATGTAAGTCATATAAAATCAAATTTTCAAATAAAAGCTCCACACTTTGTCTCTACATAATAACTAATTGTCATGCACACCACATGCACGAGAATGTGTATTGTGTATTTTCAGACATCCATAGAATCTTTACATCAAAAGGATTCATCTGTATGTAGGAAAATCGGAGTGCCAGAGGGAGACCTTTTTTAATCTTTCTCCACTTGCCCACAGAGGGCATATCTACCAGTATGCAGAATGAAACCTAACAGTATCAATTCAACTAATCCAAACAGTAAGTTACTTGCATTGCAAAGTCTGGCATAGGAGGAAAATGGAACCCAAGATTAGTATTTCTTTTAACTTTAAACTTGCTCCCAGTAGGAACTACCAAACTTTTCAGCTATCTGGGGCTGGAAGCCTTCTTTGTATGGACAGAGGCAGAAGGCTGTCACGTAGATCTCCTACTCAAAGCATTTAAAGAGATAACTTTGCAGCTTCTGGTTGCAATTTGTTACCAACAGTGAAACAGCAGTAAAAGTTGAGGCTTCCCAGCCACCAGACTTCTAAAAGTCATTATATGGTTGACTGACATGGCAAAAGGTCACGTAAATGCTCACCTTTACAGATTTGCTATAAGAAATGAACTATTATACCCTTTTCTCTATGGAATGCTCTTTTGTCCTCTTTCCCCTCAGCTTGTCACGACCCAACACTTCTGTCACTTTGTCTTCTGAGCTGTGTGTCATTCAAAAGACCCCAGAATGCAGAAGAAATCCAAGCTTTTAACTCTACTCGTGCCCTGCTATTTTTGCTATTCTCTAGCTCAGACCTAGAGAAGACAATGCTAACAGAGCCAAAGCCTTTTTCTGCTATAACAGTGTGAGGCAACTAAGCCCCACTCTGACTGTTACTTGCAGTAATTAGCAGAGACAGCCTTGAGTGCATCACCATCCTGAGAAGTGGGATACTGCCTTCCTCTGCTTTCCAGCCACTCACTGAGTGTTCACTCTCAAAGGAGCTGCTGAAGCACATTAGAAAGACAAGTGCTAGTGCCACAGCAAATGATTAAGAGATGAAGCTACTGCTTCCTTCTTCACAGGAAATACTGGGATGTTATACAGTTACTTATTTCTTTCTAAACCTTATTGCTTAAATCTCCAATAGGAAAAGTTCTTTAAAGATTTACTCAAGCTCAGCAAAAGGACTAAGTATGAAAGCACTGTGAGTGGGGTGTGTATCTGCAGAGGGACCTCAGTCCCATCTCAGGTGTGAGAGTGACTGGCAGAGTGGATGGCCAGACAGGGAAATTTCCTAAACACATTACAAAGGAAAGAAGTTGCTATTCCCAAAATGATGATTTTTTTTTTCCAGGGGCCAATAATGCCAAAATAATAAAGATGAGGAATTTTTAAAAGAACATTTACAGACATAGTAAAACACTAGGAGACTGTTTTTCAAGGTTAATTAGCAGCCTGCTGTTACTACTTATTTTACAGCTGAAAAATCAGAATATGTACATCAGTAGAAGGTGAATTTGTGAGACCTGAAATGTGCACCAAAATTCATTCTTCATGCCCAAAAGAAGGCATATGAACTAGAATTCAGAATCAATACCATGCTGACAGAATGCTTCCTGGTCTCAACGCTCTTGGCTCTTTGCAACATTTTTTTTTTGTTTCAGAGCTTAGTAAATGATTTCAAAGACCATAAAGCGATGTCCAGGGAAAACTAAAGAAAAAATATGGCAAACATACACAATACTCCTCTCAGTGCTCTTTGAGTCTAACCATTTTTGTTAAAGGTCATTTGAATGAATTTTCCAGTCCTACCTTGCAGCCATTTGCACTGTACCAAACAGAGAATTGCTCACTGCATTATACAGCTGCATGACTTGTGTTTCATTAAAAAACTATCCTTCCTTTGGTTTGCTTAGAAACCAGCTTCTACCAGATTCAATTAATATTCTCTAATAATATATAAATAAATAATATTTATTAAAGAAGGGGTGCTACACATATTCACCTCATACATTCATGTGAGGATGTGCACGTATATTTAATCACTGGCAGGCAAGCTTGGACTTCGTGATACCTACTTATCATCAAGATATGCTTATGTCTTATATAAGTACATTTGAAACAGAAAAATACCAAATTCTATTTCAGTACACTAAAAAAAAAAGGCATAATAAATGACAGGAATTCAGTTAGAATAAGGAATAGTAGAGCAGTTGTTTTAAAGGAGAATTCTATGCAAGCGCGTTGTCACAGTTTAGGAACGGCACTCCCTAATTCAGTGCTCTCACTGAGACTCTCCCAAATCACACACTGCTCTCTCACTTCCCCTTCCTGCTGGGCAGGATGGATTTGAGAATTGGAGACTCTAAAAGTGAAGATCATCGGCTGAGATAAGAACAATTTACTGGAAAGAGCAATGAGGTAAGAAAACAGTAATAGCAACAACACCAATAACAAAAGGTATAAGAAAGAAATTATTTCCACAGAAAGCCTGCACAATAAACAAACCCTGACTAGGAACCTGTTTTTCCCCAGAAGAGAGAGACCATGACCATCAGCCATGCTTCTCCCAGCTACTGCAAAAAAAATAATCCTGTCCTGGCAGAAACCAGGATATATCACCTTGAAATGCAAGATGTACTTTAAAAGCTTAAGTGATTTGAAAAATTAAGACAAATATCAAAATTAACTGATACAATTTTGTACATATTCTTAGCAAAAAAAAAAAAAAAAAATTAAAATTTTTGCTGGTTTTGAAAAACGCCACATCCCTTCCTTAAAGTGCTGCTGCAGGAAAATAACTCTGTGAGGCTGAAGTTCACGTGTGGCCATCACCATCTATAACTACAGCTCTATAGTAACAGTTACAACAGCCTTTGTACTCCCATTGCATCACCTTGCAGTTGCTTGCTTGGTCAATTTAATTAAAAATTAGAACTTTAAGAAATGAAATAAAACCCAGACACTCATTTCATAAAAGGAAAGTGCGTATATGTTTATAAAAATATAGTAAAAAATTTAAACTTGGAGTATTTGATTTTTCTTTTGCACTAATTTAACAAAGCTATGAACTGATACCACTAAATTGTTCATCTCCAAAGTACACAGTTATAATATGAGTCGTTTTTTTGGCACACATGACTGTGACAATTATGAGGGGTGTCTGGCCAGCTCTGCTGTCCAAGAGAGATGCTACTGAACTGCCAGGGAAGCTTGCCATTGAAAGTGAGACAAAAATAAAGTACTTCAGAGCATTCAATCAAAATACAGGAAAAATGCCCATAGCATTCAGTCACCTCTCCTTTAAAGAATTGAAAACAAACATAAAAGTGTTTAAATACACCTAATAAATTATATGCCATAACTATCTGGCAGTTACAGCTTAAACAATGAAAGTCAATTTTTATATATAAAAGGAGATAAAGTTGTATAATTTTACAAGTGTCATTTATGCTAGAAAATCAGTGACATAAAAGACTCTCCATATGGTTTCCCTTCAAAAAGAAAAAGAAATCCAACACACAACTGGAGGTTTTCTAACACATTTGGCTGTACAGAGCAATGTGTTTATATTTTTTTTTCAACTGTTACAAGTTAGAACTGAGTGGAGGAAAAAGTAATTTGCATCTGTTTTTGTACTACATTTTTTTTACTCACTGTCTGCTTTAGTTTCACTGTATGTCTCACATATACATGTAGGTGACACACTGAATATACCTACATATATTTTTTGGGGCTTACATATAAGTAAGATTTCCTTATCCTATATTGATTAAGTTGAATATTTTTGTTAAAAGAAACAGGAACACATCTGTCCTTTGTGAACTTCCTTGTTGCAAAGAATTCAATTTTTTTGCCAGGTTATTTCTCCAAATAGTCAAGATGTTTTAAAATGGAAGTTGTGCAACCAAACCTGCTTAGGTTCCCTCACAGATTTTAACTGTCACTAGAGTCAACAGGCACATCCCACATCCTCTGTTCCATCTTCCAATAGTAAAGATCCATAATGTTATCAGAGCCAGAGCACAACCATATGGAGCTGCACACACCTTACAATTTTGAATAGTATTCACTGAGAATCACTGTAAGCACAGTCAAACATACAAGAGTAGCTTCACCTATGAGTTACCAATTTATGTAACTATAATTTACAAGTTTTTAAACTGAAAACCATGTCTTGACACTCTCAGCCAGAGTGGACATGATTCCTATCTAAATACTAAACCATGAACTGATCTCAGCTTCAGAAATATTTCGACCAGGAATAAAGTAGAAAAATTAAATAGCTTAATCCCATGCAAAAGAACATAGCGTACAGGACTCAACATTCATATCACTTACAGAAAACACACATGCTTGTTTCATCCCTAAACTAATTTTTGAAGTCTAAATATTGCAACATTATTCCACTATGGAGAGGAAGGATCAATAGCCTACACCACCAACCATGCTACTGACATAGGTTAATGATTTAGTAAGACATATATACTGGGTGACATTTTTCCACACACAACCCTGAATTTCATGAAAATTTGTATTTGCAAAAGTAGAAGTTTGGAACTTAAATGTATTTGACACACACAAATTTCTGCTAAATTGATGCTAGCTTCCTGTTGGTGCATTTCTTTGCTCAGATATCCTACTTGTAGCTAAGTTATTCACTACTGGATCAGGCATTTACCCTCCTGTTATTACCAGCCTATGTACACAGGCAAGCTACTTAATTGCACTTCCAAAATAACCCAGATGAAATCTAGAACAATGAAAGAAAAGCAATTGAAGAAAAGGAGAGCCCAAACAGCAAGAGAGCTCTGCAGACTGGCAGCAGCTAACATCTCACTTTTATGTTTCTTTAAACATGACCTACCTTATCTTTTTTTTTTTTTTTTCTTGAGATCATCCCTGTCCTAGCATATCATCTTGTCAGAGGCTGAAGTGCAGATGATCTGCATTCCAATGAAATTTGCATGTGATGAATTCCCAGATCTGTAAGACTGATGTAATTTTTAGGATTTTAATAATAATAATGCAACTTTATTGGCTTGTACATTTGTGAGAGAAACTAATTAACTTTTAAATGTAGTATCTCCTTGAGGGAAAATAAATGTGTTAGAAACAACTGAAAAAAAATTACTGTTCAGAGCTGCCAACCATGATGGAATGGTGATGAAACTAATTAGAGTGAAAACAAACAGAAGCAACATTGAGATTTGGCTTTAATTCTGATCATATACTTAGAGACTTTGAGAATCTCTATCAATCCTGTGATTGACTAGTACTTTTTGTAAAGGACAAATGTTATTTCCCAGTGCTAGATTGAAGATTCTACTAAATAGAACGTGGATAGAGCCACATACATGGACAACATAGCAAAGAACACTCTAAAGCAAAAAAACCCAACCCAAGTTTCAATATCAGTTTTCTTCATGTTTCATTCATTACATATTTAGTAACACTTAGGTGCTCAAATACTTAGGATACTCATACTACTGAAACTTTATATATTTAAAAATAAAAGTCAACTTTTAACTTACATGTAAAATCAGTATAAAGAAAGAACAGCAACACTGTTTCATAAAATTAATTCTCTAAACTTAAATCCTTGAAAAATGTGATACCAACATTGGAGAGTAATAAAAGTAACAACAGAAAAAAACCCAAGCAGTTAGACATACAAAACGTTTCTTGTGGATGTAAGGGTAAGGAGGGTCCAATACAGCAACATATAAAGTGGAGCTAATCAAGTAGAAGTGTTATACCAGGCACCGTACAAACAGTCCCTGCCCATTAACTTACAATTTCATCCAAAAGAATGTCTATAAAAGAGGTAAAATACTGCTACCAAAATATACACAGCAGGTCAGCAGCAGAAGTCTCAAATGCCCAGAGCTGCTTGAATTCAACCCCGTGGTGTTTGCAGGGACCACTCTCCATGAATATCAAATGCTGCTGCAAGAACCAGTCCACAAACCCCCCACATTTAAGCTTCTCTTATGCTTGCGTTTCATCAGCAACTACAACTTCTGCACTAGTCACTGGCCTTCTCCAAAGCAGCTTTTCACCAATTCTACTTGCTGTATTTGAGTTAACATGTTCTAGTGACTGAGGGCAAATAAAACAGTTTAGCCCTAAATACCGAAGGCAATACCTTAACTGCATATCAATGCAAAGATGTTCTGTTATTGTTGCTGATATTCCACAGATGGTAGAGATTATGCCCCTGCACTTTATGTCACCTAGCAGTAGTACTGTTTATATTGCACCATAATCATGTCCTCTCCTGAAAAATAAGAGCAGGTCTTGCAACACTCATAAAAATACCTCCCAGCTACAAGACAACTTGGGATCATCAGTATAGTCAAGGTAGAAACATTCACAAAAAATGAAACAGTTCATTTTTATACTGTCAATTTTCACTACTCAAAACTGAACCAGTTTGGAAGAGATAATAAATGTTTTTTCTATCCAATATAAAAATGTATTTATCTTTCATTCAGATTTATGAGTAAGTTGCAAAAGTTGGACTTGAATTATTCTACCAGTCCCCTCATTTTGTGAGTTACATCATTCTCTTCAGGACAATCAAGTTAGAAAAGTTAATCTTTTTTTTTTTTTTCTGGTAATTCAACCATGGTAAAGCATGCATACGCAGTAGGGAGTAGCAAGATCATAAGATAATTATTTATAAAATCTTATATTCTTTTATGATTGAGATAAAAAAAAAGAAAAAGGAAGGAAGTGGAACTAAAAAAAAAAAAAAGGAAGGAAGTGGAACATTAATGTAAGACTGATGACATTAGTGCTACACTGAGAATCTATCAATTCAAATGGTACTCTTAAGAGTAACACTGCCTAAGATAATTTCTTAACAAAAACTTAACGTGAATTTTTATTAGGGTTCTAAAGATGGAATTAGTGTGAAAAACTTTCTGATGAGTCCTGAAATGATAAAATAGGCTCAAAAGTATAGACAGGGCTGCTCAAGCATATGTTATTTCTTCATGGAAGCACAATTTCCAAATACTACTTTCTGTAGCTGAGATAGCATTTGCAGTATTGCTCAAAATTACCATCTAAGAACATGTTTATTTGGCACCTACTAGAAATGGGCTACATGCCATCTTCACAGATGGCTCTAAGTACTCACCACAAAATATCATGTAGCTTCAGAAACGTGAGAGTCAAGGGCAGGGTTTCTCATATGAGAACATTCACATGTTGTCACATTTAAGTTATCTGCCATTATAATTCTGCCATAAGCTAAATTAACCTCCCAAGTGTGAAACCAAATTTTGCAGACAGGTAAAGGAATACTTGGTCAAGTGACCTACAAGGAAAGAACACGAATTAAAATGCCTTGAGAATTATCTGCCTACTGCTCACTTTCCCTCCAAGGGCTTCAAAAGTAAATACTACCCTACTGCAGAGGTAAGAAAAAAAATGGACTGGTATTTCCAAACATGTAATGCAATCAATGGTGAGACTTGGAAACATGTGATACTGACACCAAGTACTGCTTATCTCCTGTTCTAGACATAAAAATTTCTCTCTCCAGCTGACTTGCACACAAGTTGGATGCTGCAAAGAATTGAAACTTTGCATGTTTCCAACAACTGCTTGCCAAATCAAGTCCATTTGCAGAATTCCTCTGCCTGAGAATTTTAAATGGGAATTTCCTAAAGCTCCAGTGAACAGAGCTGCATGATGACAGGCACTGAGTAGGACTGGCCAAATGGAAAATTATCTTGCTGAAGATACTTATATTAAAATAATGCAGCATTTGAGTTCACCTGGATATAAAGGCCAACTTAATTCTAACACTAAAGAAAATATTATAGCTTATAGTTTCCCCAAAATTATAGTTTAAGATGCTTTTTAAAAGACCAATCAAATTTTTTAAAAAATTTAATCAGTAAACCAAATTACTAGAAAATACATGAAAAGTACACTTAAAATAGATTTGATATGATTCAGACAGTTTCTTATTGAAGTTTAGATATGTTTTAGTATTTATGCTCTGGAGTCAGCGTTGAAAACACTGTAACAGCAAAACTGCATCAGATATTTAACAACATGGAATTGCAACTAAAGAGTATCTCCTTTGTAACATTTGAAACCCATTGTACTGTTTGTCATGTCAGTCACAATTCCTTGATGCAAATCCTATAATAAATTATCATTCAATTGAAAAAATGCAAACCAGCATCTTCTAGTTGATATTTTCCTACATGTATACCATAATTTCAATAGCAATACATATATTCCAAGAGAAAATGATAGTTTGACAAAAACTGCCTTTTTACTCCTCTCAGACATTAAGAGAAGAATCTGATATACATGACCTGTGGACTTGCCTACGTCATTTTTATTTGTGCTTCAGAAAAGCAACATATTTACATGCCACCACTCTAGGTATTTTTACAGCTTTTGTGAAACTCATGCACAGAATGTCTCACTGGCAGCTCTAAACTCTTTTTAATGCTTATCTGTTCCCATTCACTAGTATGTAATTTTCAGTATTACTTCCTACAGGGTGAACTGGCAGCTCACCCATAAAGTTCTGGGCCCCTCTGGCCCAAGGTCCATCCTTTCAATAGTGGTAACACAATACCTTTCTGCTATAGGACCATAAAAACTTGAAAGTGACACTACACACAAGTGGGAGTTTCTGGTCCCTACTTAAATTCTGCTTGTAAATATCAGATTTCCTTTGAGAATTCATTTCATTGCAGCTGCAACACAAACTGATAATGAAGAACCTGACTTCCTCTTATTTCTCCTCTCTTCTCTTCTTTTTGTCAGTACTAGTTTTCACTAACTATGAAATCCTAAGTTTCCTAAACTGTGCAAATTGGACACTTTCAGAGTGTTTTCAGCTGCTCATTTCAGTGAGGGTTTTCAGCTGAGACATTTTGGTGTGAGTGATCTTTTATTATTTCTGGAATGGGAAGAAAGCTTTAATACAACTACAATACAGATTTCATGGGAAAACAAACAAACAAACAAACAAACAAACAAACAAACAAACCCCACAAAAACAAAAAAACCCCACACAACCAAAAAAATCCCCCCAAAATACCCCAACTGCAAATGACTATCAGGATATCAAAACTCATGGGCTTGCTCTGTGGAGTTGATATATTATTTTTACACTTAAAAACTTCAACCTGAAGTAATCTCAAAATCACCTCTTTTTCACATTAGGAAGGAAAAAAACTTAGATTCTAGGCAAAAGAAAACCCTTTATGATGGACATTTCTATCATTTTCAACCAGATGTTGGCACAAATGAACATAGCAACATTTCCAATTATTCTTAACATTCATCTATAGAGTTCTAGACAGAGAAAAATATATGGGCACTTTTAAAGAAATGACTATGAGAAACAGCCACTCATCAGGCTATTGCCAGTATCTGTGAAGGATGGGGCATGTGGAGCAACATCCAGTCACTGTTTCTTTTGAAGATGGCAATTTGAACTGAGTGACAAGCTATTAGTACTTCAGTGGTGGTTTTAGTACTTCAATAACACCAAAGTGCTAAGAGCATTATTTGCAATACCACAAAAAAGTCTCAAAGTAAAGCAGCTTCTCAATTAAAGTGAAATTTCCTGTCCTTCAAGGGAGACCAGTACAGGTTTTGGTGAATGAAACAGGTAAATGAGTCAGTCTTCTAATGACAAAGTCATTACATTAGATAACTTATTCTAAGTGTTTTCAGGTAAGTTTTAAAACCTCAGCACTGGCTGACTTCAGCTGATGTTGAAGAGCCGGTACTGCACACTAAGATAATGTTTGCTTTAACACAACTGTTGGAACTTTCTCCTCTTGTCCTTAATCTGCACTATCTACAACCTCAGTTAATAGCTGTCCTCTACCACTTCAGGAGCTGTTTAAAACATGATTGTAAAAGGCTACAAGAGAACTACTGCACAAGTGTAATATACTGCTACAAAATATCTGGCTGAATTCAGATGCACCGAACCGAGAATGCTATTTTATTAAGAATTCCCAGAAAACTGATTCAGCCAGCAATATAGAATAGCAGTAAGTAGTATTGAAACAGGACACTAGTAGCATGAAGTAAGTGTAAATGGGATGATCTGGATAAAATTAATTTGGTTTAATGAGGTGATAAACTGAAAAAAATTGTTAATCCTTATCCTTTAATACATGAGTTATGAAATGCACAATTAAAGGATAGACAAAGACTTGAAAACATGTAGGTAACACTCAAGTACAGGTGGCTTCAGGAGACCTCAAACCAAACAGTCCTACAAAAGGATCATGCAAGATGATTTCAGTCAGAATGATTAGCAACCTGTAAACCAAAATGAGACACTTCAAGTGAAAATCACTGTTTAAATGAAATAACTAAGCAAGATACCTACTTAATAATGGTAAAGAAAGTTGGAAATCAATGGCATTATTCAATCTAGAATGTGTGTCATACAAATGCATGCATCATCCGCACACACATTTATGTCCACATGCAAACCATATCCAAAAATAAAAATTTCGACAATCGGAGTAGAAGTCATATCTTCTTAAGTCTCAAATACAGTTCAAAAACTCTTGAAAAATGTTTCTCACGTTATTTCAAGAAACAAACAAACAAAAAAATTAATTCCCTGATGGCAAACATCAGGCATAACTGAATTTGTGAAGTGCTACAACAAAAAATAGTATCAGCATTCCCGAAAGAAAATCTTTAGTTATCTGTAATCTATATCAATACTTTTAAAATGCTATCGTTGCCCCAAAATATGCATCAATAATTCTGTAGCTTACATCTGTTCATCATCTCCCGTCAACTGAGTCACCATGACTTTGGAATGAATTTATTCTGCTCTGTGGGTCAAATCATTAACCAAGCCTGTGATGTCACTCCATTTTTCCTTCACTAGCAAACCAAACTGTAGACGCCACATTTGTGAAGTACATCCAAGAGGGTATCACAAGCATAAAAAATTAAGACTTTTTAAAAGCAAGCAATACAAAATAGCATAAGAAAGAAATGGTACAGATAAGGCATATGGAAACTAGAGTACCATAATAGTAATCGTGAATCTCAACAATATTTTTGTCCTAACTTCTGCAAGATCAAATTTATCTGAGCTGGTTCACATGAGAATTTCATAATGAAAGCATTTTCTGTTTTTTTTCCCCCTTATAATGCCATCTCATCCTATTTAATGATTTTTCACACAGTTCTTAAAGCTACAGGTTTGCATTTGAATTTGTTTTGTTTGCTCTAACTCAAACCAGTTTTTACTAAGTTTATACAGGCAACAAACTTCTATTTATTGTGGGGATGTGATTTTTTTGTGTATGTGTTTTTGTGGTAGGAGTTTAGTTTTGTTGGGTTTTTTGTTTTGCTTTAAAAAAAACCAAAAACAAAAAAAAAAGAAAACCAACAAAAACCTAAGGGAGTTAAAAGGAGAGAGCATGATAGAGAGATATCTGTCCTTTTAATTTTCCAAAACCAGAAAACTCCAAGATTCTTTCCTCAGAGGAAATATGATCTAGAGTTCACATAACACAATTAAAAAAGTGATAAATGCAAATACCAGAGGGAACAAAGTGATGATACTTTTCCTTTATGAGAGACTAGACAAAAATTCATGCAGATTCCGCAGGCACCAGCCCATTTTGAAGTAGTTTGCTCTTCTGTTCCATTCACCTACCCCACTCAAAGGAATAATTTGTTTTGAACTTAACTTTAAAATTCATATTAATGGGAAATCAAAGTAAAAGAATAATTTATGGAAGGTCTCTCTCTAACACAAATCTTGTTTAGGAAGATCAAGGGAAGAAGTAGACAAATATGTGCTCTTTGAAACAGTGGATAAGGAGACTAGCCTGCAAATTAAAAAGCAAAAGAGAAAAGTGGAAGCTACCTCTATGTTAGAGACCAGTCTTCACCCAAAAAGCAAACTTCCTCCAATATGGGAGGGTTCTGTTAAAATTATTTTGTATATGAGTCTGAAAAGTGGGGAAACAATTGTGGAAAATAATTTTTGCTATATCCTTCTGACCTTCTCTTCCCCTGTTCTCTAGAGAACAAACAACTAGGGAAATACAAAATATTTCTCTACTGCAATATCTTGGCTATATGTCATGAAAAATAAAAATATGGTTCCTTTGATAGTCTTACTAACACCTATTAATATATTAGCTTTGGAGCAGAAGATCTGGTTAGTGAAATAGATCTTATATTAGAATATGGTCTCAAAAAAGAGAGTGTCTATAATACCTTATTGAGAATATATACTTCACAAGACTAAGGCAAAAGAAAATTAGCATTTGCAAAGTGTTCTCCATGTCTAATAAATGTACAGTTAGATGAAATTTATATGTATTCATTTCCTTCCTGGAATTTCAAAATATGCATGCCCATATCAATAACTACCAGTGACTAGTGTATTATTCTTACTAGCTTTTTTATAATTTCTCCACAAATTCATTACTGACCAAAAGATGTTTATCTAGAATTTTAGTCTTGACTGTCTTCATGTTACATACAGGCTTCAAAAGCAGCCAAAACTCAAAGGCATTTGAGCAAACAGCCACTTTGGTGCTTGTAGGGGAAAAAACTCATCACTATTTTGGACTTAAATATGAAGTATTTTTCAGGGAAGCCTGCCTCCTATAAACTCAAGTGCATTGCTGTTGGTCTAATGAATCTGTATTTTTGTATTTGGGGTGGTTGTCCAATTCAAACCATTCATTAAGGGTCACCTGGAAGTAAACAGAATTAGAGAAGAAATAAAAAGAAGCCACAACTTCATTTTTCTGTGTTACAGGAGAAAGAAACCAGATGGAGATATAGAGGAAGAAAATTATTCTGTGATATTCTGCCAAGAGAAAAAGTAATTCAGACAATTTCATAGGAAATCAGTCCCAGTGCACCATTTAATAGATTAGAAGCCTTTGTGTAAAACAGCATTCAATCTACTGTGGGTGTCAGACTTAAAATCGAACAGGCAATTACACACATCTAATTCAGAAATAAATTATTCCAATTGCTTGAAAGTACCTATAAGAATGTATGCTTCATGGAATTCAAAGAAATTAATAAAACCCAAGAGATTAATAGAAACTTCAGAAGGACTAGAGAAGTTATACTGTGCTGTGAATTTTTACAATGACCAGTTCATCTTTCCACTTGAGTTGGTTGATCTGACAGTAAACATAATTTAGGATTAAATAAAAGATTTATCAGGCCACCACTAATTACAACTTAAACAGAAAAAAATATTAAATTGAAGAAATTTAAAAATCCTTATTTATTCAATAAATCTTTAGTCAAAGGGCTAACACAAAAATAATTCTATCTCAGCAATTTTTTTTCAGTCTTGCGATTACCAAGACAATCCTTGACTTCATGCAGCAAAAGTACAAGGGAGAAGAAATTGCAAAAGCACAAACCAGGCCTCCACCTGTCACTGATGCACAGGCTCTAGCCAAATAACATTTTCCAAGTCTACATGCCTTTAATACTAGGAAAAAATTCTTTCCAAGTCATTATGTCTTATGGTGGACTTTTCTAGAAGTGCTACATAATTCCTTTCAAGAAGGAGTGGCAACAGTGGGGTGCTTTTCTTTGTTCTTTGAAGTAGTAACAATGGAAGGGAGAGAGTTAATCACTGTCATCTCCTGAAACAGAGAACAGTTGCTGTGCTTTGGGCAGAAATCCACTGTTGCTTTTGTAAATGCACTAATGAGCCATTGTCATAGTGGTGCCAACCTGGCATTAGCAGTCACCATAAATTTACTGCAAGAACACTGCTGTTTGTAATTAGCTCTTCATTACACAATCAGGCTGATTTAGAGAAGCTCTCATATGATTTGCTCAGCAAATGAAGCAATATAATTACACCTCAGTTGAAATCAACAAATTAGACTGCTGTTTGCAATTGGCTGTATTATATGCTGTTAGCATGCTAGCAATTGCAGGCCTGCTGTGGCCTTTAGCACTTAAATAAAGTAAGCATAATTAAAGTACTGAATGTTTTTGAATTTGCAAGATCAGCTGTGTAATAGTCAAAATTCTTTGCAATTAAAAAAGGAGCCAAGATTTATATGCCTCAAACCTTCCATAAGCTTAAGCTTCCATGTTGACAACACCTAATGATACATACTAAAATCACTTAAAATTGCCATGAGGACATAGACAAAGGGACATAGTCACCCTTTGCTTCACTGTGATTTATTGTGCAGTCAGCACTAAGTCTTAAACCTATTCAGATCAAAAGGAGCAAGGAGATATTAACTATGTCTTTGTTTCTGCACATCATTAATAAAAGTAAACATAATTTTTTGCTTCTTACATTTCATAAAACATTTTAGAAATGTCTCCTTTCCAGGTACATGACCTCATGTCAATCTCTTGGATGACTAAAAGCAACAGAGGATGAATTCTACTGTTTCAACACAAATTCCTCTGTTTAAATGTCATAAAGACTCCTAAATGGAGTGGTTAATCAACACTGATTCTTTCGTACCATGATCACCTGGGGCTAAGCTGTAATAAGATACAGGAAAATGCAGTGCTCAGTTTACATTCAGTTGTTTATAAGACACACACTAACATGAAGAAGCAAAACCATTCAACAAACATTAGAAATGCAGACAGATGATAATGTGTGGAAAACCCCCTGAAGTATGCTTAGGAGAAAAAGTCTGGTGTAATTATTTATATTACACTGCTCTAATGGATCAGCTAGAAATTAGAATGTCTGGAAGATACTATACTGACAGACACTAAGGAGGCAAATCCCATAACAAGTCCAATATTTGCTATTATGAACCAGCTTGACATATTCACTGCAGCAGTGAGGGATAATTGACTTTTCTACTTTGTTCTGGCAAACCTTTACCAGCTACCCTCCTTTACATGGCAGGGCTACTACATTCTGCAGGGATTTGGGATTGTGTTGGTTTGCTAGAAGAGATGTCAAGTAGCTCAGTATTTACAGTCCATATGCATAAAGAGTCTACCCGAAAAAAAAAAAATCCCAAACCAAATTATATTGACCGACTATGATTTGAGCTGTTGAGCATCACTAAAGCATTTGTTTTTCATTAATATTAAAGAAAAGGCCACAGTAAGACATTCAATCAGTGTAACTGGACAGTTCCAATCCTCAGTATTTGTCAGTCCAACTGTCCAGCAAAAACTCCTTTATCATGCTGAAGGTTTCTTTTTGTTTTGTTGGCCTGGTGGGATCTTCTGGATTTTTT
>VZSR01003049.1:15387995-15415154 GCA_013398615.1 Brachypodius melanocephalos
GGGGGGGGGGGGGGGGCAGGTTGTTAGTTGGAGATTTTTTCTGGTTTGTTTTGGGGTTTTTCTGGGCTGGGGGTTTTGGCTGACAGTAAATATGGACTGATATTTGTGGTTTCGAACTATGTGGTTTCCTACATTCTGTATTTTTGCATAGGATTTCAGTAAGACAGACAAATAAGAATTACATCAACACAAAAAGTTCAGTAAGAAAATGTTAAGAGGAGCATTTGAAAGGACAAAAAGCACCCCTGAAGAAATGAGGGATTTTTGGGTTTAGCAGTCTTTGCATTGTTTGAAATGATCTACATGTGTCTCCAAGCAATAAATGCACAACAATTTAGAAAAACAGACAATGAAAGAAATTCACCTGGTCAAAAAGCAAGGCATCAAAGCCTATTTAAAATATGGTTATACTCTAAGTCAAATTTAAACTACTCAAAAACCCCTCAGGACTAGAAAATTGAGTGTTCTACCTTACATGGGTGGGAGAAAAAAAAGAAAAGATTTTGTGGAACAGCTTGCAAAAATATATGTGCCTAATAATAAATTCTCTTCCAAAGAGGGAACCTTGACAAAAAGTAAGGCTACTGCATAAAACTAATCAGACGTGAAAAGAGCAGAAATCTTTGCATGTTCAGTGGCATCCGCATCCACTGTAAAAAAAGTTTGTGGTGATTTTCACATTACAACTCCCACTTAGCACAGATATGGTGGAAGATCTGTCTCAAAATTAATCACTAGTAGAAGAAGCTATAAAAGAGTCATAATACCATCACCATCACAATGTCAGAAGCAGAGGCTATCCTACACGGAATTTAAGGGAACACTAACATGAAATGGCTGAATTGCAACTCCAGCCCACAACTATCAATCAGTATTTGAACACTAGAAAAAAAAATAGGTAGCAAATATAGCCTCAGTATTTCAAAAGAGTGTCTGCAGGATCTGGGAAGCTACAGCTCCTAAAGCCTGACACCAGTATCCAGAAAACTGGCAGAAAGTGGAACAAAAAACGAATCAATGCACATATGGATAATATATCATACTCTAGAATCTATACATTGTTTTTACCCAACATAAAAATAGAAAGCAACTGAAATGTCAGGGAGGGAAAATTCCTTTCGTGAAAGTATTATTGCCTAATCACAAGATTGACAGGCAAATGCTACATATAAGAGCAAAGACAACATAAATTCCACTGCTTTTCAACTTACACATACATGATTCAGAAAGGAGTTACTAGTGAAATGACAATTCTTTTGCTGACAAAAAGCCTAGTAAAAAAGAGTAAATTCTTTCATCAATAACTGGATGGCAATGTAGATCAACAAAATAAATCACACGGGAAAGGAAAGGCTAACTTCAAATATGTGTTGGATTGAAATGAAAACTACTGTATAGAAACAAATATTGACAATAGATATAAATAGACATCTCAGTGGAAAAAAATCTTAATTTTCACTAGGAATCAAAGTAAGAATCAGAATGCCAAGAATATATAAATCCACTCAAATCTCTTGTGTGCCCAAATCCTTGGTAATATCTACAGCACTTTCTCTACTGCTACCCAAGACATAAAACAGAAAAAACAGCAAAAGGAAAAAAAGAGATGTTAGAAATAAGCATTTCTGAAATAAAGAATGGTAAGCAGACCAACACTCTTCAATGTAGAAAAGAGATGACTGAAGACTGAAGGCACACCTTATGTGTGAAATCATGAATGACTGACAAAAGGTAGAGTGATAACCCTGCTTTGGTTTACTGATTCTCATTTTGGAAGAGCTGGCAAGTAGGAAAGCAAAAACGACTGAACTAAACAGGTACTTTCTTTATACCACATGCATTTAAAAAGCCAGAACTCAGTGCTACAAAGCATTGCTCAAAATAATGACACAAATTGCTAGAAGGAAAAGGTACCAAGTTCAAAAAATAAAGAAATTAGTACTAGAGCCTCAAAAAGTTACTAAGCCACAGATTGTTGAACAAGTATTTCATTTAAACATTGTTCCTTTTTTGACCTGTTCTACTCTCTCAAGAATGTACTATTAGCCTTGTAGGAAGGAGATGCAGAGCATTGCTCTGATGGTAACACATATATTCCACCAGAATTGAGAAATAACTGTGCCCCACATATCCAGTATTACTTTAATGATAAATAACTCTTATTTTTGGCCAACGGTATCCAGTCATCTCAAGAGCAAAAAAAATAACAAGAAACGGTATGAGGATTGGTGATTTTCTGTGGATATTCAAAAGGGAAAAGCATAGATTGTTTTGGTTTTCCAGTTACTTCAGAGTAACTAAAAAAAACTTCTACAAGTAAAAATACTTTTTTTTAACCTATAAATCTGTTTAGTTCTCTTGTTTTTGTAATTTCTAGATCAGGTAATCACACTAAAGTCAAATTGAACACTGCATCTAGCACTGAAGAGCCTCATTTATCAGGATGTTGTACTGTAAAGGATACAAGCAAGTGGAAAAGTGAAGTCACCAATTGTTTTAATGTGTTCATTTAAGGTCTGAGGTGTGACAACCTGTTTTGAGCAAAATTCAAGTTCTGAGTATATAGTTCATATCAGTACAAATTATATGGAACAGTTCATCTTGAGAGTGTGGTAAAAAAATACCACTTTTGTTGGGACAAATATTTTACAAAATTCAAAAAGAATAATGATGATGACAATATAAGCTTACATTGTTAATTTTACACTGGCTGGTGACAATTACACCATTGAGAAAATCTCTCTCCTTTTCATATCCTGAGCATTTAGACATTTGATTCTAGGTAATTTTAAAGATACTTATACTTTTATACTAGGTGATTTATACGACTAAAAAATCTGTATTTGCATTTGCTATTTTTATGCTCTGTTCACAAATATAACAGCTCTTGATAAATTCACTTCACTACAAGAAGCTGTTACAGCATTCCTCAGGCAAGAAGATAACATGTCAGAACCTTTAAAAAACCCAGTATTAAAAAGAATCAACTCTGTAAGAGTATGCTTTCTTTAAAATCTATCTGTAATAACACTGAGTTTCTGACAAAACTTATCTTTAAAATATCCTAAGCATTTCATACAAGGAATGTGTTATGAAAGTTATTTTGTAGACGTACAGTGTAGAGACTTTTGCAAGCAACTTTATCAATTAAGCTGGTAATACATCAGAATATCCACAGAGGAAAACATTCAGGCATGTTTAGGCATTCAACCAGGCCTGGCAGATCTTAAATTTGCATATTCAAGATTTACAAAAGATAAAAAATTACAAAGGGGGATGCGTAGGGCAAAGAGGTTGTTTATTTTGCTTTCCACTACAACCTAATGCACACAGATTAGCAGGGACAGTAAAGTACTTTAAAATCAATTAATGTGAGATAAGCATCTTTAATATACACTAAGACATATACAAATTACACAAAATAATTATGAATACTGCTACTTTCACAATCTAAACCACTTTTAAAAACATTAAAAACAATCTATGCAATCCTAACATAACTACTAAGAGAGAACAACTTGCTGCCCTCAGAATTGGTTTATGTCTCAATAAATACGAGGTCAAGTAGAAACAAAAACTTCTAAGTGGACCTAGGAACACACAAAAGGCTGAGAAAAATGTTACAGACCTAAGAGCTTTATATAATATAAAAAAAAAAATCTGTATATTATGTACTTATCATGAAAATGCTGTCTATGCAAGGACAGATGTAAAAGTAGTAGAAAAATACAAACACACGTGTTAAAAATTCTGGTTTTATTTTGTACGGTATTCTTCATCAAATAAAAGGGATACTCAGTTATAACTGCATTTCCTAGCACTTTTAAATTTTTTTAAATGCAATTGTAGTTCAGTTTTGAAGAGAGCTGCCTACTTTATTCCAGTTTTTCCTTTCTTGGGTAAGTTCACCCAGAAGGTTCAAAAGCTGCTTTTATTTTTCAAGCATACAGAAGTTTCTCCGAGGTCTCTTGCAAAAATGTCACCAATGTGATACTATGTTTCCACTCTTTATCTCTCACAGTTTCACGTCAGAAATAAAGTAAATCTCTCCCAGTCTCATATCATAAAAAAAGTAATTTGCATTAGCACTTTTGGTTGTCATCTTCACAGTGCAAACAAAACTGTTAACTAGGGAGGGAGGTGGCATGATGCTTTGATATACACTACTGATTTTCACCTCCAAAAATTAGGTTTGACTCATATTTCATAACTGGAATAAATTTGGTTGCCTGGGTCATGATGATTTATCCTAGGAAATGACAAGACAAAATGAGCAAAACTCATTGATTTAAGGAGTCCAGGAATTAATGTCTGTACACAGCTGAATGGGGAATTAACTGAAATTAAACGAAGTTTCCAAACCATGATCCAATCCTAACAAAAGTGGTCTAAGAAGAACTGAGATTCATGACATACACATTGATGTTCATGGTCTAGAAGGAAACTTTAGGAACCCACACAAGAGTGTGGGATTAATAGTGCACATTAGCATGAAATAGGAACAGTTTACTGCTTTAAATGCTCATTTCCTACTTGGAATACCACAGTTTCAGGAATACCTAGTGTTAGAAAATTTTGCAAGCTATTTCCATAGAAAACTATAACCATCTCCGACAAGGTATCACTGTTAAACAAAATGAGAAAAGAATGAAATATTTCATGAAGAGAAAAGCACACCTGCCCCACATAATGGCAATCTTCATTCAGACTGAGGCATTGTTTAATATTTGAGGTACTAGTTACCTTTCAAAGGCACAATTAGTATAAATTGTTTATGAGGCAATCCATTTCTTTGTATTTTCAATGTGCTTTGTAATAATTCCTACATGCATCAGTTGAGACATAAACCATACCAGACATACAGAGAAACACATCTCAAAATAGTTCTTGCTTCAGAGAGCCTGCAGCTGACTGCAAAATCATATGACAGGATAAAATGATAACTGAAGAAACTCAGCCCTGAAGGGGCCATTGGCATTTCTTTCTTTTATGTTACCTTGCTGCTGCAGGATGTGCATCTGTTCACTTGCTAGGTACTAGAGTGAATCTAAAAACATTTTGAAGAAATATTTAAAATGTAATCTCAGCAATAGTTGGGTGGGGTTTTTTGGTGGTTTTTTTTTGTTTTGTTTTGTTGTTTTTTTTTTTAAAGGTTTTCCTTGCATCATAATTTCTGCTATTTTTGGAGGAACTGAGTGGATTTTGCTGCTGTTGCTGATGGGCAGTTAAGAATTACCAAGAACACAAAATGTCTGAAAAAACATAAGATGAATACAGACGCTGTGCTCTACCTTTCAGTAGATAATTTCTTTGAAAATATAAAAAGCCAAATTTGAGTTAATGACTAGAGTAAGAATCAATTCTGAGATACAAGAGCAATTAGGCTTAACTAAGTCAAAGAGTAGGCAAAACAACTGTGCCCATAAATCTGCTGAATAAAGACTTCTGTTAAAATTATCCATTTTAATTTTGCCTACACACCCTGCTTCGCTATCACAACACCTATGCAAACACATACAAGTTAAAGACTGCCTCAGTCTCTAGCATTATTGAAACAATGTTTAAGGAGCAGACAGGAGCAGAAAGGAATAAAACCTGTATTTTACTCAAAAAACTACTTTCTTCTCCTCTAACTGGGTCAGAAGCCCTTAGCACTCCATTTCCACATGCACCACTATAACATCATTACAGATTAACATCGTTACAGATTAAATTAAAAACAAATAATCCCAACTGAAAACCAAAATGAGGATATTCTTAGATAAAAGGACAAAGTTTTAGAAGAAACTGCACAAAGAACCTAACTTTCAAGAAAGGAAGGTAAAACAGATTAGCAGTAAAAGACTCCAGTGTCTGAACTGCTAAAACCAACATTTGCCTCCCAAAGCAAATGGGTTGTTCAATGCCATAGCAGCATACTGCAGGTGTGTGACCACATTTAATGCACAAATTATACTTGATCTGCATCTTAGAAGTCTGGTAGATGCTGTATAGTTTCTTGCTCAGTGTTCAGAAGAACAGTACAGTACATCACAAATTACAGTATAATATGAAGATCACAATATAATATGAATATAAAATATATCATGTCATCCAATAAATATAATTAATTGCTATAATAGTATGTGCTTTGAAAGTTAGGAAGATGTTTTAAGTAACCATAATGGTCTGAGATGAAAGTTAAGCAATGTCAAGAATTCTTTATGCCTTTTTCTCCTTTACCTTTTCACTTTCTTGCTTCAGTCATAACATACAGTCAGCTTAAATCACCCCTGACAATACTGAGGAAAGGCTGCAAAAGCAGCAATTAGGAACACTGAAAACACACAAATAATTTGTTGTCACCCTGCGAACAATTTGTGCTCGATACTAAAAATAGTAGAGTCCATCACACCACAAGACAGTCCCAGAGTGACTGTCAGCATCAAGAAACAAAACTGAGGAAGTCCTGGCAAGAAGGGGAGAAATTAGCAGAGCCTGTGGTGAAGTCTTCACTGGGGCATTGGAAACTAGGAGAGCATTCTGAATAACTGGTTCCCTTTTTCCTACCACAGATACTCCTTCCTGTTCATCTCCACCACATGCATTATACATTCTAGCTGCAGTGCACAACGTTTTAGGAAAAAGAAACAAACAAGAGTTAAAAGGATTTCATAGTAAGAAGACATTGAAAAAGTTATGACTGAGTTTAATGATCAAGTGCACCAAATGGAAGTCCTCTTAATTATTTTCTTTCTTTATAATCTAATTTAATGCAATAATAGTACACTGATCAGTATTGTCAATGTGTCCTGAAGTGTCATTCTTGGTAGTTCCCTGCAATTTATGGAAAGATTAAGCAGTTGAATAATATAGGTGAATAATTCTATTAAAATCAAAGTAGGTGCTCAACTACAGTTCTGTGACCAAAATAACTTTACCATTTTAACTCTTCAGTCATAGTCTACTATTTTAATGATTTATCAAATTATTTTCAAGCCTAACTTTTATGCTGAGGCTAGACATAATCTGAAATAAATCACTAATATAATGCCAATAAGGGCAGCCAAGTCAGGGAAGCAACTTGCTCTACAAAGCTGCTGACCTTCCACTTCAAGTTAGGATTGTTGACCTTCCATTGATTCACCCCAGTGTCTATCCTGCATTAAACAGTTAAGGAAAGCCATTTAGAAGATTGTTTCCCTTCGCTGTGGGCAGTTTTATCAGTATAAAAGCATTTATACCCTTAACTTTTTCCAAAACATGGGACTTATATAGCTACTGTAACAGCAGCACTCTGATCCTCAAGGTATTATAAACTGGAGGGAAAATATCCCTTAATGCCTTAATTGTGCTCAGTGTAGGCTTAAGATAAAATGTGTGTCTTGCCTTAGCTACTGTAGTGACCTACCTGAGGCATGCCCACCCAAAATACGTCTCTAAAGGCTTGCAACATCCACAGAACAGAGCTTAAAACAGAAGTTAAAGTTGCAGTGGCTGTTAAAACACAGGGAACAGAGGAATACTTGGTCATTCACCTAAGAGCTGCATTCCCAAGACAGTGAGTATTCAACAGTAATAGAATGCAAGCATAAGGGGAAGACACTAAACCATTACAAACAAATTGTGCAAAAGCAATTTAAACTTCGCTCATTATTCATTGTTTGTGTTGTACCACTAGAGTATACCACACTTTACACACGTCCTGCTCTCCTTGCATCCCACAGCCAACAAACATTTGCCTTACTGTTCAAACATCGGGGTGGTTAACACGTGCTTTGAGACACCACAAATGGAACGTATTCAATCGCTGTGTGATAATCTGCTGGCAAGGCAAGAGATCCGATGAGAGCGCCAGGGAACCGTGTACAAGTTTAAAACACAAAACAAGCATAAATGGATGCAAATCTTGAGGCCCACCTGAGAATGTTCCCACAGCAAATCTCTTTTCCCAGCTCATATTATGTTAACAGTAAGATGTTAATGTAAGATGTTCTGTGCCTGTGGAATATCACTGGATACCAACAGCTGCTATACTCTCTTGGCATGAGGTTTCTCAAATGCATAATCTTATCTGCTGGGTTAGCATTCCAGCTGGCTAGAGGTACTTCTGAGCAAACTAGTGAACGAGATGCTTCCTTTGGTATGAGACTTTCACATAAATCAACAGGAATTTTAAGGAGGCTAGGTTCATTCTGCTCAATTAGATAGGATATTGTTGGCTTCCTGGTTGAAAAATGATTTTGAAACAGACAAAATGAAGTTAGTTTATCACACTGGCAAATTTACTGCATGATATCAAAACACCATACTGACGAGAACGACTTTGGAGATAAATATGCTCACAGATGTCCAGTATCAAGAGAAGAAAAGGAAGACAGAACTTAGAAACAATTAAAAAAGCTGGAAACAGGATTAAGGTATAAAAATCCTCTCTGTGTCTAAGACACGACCCAATTAAAAATAAGTTTCTTATACCAGATTGCTCAACAGAAAAGGGAAAACTTCTAAATCTGTTTCCCAGAAATCAATTACATTTAGTTTTTTTCTTCTACTTCACTTTTTGCTCAATTCTATCATTCCTAAACCAGAAGAAGCCACAGTGCTTAGCTATAATGATCAGATGTCAAATACAACTTATCAAAGGTAGCCATCACTCACTAGCTTTCAGCATAAAATTAAGATGCTTTTTCTAAAAGAAGCCCACTGACATAAACAGAAAGAAACAATGTAATAAACACAGGGATCAATGAGATATATTATTCTCTGTTTTTCTCGTCGAATATCAAGTTTTTCTTTTTCTAGCTCCCAACAGCCAGCTAGCCCTATGAACTCAAAGAACACAGGATGAAATTCCTGATGCTGCATTAGATGCCTTTGCATATATCCAGGATATAATCCATACAGATTATGAAATTAGAATTAAAATTTTAAAATACACAAAATGAAAGTAACAATACCATCTTGATGCTTTTTTCTAGATGCCCTTTTATCTAATAGTGTTCCCTACAAGTTGGCCAACAGGAAAGAGACAAGCATTAGATAGATCTATATATATAGCTGGAAACACACATTCCTATTGCAATGATTACAAAGACAGCTTATTTCTTCTTGTTTCCACACAATAAATTCCTTACTTATGTTTCACCCTAAGGTTATTTGCTTTTCATTATCATCACTTGCACAGATTTTTTGTTCAATTTAAGAAAGGAACTGTCTAGATGAATACTATACTCTCTCGGCTAATTCTTCTAGCTTACTCTTTCTCATACATAATCAATCTACTCTAAGCCCTTCCCTGTAAAACAGGCAATATACCACAGAACAACATGCCTTCTGGGATGAAGATTACATCACTGACTTTATACCTTAACACATCAATCACTCCAATTCTCCTTGACAACTTCTAGTCCCCTAAAGCCAAGCAGGAAAACAATGAAGACTAGCATTTTATATCATCCCAGAGCTGCTGCATCAGAGACCCAGAAATGAGCCGCTTTGCATCTCTTTGATTTCTCATGGCTTAATCTAAGTATTTTAATTAGCCCCTGCATTTTCTGAGTCTTACACAAAGAAGGAAAATCAAATATCCAGGTCATTATTATGAATCGCATATACTCCTTCTCCTTCTAAATTCACTATGCTTGGCTACTTCTGGGTGCCAGCCAGGCAACCACTGCTTTTGCGACACATGGCAAACTGCTGAACTCCTCGTCAGAGATACTGACCTTGGTCCTGAAGCAACTCAGTTCGATTTAAACAATAGTGGGGCTGACCCTGGCTGGACACCAGGTGCCCATCAAAGCCTCTCTGTCACTTCCCTCCTCAGGTGAAAAGGGCAGAGAAAACATAATGAAAAGCTCATGGGTCAAGGTAAGGACCAGGAGAAAACACTCACCCACTGTCATGAGGAAAATGCATTCAATCTGAAGAAACTAGCTTAATTCATTACGAAGCAAACCACAATGGGATAATGAGAAAATAAAACCAAAAATTAGAACACCTTCTTCCCACTCCTCCCTTCCCAAATTCAACTTCAGTCCTGATTTTCTCTATCTCCTCCCTCTAAATGGCACAGGGAGACAGGGAATGGAGGCTACACCATTAGCTTTGGCTCAGCCACTCACTCCTTCCTGCTCATGGGGATGGAACCAGCCTCTGCTCAGTGGTGCCAAACAATAGGAGAAGAGGCAACTGGCAGAGACTGAAGCACAGGAAGTTCCACCTGAACTTGAGGAAGAACAACTTTACTGTGTGGGTGACAGAGCACTGGAACAGATTGTCCAGAGAGGCTGTGAACTTTCCCTCACTGGAGATATTTAAGAGCGTGACAATCCTGTGCCATGTGCTCTAGGACGACCCTGCTCGAGCAGGCAGGTTGGACCAGATGACCCACTGTGGTCCCATCCCATTTTGTGATTCTGTGAATTGTGCTGGTCAAAGCCTTAATGTGTTTCTTCTCACAGCACATTTCTGTAACTAATTTAAAGGAGAGAAATGGCATGCCACAGAAGAGGCATGGTCATTTTAGCAATTTTAGAGCAATTCATTCTCTCAAAAAACACACACATTAAACATCTTATTTTATATATTGATAAACCAAAAAAAAAAAAAAAAAGAGTAGTTGAATTCAAGAAAAATGTCCAAAACCTAATGTTACTGGTTTCCTTGTGCAATAATTCTAAAAGCAACAGAGATAAAGAGCACATATATCTGGCAGCAATCCACAAAGTTGGATTTGAACATTCAATAAGAATCTTTTTATGGCAAGAATGATTCAAAAAGCATTATATAATACTTTCCATAAAATGCCTTGAATAAAACAGTTATTTTGTTTTATTTTTATTTAATAAAAACTAAATAACTAACCATGTCACTGTCAGACAACCAACATTACTCAAAGTTTTGGACTTGTTTTTCTGAAATATGTCTCTGACTGGGAATACTAAAGTTACTACATTGATTATATTTATATCTAATATTAAGTGATTCCATTCACACTCAGTATGTATGTATTTCTAACTATATGTTAGAAATATTGTATCAACAACATGTATACACCACATACTAATCAGAAAACTAGGGTAACTGTATAATTCCAAAGCTCTATCCAGCTATCTAAGGCAGACAAGAAGAACTCCAGTTAAACATTGTATTTGTATATAAACATGCTCAGAAAAACTGCTTTTACCTTTATAGCAGATGGGAACTTGCTTTTAGATGTGTGATTGACACTTGATTAATATTAGAATGGTTTGGGCTGGAAGGGACCTTAAAGATCATTCAGTTCCAACTCTCCTGCCATGGGCAGGGACGCCTTCCACTGGACCAGGCTGCTCCAAGCCTCATCCAACCCGGCCTGCAACACTTCCAGAACACTTCACAGCTTTTGGGCAACATGTTCCAGTGCCTCATCACCCTTCCAGAAGCAATTTCTTCTCAACAGAACATCTAATCCTGCCCTCTTTCAATTTAAAGCCATTCCTCTTTGTCCTATCACTACCTGTGCAGGTAAAAAGTCCCTCTTCCAACTCTCTCATAGGCCCCCCTTTAGGTACCAGAAGGCTGTTCTAAGGTGTCCCCAGAGCCTTCCCTTCTAAAGGCTGAATAACCTCTCTAAGCCTGTCTTCATAAGAGAGGTGTTCCAGCCCTCTGATTCTACAGTGAGAAATTAAGAAAAATACTGCTGATTCATCTTAAAACACAATCTTATGCAGCAAGATAAAACTCAAGAAGCAAATGCACCCCAAATTTTAAAATATGTATCAGAATTATGTTTCTGGTCTTGATTTTTTTTTCTGTCAATCATCCTTTTCTGCTATTATTCCCCCTCTGTGTTTCCTGCAAAACAAATTCTCCTTCTTGTCCCTCCCTGCAGATTGTACCGATCAAGATCCCATGAATAGATGTTTTTCCATGAATAACTTCACCATCATCCCTCTTCTTTTTCTCAGCTACTGAAACCTGGAATCATTCAGGTTCCCTGGGATTTGGTATCACATTCCATAACTGTGAAAGGGTTTACCGCTTCAGGGACACTGTGTTTTGGACAAAAATCTAAAAGAAGTGAGAAAATCATGATGTAAAGAACACAGCCTGAAGGAGGAGAGTGAGAACAGGAAACAGAAAAACTCTGCTTTTGCTCCATTACTTTTCTCTTGTATACAAGCAGGAATGTAACTCTGCTTACAGGATTCTACCATTTCCTTTGTACTTATCTTTTAACAACAAGAATGCATATGCATTTAAGCAGCTTTACAGAAACACTGCAAGGATGCATTACCAAAAACCCATGCATAGATCTGCAGTACAACTTAAAATATCAAGATAGGTTAGACTGACACCTTAGAGTTGAAAACTATTTTATATCAAATACTGAGCAGTTAAATCATTGTACCCTGGATTCCCTCACAGCTCATGCTGCTGCTTCAGTAATGCAGGACTGCCACGCAAGTTACAATTTTCGCACCACAGAGAAACTACTTTGAAGCAGCCAATATGTTGGAATAGAAGGTGACTCCATCCTGAAATAAAATATCATCTGGCTAAAGAAAAAATGTTTGGGGAATGAACTGAAAGTGAAATGACTGTGAATCTTTTCAAAGATTTCATGGTATGGAACGCAGATCTTTGGGGTGAGGTGGGGAACACGTGGGCTTGTTGAGGGGGCAACTGTTCTTGAGCAGATGACAGGTTTCATTTTTTTTTTAACCTAAAGCATGTTGCTAAAACTCAACTCAGTATATGCCAGCTTAATTGGACAATTTAAAAGAGATACAAGCAACTTAATCACGGATCTTTGTCTGCCAACATAATTGATTTATACAAGCTAGGCCCTCCTACTACATGAACTCTAAAAGTACCCAAGGACAAGCAAAGCCCACTACAGCACAGTGAAATGCAAGTGATTGTCCATATAAAAATAAAGACAACCATGACCAACAAGTGTGCTAGAATAGTTTACCACTTAATTATTGTATACACTTTCCAGAATTTCAGACTTCTTTGAAGGGTTCCCAAACTCTACCCCATTGAAATAAAGGAAATTTGCTTTTTAATTGAATTTTTATAATCATTATTTCATTCATAACCAAGGAATAGCATTTAAAAAAATATGGCATTTGTTAGGTACAGCTTAACTCCACAGCCACTCCATGAAGGAAACCAAGTTAAAATAGATAGCACTTCAAAAAACTAAAATGAACATGGGAATTAGGAATTAGCTCACAGTTCTTGCTGAAGCGCTAAATTCAGTTAAATTACCTGAACTAGCAACACTTACAAGACTCCAGAGAAATAATCAATTCAATTCAGAAGTAATAATCATCAATTTCCTTCAAAATTTAATCACCTCTACTTCAGGAGTACACACAAAAAAAAGGGCTCCAGCATAATTGGCGCCATCAACCTATTTTACGTTTCACACCCTTACATTCACAGCTGGCACAGAGATTGTCACTCACTGACTAAGGAAATATTTAACTTTCCTTCAAAGAAAAAAAAACAAAAAACCACAACCAGGAATTACATTTAAATAATGTATGTAAGGTCCTGTAATTAACACACTGACTAGATGGACATATCTGAATTTGGCCCATTGTACACTTCAATACTGTGTCCATGTATTATTACAGTTCATAGAACAAAGCTTGTTTCTTATCATTAATATCAAACTGCCAATACCAAAACACAAGAATGAGGTCTCCAGATAAGAAGCAAGCAATTCAGCTAGTGTTTTCAAACACATTAAAGAACTGCAATAGTTTTAGACTCAAATGTAGTAAGGATTATTTTCATTTTTTCAATTCATTAGCATAATCTGTCACTGCTTTCTACAGTCAAAAATGGCAATAGGTAAACTACTCAAGAACAAGACTAACATCTATTCTGTATTACTTTGTAGTGTTAAAGGATACTGATTTCAAATATATTACATTTCCTTGTACATAGTACATGTTTCTTTCTTCACACAAGGAACTGATTTATGCAAGACTATGGGAATAAGACTTAAATTTTTTTTTCAAATTCTCATAAATTAATCAGTTATACTTGAAATATGTTTTAAAGCAATATCACTTTCCACTAGAACTGTAGAACTATTTAAGAAGGAACCTTTATGCAGTTAGAATATTTGCAAACATGAGTGGATTTCCTTGTTGACTAGAAATAGCGTACCACAAATAAAGAACAATTAATCTGTGTCTCTTCTGTGATTAAACGAGGCAGGAATGGAGTAAGACAGCTAACTCATGTTCATCCTGCTAAATCTAAAGCAGTAGGTTTGCTATTTTGACAGATGTGCATAAACAGCACTTTGTTTTACAAAGAATGTCATATCTTTTCTCTAAATTCAGTATATTGCTCTTCAAATGAACTGGAAGAAGAGACTTTAGGCAGAAATCACCTTCAAGATTTGTTGAGAGATTTCTACCTATTAAAGAATAATTAGGTCCCTAGTAAAAAAAAAAAGATAGAAGATATTGTAGAAAAATATCCTGATGTAACAGTAGGAGAAATTATATCACTTACGTTAAGAAACCCAAACAAACAAAAGCAAAATCTCATCAACTGCTCCCCACCTCTGCCTCTCTGAAAATAGCAACACTCAACTTTGAAAGCCAGAAATCAGCACAGACTGGAAAGCCTCCATCCCTGAATGCCATGCATATGTTTGCAGTACATTGCACCGGTGTGATTAGAAGGGGTTTCCATACCAAATAAAAGCAAAATCTCCAGCAACCACCTGTTCTAAATCGTTGAGATTTTCCATATTGTGTAGTGCATTCTGCTTTCATGGAACACGTCTCCACATATCCTAATGCGTACTTTTTTGAATTTTTGAGGAGGGCAGATATGAGGGCTCCTACAGCAGGTGAACAAAGGTTGCTAAGTCACTGACCATAAATGGGATCAACATATTTGTTTGCCTCTGTGTGCCTCAATTACGCAACAGCCCTGCAAAGCTGCCAAACCAAAGTGTGTACTTGTTCTCAATAATGCATAAACATACAACTGGATGGAGTGGAGAAAAAAACCCACAACCCCAAGTAGAGTTTATACCTGCAACTTCAAAAGACAGGGGAGAATGCTAAAAGCTCTTTGCATGTAGCAAATACTGCTTTGCTTTGCTTCTGTCATTCTTCTTCACTGAAATTTTCCACTGCATATGGAACTTACTCTAATTTACAAAACATGGTTCGACCCAGTCCTATTCAAATAAATCCTTTATAATTGCACAATACAAGTTATTAATGTTTTATTCACAAATCAGTAGCATTTAAAAAATAAACCGCGCATGACAGAGCCGTTCAAGCTTTCAGCCATTTATAAGCTTCATAAAATTGCCCATCTGTCTGAAAGATGCATGAGCTCAATTTGGGAAATCAGCACACACAGAAAAGCCCCCAAAGTTGACTGAACGTCTGGATAGCGATTTCTGAGAGCAACAACATTCCTCTTCAAGTTAATCAAAATTATGATTGCATTTTTGTACAAGAAGATTTGTAACTAGACAATTGCATATGTCACAAATGCTTCCTGTGAGACACTGAAGATGCACAGAGTAATGAACAGACATGCATAAGCACACTTTTGATTTTTCACTGCACAAAACAAAAATCTGCATAAATATATACAACACTAAACAAATAGATGCTTTTGGCAACAGGGCCTCCATTTATTCAGAATAAATAAATAAAATAAATAAAAATGATGGGGGAAGTGCTTGCCATTATCCAGGAAAGAATCATCAGAAACAAATGCTGTCAAATTATGTACTGGGTTATCTCAAAAGAAAAGCATCAAGATTAAATTAATATAGATGAATTTCAGCTCTCAATACTCTAAGAAAAATATTCTGTACGTTTTTTTGTTGTTTATTCATTTGTTTCCACAGAAATAGAATATACCAGAACTGGGATGGAAATTATTAACTGTTTTAATCCATCAGTGAAGCAAGGTCAGAATACCTATTAGAACTCTTTAAATGCATCTGATTTTGTCAAGGTTACTGAAAATAACAGAGCAGGACAAACCTTTGTTCTTCATGTATAAAATTTTGAAGGCATTCATCTCCTAACCTCATTACAGGATTTTTCTTCTTTCTTTAGGACGTGTTAAGATTTGTAAACTAAACACTTGCTAGCAATTTTACATCTAAGAAGCAATCTAGAAAAGACAAAGGCATGTAGTTTGGGGAAATAAACAACAAAAAGGCATTTAGTTAGCAACCAAATTAATATTCTCCCACTCATCTCCCAGGGAAATTATTAGAAACTACTTATACCCCACATCTGACTGCAAGGACTTTTACAGATCTTTTAGTAAAACACAGTGTCTTACTACCAGAATTCTGGGTTTAAAACTCTTTATGAGTGACAATCATAATTTCCTGCTTTGATCACTTAACAGCTTTCCTTATACCAACCACATTCTTTTTCCCTCTTACTTTATGTGAAGCTCAGTATCAGTGAATGAACAGGAAAACAATTTCTCTTACATTATTGATAATATATTTGGAATACTAGCAGGTTTCAGGCTCTCCCATGTTTTGCAAACATGAAAAAGGTCAAAACAAAATACATTTACAATACAACAAAATGAAGTAAAAGGTTTTCTGAAATTATTTTCTTTAAGATGCATAAAATGTAGCTAGGGACAATACTATTGCCTATTCTTTAAGGATGTTATTTTGGTTGATGATTACAAGGTTACTTGAAAGTCCACATTCAGGACAGGTGAAATATATATTTTTAAAGTCTACTTAGATGAGCTGCAATTAAGGCAACCTTAATTGTATAACTGTAACAAACCATCATTTTGGAAAGACCATTAGGATGGCAATTCGAAAGCTTGTTACATTTTATTAAACTGCAATGAACTTTGAAAACTTAAAGTTGCTATCTCCTTCTGTGAAGATAATGAGTTATTTAAAGATAACACTCAAGCAACATTCATGCATGAAAAGGGGTCATGAATAAGCTCCAATTTTAAATTAAAGGAAATTTTCTAAATAACAGACAACTAATATTTGGCAAGATACTTTCTCTTGATACTACAGCAAAACCTAGTTGATTTAGCTTATGAAAAACAATATATAAGATCTCAGACCTGTTATCCTGATTCCCAATAACACAGCACCACCCAGAAAAGAAAAATTAATCAGTTTGGATTTGATCAGATGGAATGCTTAGAAAAGTCCAAAGCAACAGACTTCAGCTTCCATTCTACATCACCTGTCTGCAGGTTTTAATCGTGAATATTCAGGGCGTAATCATTTGAGGATGTAAAAATTTGTTAACATCTCCATTACACTACTCGGTGAAGTTGTGGAAGTAATACATTTGGAATACTAGTTAAGAACTGCCTAATGTAAATAAGACAAAAAAAAATCTTAAAGCTTTAGCTTTCCCTATATTTCATAGGCAAGAAATGTAGGGAAATGGGTAAGAACAATATCTTTTCAAATTTTTACGAAACTAATGTGCATCTTTTCCATAGTTCATTAACTGAAGCTGAGGATGATAATTGTGAGCTAATTGTTCAAGTCTCTTGTCAAGTTGTTTAGTCTATTACTGCAATGTAATAATGCTTTTTCAAGTGGAAAGTAAACAGCTCGTGTTTCAGAGAAAAGCAAATGTAGAACCCAACCTTTAAGCAGTGTTGGAAATTTTCCTTCCTGTTTACAAGATCAAACTTGAGTATTCCACGTGAGAAATTTTTAAATAATGTAATTTCAGCCATAATTGAATTTAACCCTAAGGAAATGCAAACCGAAGCTGAGACGCATAGTAGAAAAATTTGCCACATGAATAAATGTGCTTCTATTATTTCAAAATTACTCCGAATAACTATATTGTTTTAAATCCAGATTTACTTCAGGTATGTCACGGACCACACTCAAAATCAGCACAGCATTTTTTGAAGCTGACACCCAGAAAACACAATCTTGCTAAGCACAGGCTGCCCACTGGTTCCCATCTCAAGAGTTCCTCACATGTTCACACACAAAAAGGATGCAGTGTGGAGGCACGATGCGCACCCAGCAAGCATTTCATAGGGTGGGCAACTAAAGACTGACTGATCAATATAGAGCTTGTGGAAACAAAAGCTTCGTATTCTGACTCCACACATACTCAAAAGTGAAATTACTTACCTATTTGAGCAACCTGATCGACTATATGAAAAGTAAGAATTTGTTTTCATATTAGTATTTCCTCACTGGAGTTTTCATTTTTACAGCCAAGTTGTATTTGAGTTCCCTGAGTGCAGGCAGCATTGGGATGTGGGAGATACTCCTAAATTTATCCCAATGCAGACAACATTCCCAATTCTGTCTAGGTAAAGTGTAAAATGTCAGTTATTTGAAATTCTTCCCACCTCTCACTTTCTCACAACATGACAATAATTTTACTCCAGCAAATGAAATGCATTTTGAGATGAGCTGCAGTTGTCTCCAAAATGACCATTATTTTTCTGAGCTGAATTGTCGCCAACCTCAGGCCAACCCTCTCTTTTACCACTGGTAAAGCCATTTTGTCAAGTCAAAATGCCTTCAATAATGAACCTGCTATTGCAAGGTACATCAAGGAGCTGAAGATAAAATCTTGTACTCTGTATTTTCAGAAGAAAAATTCCACAACAGAATTTATAATGTTAAATTATCAAAATTGAGAATGTAGAGTGAAGAACAGAAAACTTGGTATTATAGACTCAAATCAGTTTATTCCAACCTATGCCAGATATCTCTTAAGTTGTTTTATCACTTTTTTCAGTGATAGTATTTGGACCAGAAGCAAGCCCAAGTTTCATGAAATTCAAGTAACAGAGTGTATTGTAGAGCAAATAAAAGAGGCATTTTATAGCTCAATATCACAAGTATAAAAATGGAAATCCTGCATTTAGTTAGATCTCTGGTCAATACAGACCTCTTGAAATTGAATTTGTTTCATTTTCTATTTGGCCTTTTCCTTTTTTTAAATTGCTTTAAAATATGAGACTGACCTTCATATAAGGCTAAAAGTTAAGGGGTTTTTTTTCTGATGCAGTACACATGATGCAGTAATATGTTAATATTAAGGTCAATATTACTTGAAAACTTTGCTGTATTAAACTCTGCTCCAGTTTTGCTTATGCTATCAGTGAAAAGAACAGTGCAACTCAAGTTGCTGGGATCACTCTGGGTCCCAGGATGCTGCATTAAGCAAGTGCAAAGCCACTACAAATTCTTTAGTAAGCAGAAAACATCTCTCCTTACCTCTGTATAATACTTGACTGCAGCAACAGGCTTCCCAGCTGGTAAGCCTGTGTGTTTCACGTAAAACTATTTGTCTACAAACCTAACAGATTTATGTATACATTCACCCTTTCTTTGTCACAAATAATGCCTTACATGAGCTATGTGTAACATTGAAATTTTTGGAGACATGAGCTTTCATCATACTGAGACCTTTTGTCAATAGCAGAGCTTTCCTATGACAAGACAGTCATTCATACAATATAACTTCCACTTCCATTTCATCAGAAAGTTACATCTAGCCATGATCTGAAGCCAAGCATCCATACATTTGAATTTCAATGATGTTACATAAACTGTCTATAAACAAAATACAGGAAATGTCAACTTCATGCTACAGCATGCATTCCTTCAGTGGAAAGTGGTGCAATCTGATAGTCTGATAGGGTTGCTTTGCTTTTAGCACAAACTCTCCTCCCTTACTCTACCCTTCTTGTATAATATGACCAATGTAGTTTACATAGCTACAGCTTAAAAAACCCCAGTCACGTATCAGGTCATCTTCCATGCTCACAGAAGAAAAGCACATTACGGGCACTGAAGTTCAGTGACCAACTATAGTTCTGATGAAGTAGTCACAGGTTGCTTTTGCACACCGACTTCCATGTTATTAACCTGTGCTATTCAGAGGTCTGACACAAACCACACGGTACCTGATAGGGAATACCATGATACTCTCAAATGAATGATGCAGAAAACAGACCTAAGCAAGAGGACAGATATAGGAGAACATAACAGATAGCAAAATGGGAAAGGACTGGCACATCAGCATGAAGGAAAACTTCCCAGTTTGCCATTTTCTACAAAAAAACCAGTTCATTGCCAGTGACAGGAACTAGCTGAAGAAGAAGCTGTTGGGTACTAAATTTTCAAATTCTTTTTTTTTCCCTTGGCAAATCTGAGGGCTTTTTTCCAACTTAAAATACTGCCAAATAACTGTTGCTGCTAATAAATTCATTGTTGGCTGTGGCATTGTTTATTTTTTCTTACAATAGGTGCTGTATTGGCTTAGGAACTATGGGGTAAAGTCAAAATGCAAAATAGGGTAAGTCAAGTTTACATACCTCAGCATATACTGTGTTAGTAACAGTTTACAGGTCTGACTATGCTAATAAAGTAATTAAAACACAAAGAAATAAAAGCTGATGTACAAATCTATCATATGTTGGCAATCTACATGAACTGTTTAACTAATGTATTATGCAAATTTATTTTTCCCCAAAATTTTAAAACATTAATTAGAATTTTTAGCATTCCTCTGTAAATGCAAGCTGTTCCATAACTGAACCAATGAAAACTTGTTTCCTTTTTTATTTTGCCCTTTCCTTTGAAACCGTTTCCCATATTCTGCCTCTTTCTTGTTTTTAGAGATTTGTCAGCTGAAAGACTGACTTCAGAGCAAACTATGTCAAGAAACACCCAATCTTGAAAGTCAAACCTTCAAATCAATCCTCCCCACCTTCCATCTCAAACAAGCTTCACAAAAACCCCAAAATCTTCCCAGAAAAAAAACGCCAGTTTCCACAAGGCTCATTTTCACAAAAACCAGGATCACAAAACTAGAGCTGTACACAAAGCCACCGCAGATAATGACACAGAGGTGTGTTGGTATCTTCAATGAATATAAAGATTCATTTTCCATGGTAGGTAACACTGAAACTGATAGGTCTTTAACTTCGAGTTTGAAATACATAAAAAATATGTATTTCATGGCTTAGATGAATGAGGTACTGGATTTGCAACCCCAAATCCATCAGAAAATCAGAAACACTTTGCACGCGTTAGTATGCAAAACTATGTACATCGTTAAAATACACCCTTATTGTACCCACAGCTTTCTAAGGCGAAGCCTATTATTTTCTTCTCTTTTATAGTGTTTGTTAAGTGACAAGGTATTAATTTTACATTTATTAGAGCACCTAGAAACTCTAGATTCAGTTCCCCTTTCATCTCACCAGTACACCAACATTCGGCCATTTGTTTTTACAATATCAATCAAAGCTATTATCAAAGCTGTTATTTCTGCTGAATGGAGATCCACTAAATCAGACATTTTTCTCCTGTCTGTTGCTTCATCATTTTTAAATACAAACACTCTCTATAAATTACACGAATAAAGAAATCTTGCAACTGTGCACCTATATTTAAATCTACCTTTCCTTCTGTCACAGATAACTTCTAATATTCATGTAGTCTTTTATATTAAATCTGTCCATAACCAAATATTGCACTTCCAAGTTTCATAACATTTGCTTACCTCCCTCATGATACCAAGCCTTTAGTCTGCATTATATTGATATTTAAAGATGTGCAGCTGTCCTTTTAGTTTTAGAACATCTAAATGTCATAATTTCTGCTGAATATTATGCACGAACTATCTAAAAATTTTGGTTTTGATTGTAAAAGCCAAAGGAGTGCATATGAATAAAATTAAAATGTACAAGTATTTCTGCAGGCAAACCAGCAAACTCCTGGTATCTAGCTGTTCACAAAAACCAATTTTGTCATTTGTTATCAAAAGTGTTTTTCAGTGCATTTCAGTATTTATATTTGCATTAGTTAAAAAGAAGGGAAAATGCTGGAGGTTTTTTTGGGTTTTTTGGGTTTTTTTTGGTTTTTTTTTAAATCTTTCATACTTTTGAATTTCTTCTTTTTCTCATTTACTGCTTCTGATAGGAACTGACTTTTCATAACTTCCTAGATGTTTGTAAAAAGGAACAGCAGAATTTATAGAAAACTTTAGAGAAAATTGTTTGTCATTCAATCACTACTTTTAAAATACCATTGTTATGGAAATACCTCATTTTCACTTTTGGCTATGTACACGATTTTTAGATCGCTAACAAGAAACTCTCCCTTTATAATATGAAGTTGTGGAACAAGAATAGCATACACATGACATTTTAATAACATGTAACTGATTTCACAAAATAGCTGTTTGTCAGCTATATGGCATAAGCAGCTTCATGATAAAATTATACAAGAAGGAAAAGGGATATGAATTTATCACTAATCACTACAGTGCCTCAACACAGCGGTAAATTTTGCTTGCAATGATTCTATGGCAACATCTGAACACACAAACTTAATTTTTTGCCTAATTAGGCTTCAATATCTTTTATGCTGTTTTACTCCTCTCAGTCTCAGAAATCCAACTAAAGGGTCAAAGAATCAGCCACTTCTTAAAAACAGGTTATTTTATTAACTGGGAGGGGACAGAGATAGGTGTCAGTCAGCCTTTTCTTAACATAAAATAATCCAACTCTATTATGTGTGACTACCTCATAGAAGAGAAAAAAGAGCACAAGAAAACACAATATAGTCTCAGCTAAGTTTAGAGAATCACAAATACAAGAATTAAACTGACTTCAGGCATACCAAAATGATTCATCTGATTGAGTCAATGATTCAGTCAATATTACCGAATTCAGAGTAGAGACAGCATCAGATTTTTGTTGTGTTATCCCTCTTATTAAAACATACGGTACTAAATATGTTCAAAACTGGCAACCATTCACAAGCACATTTCTGAACTTTATTTTAATAATGCCAATAAATAGAAGTAAATCTTTTATTTGCACCACACTGTTAGGTCCAGCTTCAAATAAGTCTGCTCTGTAGATTTCTTTCAGCTTTTCAAACTTATGTTAAACACATGTGTTAAACGTTTCTATGCTATATGAACCACTTCTAGCTGAAAACAGTTCCACTGAAATGTCAGATAGCTTTATATAGCTGGAAATGAAGAAGACTATGGAGATTTTTATGGTGTTATAGCAATATTACTTTCAGCAATCAGCAGAAACTAAGAGCATGCAAGAAAGAGCAAGAGCCTGTTTACTGGCATTAATTCTTTTTTGAATAACCTGGAAGTAGATAAGCTTTACAAAACACTAACGTATTTTAAAATGCATCAACAATAGCGATTATGATCTTAATTAAAAAATGCTACAGTATTACCATATTGAGCAAGCATGGCCTCAAGAGCTGCTATTTCATCCAAAAAGGAAAAAAAAAAAAAAAAAAAAAGAAAAAAAAAGAAAAAAGCTTTTTTACTTGTCAGATACCTCATAAAACCAACTTACAGACTTCTCCGTGAGTTGTTTACTGCTAGGAAATTGTTAGCCTGCAGAAACAGTCTGGTCATGCTGTTTTACAGGTCTGATTTCAAAAACTTTCATCTGTGGTCTAGATTTCATAAACACAGAATAGTCAGAATTGTACTCACTTCACAATTTCACTTAAATTGCATTACAGATCAAGAGGCAGTTCATCAAAGGACATACTGCAAGTAAACCAGCAGATATGAGAGGACAAGATAGATGTGTGCAGCATTTATCTTTCTAAACCCTGAAATATCAGGTTAAAAAAAAAATCTTACAAAAATGGTTCTGCTACTGCAGTGCTCTTCTAATACTTCTTTCACTCACCCAGGGACTTCTTAAAACAGTAGGTCAGAAATCTGCTCCATTAAGTTCCTAGCTGAGACAAAGGTTTTAAGTAAAACATTAGCAAAGGGTACAGTTCTCTCTTTTGCTATCAGTCTACTCAGAACAAAGCTCACATACACACCAGCAACTAACGTTTCAATAGAAACAGAAAAACCACCTTGCAAAACACTGAAGTCAAAGGTCCTCATGCTTAAACTTCTAAGGGATGAGCTGTAATCTGAAAAAAGAACAACCTATTTCTGAGTTCCATATCCTTATCATGGAGGAATTTTACCTAAAGAATTGGAACCATTCATTTAAGGAACTTGAGGTATCATTTTTTTGTGCTGCACTCAAGAAATAATGGTAGTGCAAGACATTATGTGATTGAAGTTTCCTTAATTAAGTTTATATAAATGATGTAAATTGTAATCAACTATTCCAAAGCATTTTTTTTTCATATTCCATTCAAAAGAGCCTCATTTCTCCATAGCTGTTTTGTACTAGTATGCAAATCTGCCTGGCTCAATAAAATTCCAAGATCAAAAACTAATGAGTTACATCCAAAATGGTCAAAGTTGATATATTTTCAGAGTCAAAGAGAAGTGAAGGGAAAAGATGAGGAAATATCAAAATTTGCAGTGTTTCAGTAATAACATTCCAAATACAACATTAATAAAAGCTAATTAACAGCTGACAGTCTCTCTTCCCTTTGACATGAATTTCAGTATTCATGCCAAGTAAAACAAAAGCCTCTTATAAATGTTTATTCCTGCTAACAATCAAACAGTACTTCAAGGCTGTTTTCGCATCCCTTTAGTTTCTCTCTGGACCAGACAGCACTATAAATTTCAAGTTAGAAGAAAGCCATCTGGGCCTTACCTCTGTCACTGAAGTCATCCACCAGAATGATCTCTGCGATCAGGCTGTCCGGAGTGCGGTTGATGATGCTGTGGATCGTGCGCAGGAGCGATGTCCAGCCCTCGTTATGGAACGGGATGATGATGCTGGTGTTGGGTAGCATTTCCAAGTACACCTTGTGCTTGCAGCTGTAGAGGCAAGAAAATAATTGTATAAGCACACCAAAAATCTGAGTTGGCATATCCTGTCATTTATTTGGGCCATTCAACCAACATGTTTTCTGGCATACAATTCAACAGTGCAATCAAGCAGTACTTTCATGGGAAAATAGCTGGATTGTTTAAAATACAGTGCTTACCACAGTGAATAAATTGGAACAATGACAAAATTTAAGTGGAATGAGTGAAAAAAATCTAACTGGAATTATTTTCCTTCACTGAAAATTTTTTCCTGCAATATGACAGATGATGTATCTTCTATGACATCATTTCCAAAAAACAAATCCTCTTATCGAAAAGAATTCTAAAGCATAACACGAAGCTAATCTCAAATGATCGTTTGGTCTACAAAGAGATAAACTCTAGAAAACAATTCAGTATTATCCTGGGTGATACGTGCTCACAATATGAAAAATAACAACATCCACACATACAACTCCAACCTCACATCTACAGATCCAAAATGATTGCTCCTATTAAGTATAGAGATAAAACAACATATAATTCTGGAAACGCAATCTTATAAACAAGGAAATGTAAACAAGCTTTTATCTTCCAAAGGAAGGCACTGTATGTTCAACATCTTAATTGCACAGCAGCTATGGAATATCAGTGCTTAACCTGACTGTTTTCAATACTGAGTTGTTTACACATTCCAGAAAGAAAAAAACATAACACTCAAAAATAAATAATGGGCATGCAAATCAATGTCTCCTTATATCCAAAAATATTTTATGACATATTTTTAGATTACTGCGACTGATAGGATTGCATCTTTCATGTTTTGTTGAAAAAAATAAAAAAGGGACACATTTCCGTGTTGTTAAAAAGCCTGGCATTTTCACCTCTGGGGACCAAGTAACTGAATGATTTCTCATTCCTCTAAAGAAAGTCACATCCTGATAAAGGTATCCCTAGAGCAGAAACCTGCCAGCTTTGCAATAAACAAACAAAATTAAAATTTTAGCCCTGAAATTTCTAGGTTTTAAAAAAAACAACTACAGATATCTTTGCTCCTTGACAGAAAGCATAACTATGCATATCAAAAACTGCTATAGGGTATAATTTTGATTTACATATATTTGCAGTTTAGTTTGTATTTCCTCTTTATAAATGTCACTTAGAAATCAATATTTACCAATACACTGTATAGCTACCACACTGATGAAACACTTCAAAAAAACCCACAAACCAGCTTATAGCTGCTATAGTTGTATTTGCAAAATATTAACTGTTATGTAGCTATAAATAAACAAACTAGTTTTTAGATACTTTACTAAAAAAAAAGATTTAAATTTGTAGTTCAGACTTTTCTTCCTAAAACATAGTGAGAATTAATTTAATGACAACCCATTTTCTGAAATAATCACTGTGGAAACATTTTAGTAAGCAGCTTGCTGGTAAAACATAGATGCACATCGGAAAAAGAACAGATGCTTTGCAATAATGTGGAGTTCTGGAGAAAACAGTGCTCATTATCTAGTGACAGAAAAGTCTAACTATGTATATTTAAATGTTTTGTGAGAAAATCTACCGCAGCAAAAGAATTTAGTAGAAATTCTTTTTCTTATGTGCAGGAATAAGTACAACAAATGTAGCCCATTATTAATATGTAGCTGCTTCAGTTGGCGAATTAAGAAAGCCACCTACCAAAACCTACTGTTGCCAGCTGTTTGTCAACAGTGATGCTTCCTGGACTAGAACAAATGCAACTAACACACACATGGAACTTTCACACTATTTTTGAAAGCAAAAAGTTTTTCCTTCAGCCTTTTTGGCTCCCAGTACATACTATTTCAAAACAAGTACGTTTCCACCTCCATAAAACCCCAAGCCAAAGAAACACACCAAGCAAAAGAACCTCACATATGTCAGACTAACAAATTCTAAAGGGTAAAAGGAAAAAATATCCAAAACACCCAAACACATCAGAATGCCATTTCTTTTTTAAGAAGTCACCTCTCCAGTACAGCAAGATACCTTTTGAAAGCAGTTGTACTGAAATTTGCATGGCTAATGTTGTAACCTTATGCATGTAAGGATGGGGTAGGTCATTGGATTTGGATATTCTTATTGACAGTGTCAGAGTAATTGCACATGCTAAAGTGTTGAGAAGGAGAAGCAACACTGATGAATTTAGTTTACAACTATTACATTCTTCTTGTAGAACAGACTGATCTGAAACAGAGACACACTTAGAAGAGGAAAGCATCTTACACTTTCTTAACACTTCATCATTCAACTTGGACATTTAATCCTCATTTACATTTAGTTTTGATTGCCGCTGAAAAATGGCAATATGTGGTTATATGTGAACTGATTTCTAGTAAGAGCCACAAACCACCAAAATGTCCTTTTTCTGCTTTTCTAACAAAAA